>CM038794.1:137523728-137956222 GCA_021764765.1 Vicia sativa
TGAAGGGATTGTGTAACATACCCTATTACCTACTGCTACATGAGTACCATCAGGTTTGTAGGTGATGTTGATGTTCTCCCCGCTAAGTTCTGCTTGTTGCGAGCATTTTCCACCTGCAGAAATATAAAGTATCCAAAAATATAAGCTCATAATAACTCTCCTCCTTCTGCATGAATAATTATAAATGAATTGTACAGCTGAATAATCACTTACTGCGAGCATCCCAGAGACGAACAGTCTTGTCACCCGATGCAGTTGCAATAAGATCGGGATGTTTGGGATCCCAGCATAGCTGATCCACACTATCAGTGTGACCCTTCAATTCAATATCTTTAACTTTACCCTATAATAATACCCCACCAAATGGAACAATTAAAAATGCTTCATTTTATTGAAAACTAAAGCAAGAAATCAGAGAGAGAAATTAGGAGCAAGCTTACATGACCATGATGTGGTTCAACATGCCAGATTCGAGCAGTTTGATCAACAGACCCAGAAGCAAGTTTTGTGCCAATGCAATTCCAAGCCACAGAGTGCACCTATTGGAAAGAAAGAAAGAAAAAATACCCATTTGAGAATTGAAACAGAAACATTGAAAAGAGGGTTTTTTCACATAAACCTAAGTATTAAACCGCAAGAAGCAAGAAAAGGTTAGAAAAAACACTACCTTCTTCTTGTGACCGGAATATTCTCTGCTATGAAGATTCTTGAATGAGAATTTTTCCTCCATTGTTGGAAGTAAGGAATCTTGAATAGGATTGGAAGCAGTTTCGCTTGAGTAGAAGAAAAACCCTTTTGATTCCCGCGACAAGACACTGTGTTTAGGTTTGGTTTACCACGAGAGAAAGCAATTGTTGAATTGTAAAACTGAGTTTGGAATGTGTTATGTATGGTTCTTCAAGAATTGAAATTGTCTTGATGTATTCGGTTTTCTATTTGAAACCTGACTATTGAGTTTAAGAATTTATTATTCAATCTTTTTTAACTTAAATTAATTCATTTTCACATGAGAATCAAATATAAATATTGGAATATTTGATTTCATATAAAAAAAAATAAAAATTTGAGATGAATTATTAATTATTTTATTGACTAAATTATATTTACTCTCTTAACTTATTTTTGTTTTACTTTTTTTAAGGCAAATGATAAATATATAATAAATAATAAATGAAAATTATGGTTTTTCTTGACTACTTAATATGTTATTCTTGTTTTAGATTATGCGCAAAAAAAAAAAAAAATTTATACATATCTAACATTTGTGGGTAGTGATTAAGAGTAATAAAATAGGTCTAATTCGTTGGACATATTTGTTTTATATGTACTTTTATGTGAAGCGGGTTAAGATCGGAGATTTGTACCTTCTAATATATTCGTCTCACACGTCTCACTTTTTAAAAATGAATCAAGATTTTAGATTCGTGTTTTCAATTATATATTTTTCGCTCCGAATACTTTTTGTGGAACTGGACTAAATGGACTAGACATGTCCATTTGCCACTCCAAATTTATGATGTCGCTTATGTGTCTTCCACTTTTAAAGATAAGATCAATTATCTTTCATATCAATTTTTTTATTGTTTTTGTTTTATTTAGAGTTTGAAGCTTTTATTTGTTCTCCTTGTATTAGGGTTTGTTTTTTGGATTTGATTTTGAAAATAAAACTGTATGGTTGTGACTTTCATTGCTCTTAACTATATGGTTGTTTTTTCTTAGTTTATGTTTCAATTTGATTCCATGATTTTAATAATATATCAATTTGAAAATGTACACAGCATCATTATATCGACTTAAAATTTATAATTGTTAAATAATATTTTTTAAATCTTAAATTATAAGAGAAATTTACGTTATAGATATATTAAATAATTCATGTATTTAGTCTACATATACGGATACATTAATTATTTAATGTATCTAAAAATAAATTTTTCTTATAATTAGGATAGAGGAATAGTTAGATATGCGTATATAAAATATTACTACATATTAATCTCTATTTATTTTGTCATAATTAAATTGCGATAATTCTATCGAAAATGATATTGAGTTATGAAGGTATTTATGATTAAATTTATATGAATGTGAAAATTGATTAGTAAATCATTAATCACTTTTATTTTTAGCGAAGCAAAACTACGGTTTTCATTCAAAAGTAAAAGTTCAATACAAGGAGGAATTACATGAATAACGGTCGTCTAGCTCAAGAATTGGCCGCCACTAATAAATGGGCAACCATATTCGATTGACGCTTAACAAACTTAAATACTTTGAAAAATTGTGAAGTAACAACTTGATATCACTAATTATAAAATGAACTTCAGAGATACCAACAGAGACCGAATGCATGGTTTGGACCATTCTGAGAGTCACTTTCAAAAATAACTCCATCAACATTCAAAAAACGAAACCCGGATATTATACACATTAATAAATATTATGATATTTTTGATTAGTGAAAATTTATCAATAACATTTTCATATGATTGAGTCATTCTTTAATAACATATTATTCTTAATTTAAATATATTACTCTAAATTCATATTTTTTATATAAATTGTGAGTCTTTTAACATATATAATTTATTATATAATTTATTTTCCCTATGAAAATAATTTCAACTTGAAACTTTCTTAAACATATTTTTTCTTGCTTTTTTATTGCTATCAAAACCATTAGTTTTGGTTATGTTTATTACTGATGAATTAAGATTGACTTGAATATTCACCGCATACAGGGACGGACCAACCTTGCAATGAATGTGGGCTTGAGCCCCCACTTTCGAAAAGTACTTTGATACAGTGGCAAAATCGATGTGGAAAAATAATTTAACTAATTAACTAAATTACATGCACATAATTAATATCAAATAATTATTTTAGTACTTGAATTGTAAAATATACGTCATTATAGTTTTTGATATTAACACTTGCAAATACAAGTGACTTATTTTTATATTAGTTATTTTTGTAGTTGAACGTGTCTTTAACTAATCATTTTAGAATGCAAAATTACTAACAAAAGAAACACCAAATTTATTTAAAATTTTGACACATTTAAAGACTATGATCAAAGCGTCTCATAGATTCAAATACCAACATAATTGTTTCTCTCATAAAAAAAATTAAATGCATTTAAAAAACAATAAATACTAATTATGATGTGAATTTATGCTTTAAGAAATGAATGTGAATTTATGATTTAGTGAATTGTTGTATATATTGTAAAGATAATACTAACATGTGTCCTAAAAGTATAAGAACTAAATAATTAAATTTTATCTTAAAAAATTATATATTGAATTAATTATAAATACATAATTTATTTTATTTCATTTTATTAAAGAGAAACTTTTAAACATAAGTTATTAACACGTGTATTTAATGAACATGTTAACGTTACCTTATTTTTAATATTACAATTTTATAATAGATGTTGCCCCAATTATTCAAGTTTTCTAGGTTTGTCCCTGACCGCATATAGTTGTATACATTTTGTTAAGTAAAATAATTAAATTTATTTTAATTATAATAAATATTAAATTGATAATAGTTGTACCATGTGTGTATGTTATTATTGATATACTTTGTTTTGATCAATGTATTTTTGATTTATGATTACGTAAATTATGATTCAGTACTCTATCGGTATTTTTTTGGTGACGTAATATTTATACATTGTTATATTTATTATTTAATATTATTGAAACTATTATTTAATAAATAAAAAATTATTTTAAAGACATGTAATACTTTTGAAATCTACTCATTTATTTTAAAAAAATTATTAAAACAGATTTCAATTCCCTAAATATTATGCAAGTGATGGACGTATATTATATTGGTGTGAAGTTATTTGACATAATCATTGTGTGTTTGAGAAATTAATTGAGTATTTATTTAAAATATTTTTTAAAACTCTTAATCTTAATTCAACTATTATTTTCTATTAAGTGGAAGAATTTAACATGTCAATTATATTATAAATGAGAAATAGATATTATTTATTTCATATAATATTATTTTGGAGACTTATAGTATAGTCTTATGTTAGTAATAAAAGCTTAAGACTATTTGTGTTATATGTTCAATAATAGTTCAAATTAAATCTCATATTTTTCTGCTACGTATAACATAATATATTAAAATGTTGTATATAATCCTATATTTAAAGTTATAGAGATTTGATCACGCTCAAATGATGGTAAACCTCTTTTATATGACCATCATACTCTTTCATGTGAAATCATCTAAATAACTATATATTTTATTTGTGTGCAACATATGTAGTTGAGTTTGTAAAACTCTATTGATGATATATTATACCACCATCTCTATATAGTTTTGCAATAAAATTAAAATCGGTATCTCATTGTATAATCAAAATATATAATACTAGTGGACTCTGATAAATCTTTATACATGTTGGATCAGTGAAAGTACATGTTTACACAATTCTCAGGTTGTCATATATTCTAGTGTGCAATATAAATATGACATATTCTAAAAAGACTTCAAAATATACTATAAGAAGTCTTATTATATTATACTAAGGTAAAAATTATTCTCTTAATCTTAGAAAACATCATTTGACATTTAGGTCAATATTGAAAAGACACAATAATTTTTTAACATGCAATAATATTGTGTTATTCTATCTTCAATAGTCCATATTTGTGAGGTCGTAATATGAAAATATAAGTAAATATCAATACTCATATCGAGTATGATATTGTTTATGAAGGTACTTATGATTAAATGTAATTACTCTTGCAATAGGGTAATATCTATATATAATTACTATTCTTAGACTTATAAAGATATGTTATGACCTTTAATGTGAAAACTCGTTAGTAAATCACTGACTATATGACTTATACACATGAGTAAGTATTAATATTTTAGGTTAGTCGCTTTTTATATAAAGCGCTGCCATAAGCTAAAAAATAAATAAACACAAAATTTTTAAAAATAATTTCAGCAAAAACGTTGTCTAAGGGTTACCTTTAGATAACGCTTCTAAAAGCGTTGCCTAAGGCACACTTTAGAAAGCGCTTTGTAAAAGCGTTGCTAAAGGCCCTCCTTAGAAGCGCTTTCAAAAAGTGTTGTCTAAGAAAACGCTGCTAGAAGCTCCCCCTTAGACAACGCTTTAGGAAAGCTGCTAAACCCTCCTTAGCGGTAACTTCTTGAGAAGTGTTGTCTAAGGTATTTAATTTATAAAAAATAAAACCGAATTACAAAAATACAGAATTATGAATTACAGAACCCTAAACGCTCTTTTCTCAAACTCGTCTTCGTCCTCACCATTTGTACTCCTTCTTTTCAAACTTGTCTCCATCACCACCTCCGACAAGTCATCATCATCACCTTGTTTCAACTAAAGGCGAGATAGGAATCGTTGATTCTCGTCCTCCCTTTGTTGCGATAACTTTACGAACAACACCAACTCAAAGTAATTTCTTCACTTTCACTTGATTAGTTGACAAACTCTGAACTACATTGTCCAAGTCAAGCCCATTTTATGTTTCTTCTTCATTTTTGTCAAGGAGTGTAGATTGTGTGTTGTTACAATTTTACATTCTTAGCATTTTTTTTCCAATTTTATTGTTATCAATATTGCATTACTTTTCTATTATCATCTAATTTCATTTCACAGGTATGAATATGGGTTTAGTTGGGTGTAAAGACGGAATAATGAGAGGAAACGACCTTTTCATCATAATTTTCATTCACACGGAAAAAAAGAAGAAGCATGTATCAGTTGTTTTTGGTTTAAATTTATCTAAATAGCATGTTCATGTGATTGGGTCATTCTTTATAACATATTATTCTTAATTTAAATATGTTACTTTAAGTTCATCATTCTTTATATAAATTGTGAGTTTTTAACATGTATGATTTGTTGTTCGTATCGAAAATCATTTATGTAGCGTTGAAATTTACTTTTTTTTAATTGGTTAATGTTTTGATCATTATTGATATTCTAATATAAAAATTAATTAATTAAATAATTTATTATCTTCATTCAAGTGGGAGATTGTCAGATTAATTATTTAATTAGTCAACTATGAATTGAAATAATTAATTATATTAATATTATGGTCAATTATAAATAAACATTAATTATTGATAAATTATTTAATTGGATTTTGTGTTTGAATGAAGTGTGATGTTTGGACCATTCAGTTAAGCCGATAAAAAATTTGTCATCATGTGTTTAGATATTTAAACAATTAACATATTCTAAAATCCTAAACATTAAAAGGGATGATAATTTTATATCATCCCGACTAGATCTTTGAGTATTTATAGATACAATTGATCTTGTATTGTATAACTAATTCCTAATTTTAAGGGAACTATGAATGATTCAAACTATACCAATTCATATGCACATCAATAGCATAATTGGTTACACCTTAATTATAGGAACAACTTATGACTATCTATTATTAAATAGCATAATTGGTTACACCTTAATTATAGGAACAACTTATGACTATCTCTTATTATGCCCCTCAAAATTGGGTCACCATCAATGACACAAATTTTGTCTCGAGAAATGAAAATGCAGTGCGATGCATAGGCTTTGTTAGAATATCATCGGTTGGTCCTTTGTAGAAATATGAGAGACTCGTATTTTTCCAAGTTGAACCATCTGTCGCACGAAATGATAATCTAGAGCAATGTGTTTCATTCGAGAGTGAAATACTGGATTTGAGCATAAGTAAGTTGTGCCAATATTGTCACAAAAAAGAGTAGGTACTTGAGATGGTACTCCAAGTTCACTCAATAGATTGAGCAACCACATGATCTCAGCTGTAGTATTGGCAGCTGATCGGTATTCTACTTCTGTGGAGGATCTTGCAACTGTTTTCTGTCTTTCTGATAACCAGGAAACAGGATTTCCACCAAAGTAAATTATGTAAGCTGAAGTTGATGTTTTGTCATCATAATTACCTCCCCAATCAGCATCGGTGAAGGCTTGTAGTTTGAGATGCAGTGGTTTTGCTAGCCTCAAAACATGATTAATAGTATGTTTGAGATACCGTAATATGCGCTTGAGCTGCTGGAGGTGCACTTGGGTTGGTTGATGCATGAATTGTGACAATTTATTAATTGCAAAGGACAGATTTGGCCTTGTCAAAGTAACGTATTGCAATGCACCAATGATACTACGAAATAGCTTTGAGTCGGCAGGGGCAGATCCATCATTTAGTTTGAGAGGAGTAGTCATACATAATGGTGTGTTGATGGTCTTTGCTCCAGCCATATTGAACTTCTCCAAGAGTTCTCTAATATAACCATGTTGAGATAATAACATACCCTCCTTGGTTGGGATCATTTCAATTCCAAGAAAATAACGAGGGAAACCAAGTTGTTTGAGAGAAAACTTCTTGGAAAGTTACGTCATGCGTGAGTTAAAAGGTAGTATCCTTGCCCGTCAAGTAAGTCATCAACATAAACAAATCTGACTTGTACCCGTGTTTATTGTAACTAAACAAGGATGAATCACTTAGGCTTGTTTGAAACCCAGAAAGAACAAAAGCCTTGAGAGAATCATGCCATGCTCGAGGTGCTTGTCGTAAACCATAGATAGCCTTCTTGAGTTTGCATACATGTTGAGGAAATTCAGAATGAATAAATCCGGTGGTTGCTGCATATAGACGTCTTCAGTCGATTTTCCAAAAAGGCATTATTAACATCCATTTGGTGTAAAGACCACCCTTGAGCAAGTGCTAAAGTGAGAACCACTTTAATGGTTTGAGGTTTCACAACCGGTGCGAATGTTTCCTTAAAATCAAGACCAGGTGTTTGAGTGAATCCTTTTGCAACCAACCGTGCTTTGTATCGTGCCACACTTCCATCGAGTTTCTTTTGATGCGAAACAACCATTCTGACCAACTAAATTAGTGTGAGTTTGACGAGGAACCAAGGTCCAGTACCATTATTCATGAGTGCATTAAATTCGTGAACAAGCATCTCTCCAATGTGGTATTTTGAATGCTTGAGTAATGGTAGATGGCTCAAGATTTTCCTGTAAATCATGTTTAGTGGCAATAAATATTTTCTTGGGTTTGAAGATATTATTTTGTGACCTTGTTACTATAGGAGCACGTTGGGTTGGATTACTTGTCGTTGAAGTTGTACCCGAACCAGATGCAGTGTTGGTGGTAGAGCTTGTTCCTATAATTAAGGTGTAACCAATTATGCTATTTAATAATAGATAGTCATAAGTTGTTCCTATAATTAAGGTGTAACCAATTATGCTATTGATGTGCATATGAATTGGTATTGTTTGAATCATTCATAGTTCCCTTAAGATTAGGAATTAGTTATACAATCTGATATCAATTGTATCTATAAATACTCGGCATCTAGGGTGAGACGGATATAAAATTATCATCCCTTTTATGGTATCGAGCTTGGTAAGTTATCACTAGTCCTTTGTAGCTCTGTTGTCTGAATACTCGATAGGTAGCATTGACTCGGTGGTGGAGGACTTGATTCGGGCGGTGTAGGACTCGATCTGAATTGATGACTCAAAGGTAGGTGTTTGGTTCGGTGCAAGGATGGTGCGGATGGATACAAGTAAAGGTGGGCGATGGCACATGCATAGATCTTTGAGTATTTATAGATACAATTGATCTTGTATTGTATAACTAATTCCTAATCTTAAGGGAACTATGAATGATTCAAACTATACCAATTCATATGCACATCAATAGCATAATTGGTTACACCTTAATTATAGGAACAACTTATGACTATCTATTATTAAATAGCATAATTGGTTACACCTTAATTATAGGAACAACTTATGACTATCTCTTATTAAACATCAATGAAATAATAATTCTTTCATACTCATTCGTTTCAATCGGCCGACTCTCTCCAGCATAGAACTTAATTAAATCCATCAATATCATCAACACCATTGATAGGACATCTTATTAACATTGACTTATATTTTTCCTAATCTTCTCATAAGATTTATGCTGCTCATTGCGAAAAGATATGTATCGTGGTTTTGCCCTGATATTATTTTAGAGAAGAAACGATTATGGAATGACATGGTCTGGGCTGTTTGGTCCAAGTATCTTCTTTTTTTTTGCCTACCAATGAGTGAGAAAAACGTTTTAAAACACTGCTTCTTTTCCTCCTCTTACTCTTCTAGAGTGTCACATTTCATAAAAGTTTGTAAAATGAGCATACCAATCGTCATGAAAAAAATAGGAACAATTTTGAGAATTAAATTGAAGCATGGTTAAGATGAAATGAAAGTAAAGAAATTTATAAGAGCGTCAAAATTAAAAATTAAATGTTTGAGATATCAAGACACTAGAATGCATATGCATTAGTGAGATCTGAAAAGAAAATAGCAACGTGAAAAGATCGAGTACAACTTAAGCTACTTATTAATGGGATTAGCATATGATTAACTGAACTAATTTCAAAATTAGTTGAAAAGATTTCAAAACATTCCTATATAGACAATTTGATGAAGATCTAAGTGAAATAATTTTTTTCTCCAAAATTGATTTTAATTTAGTCATCAAAATCTTAGCAACATGCATCATGCATGAGAGAGCAAGTACATGGTCATGAGAAA
Organism: Vicia sativa; assembly: GCA_021764765.1. Taxonomy (NCBI): domain Eukaryota; kingdom Viridiplantae; phylum Streptophyta; class Magnoliopsida; order Fabales; family Fabaceae; genus Vicia; species Vicia sativa. Next base: position 137,533,345 of record CM038794.1, read on the forward strand.
ATTATATCTTGATGTCACATATATTAATGTCAAACACTACTCCTAGATACAGGTTATGGACCATCAATGGATGGCTTAATTACAGTAATAAATAGTACATTGTAGAATATAGTAGCTAGCACAAATCCACCAGCTAGAAGTGCAAGAAACGACTCTGAAATTTCCAGCTTACCATTCTCACTTGTCATTTCCTCTCTTGTAGGCTTCATATCCAAAACTGCAAAAAGTACAAAAGATAAATTTTAAAGTTGTGATACAATGATGAAGAAATTAAAATGTTTACATATAAAATAATGAAGAAATTAAAATGTTTAAATATATATTATATTTGAAAAAAATATATAAATTTTGTTAAAAATTAAATAATAAAAAAATAAAACAATTTTAGAAAGAATGAAAAGTAAGAGGAATAAAACAAGAGAGTACACTTGAGTTTTGGAGAGGAAACTTCTTTATTAGAGATAGATTGAATTTTCTGGTCAAGTTCTTTGAGGGCTTCTTTGGCCTTCTCTGGATCTACCTCATATTGCTTTGAATCTTCCTTCAATGCATGAACTATGCAACATAAAGAAAATGAAGAAGGGTTTTTGATGAGTTTTTTCTCTTTGAATATGGATTTATGATTGTTTAATAACGGTTTAGAAACTGATGTAAAAAGTGATGGTGGTGGATGCTTATAGATGCAAAGAAGCTTCATAGAGAATGAAGAAGGGTTTATTATGAATGGAACTCACCTTCACTTTACACACACAAATTTTAAGACACAAGAAGCAATGGAAATGAAGATAATGTTGTGGATTTTGCCTCAGCATGAAAGCGACATTTTTTTATTTAATTTGGTGTTTTTCAAATTCATGATAAGAAAATTGAGGACATTCTGTTATTTTATATAATTATTTGTTATTATAAAAATGGTGAGACATAAGTTAAGTCGCTCACTGTGTAACATTCAACCTAACGGTCGGATTTAAACAAGATCATGTGATTTCATTAAGTCATGTCACACTAGATTCATGTTCTCTCTCTTCTAGATATTACTCTCTCTCTACTATATGTAAAACAACAACTATGAATGTTTTAAAATAATAAATCATTGTTGTATCTAAAAAAAAAACAAGATTTTTTTTTTGGAATAATCAATTTTTTTTAAAAAAAATTTACGCAAATAATCAACTTTCAGGATAAAATTACACGTAGGAGTCATTTGAGATGGCTCCTCCTCTTAAACATTGTACATAGGCGTCATCCCACATGGCTCCTGCATGTCAATAAGCCATGCAGGATGGCGCCTCCTCCTTAAGGTTTACATGTAGGAGTCATCTCAGATGGCTCCTACATGTATTTTTTTTTTATAAATACACACTCATCTCTCCTTCATTTTTCACATTTTTTTCAACTTCTCATCTCATATTCTCTCTTATATTCTCTCTTATTCTCTATTACTCTCTCTTTTTTTCTATCATGACATCTCCATACATCCATACGGAGATGGATCGTTGTTTTCTCGGCCTCAAAACCTCCATAAAATGAAATTTTGGCACATATTTACCATGGCCAAACGAAAAAGAGTTGATCGTTGGTTAGAGGGAGAAATAGAAGATGGTGATGAAATTAGAAGGATCGGAGGAAGAGAACAACCATGAACTTATGGTCAACCTCGAATTTGGTTGGAGAAAGTCAAAGCAGACGTTTATTGCGATGATGTATGATTAGATGAGATTGTTTTGACGGTTGTAGTGTCTTAAATAATTTTTGTGTTGTTGATCGTCATTTTCATGTTGTTGTTTCTTTTAATCGTGTAGTTTGTATTTTTGTTGTCTGCGTTGGTGTTTGTAATAAATGCGAATTAATGGAAAGAAGAAAATTTGTTACAATATTAAAAGTGCGGATAAATGAAATACAAATTTTAGGATGTTGAGGTTGTAGCTGGGGACAATTTTTCGATTGTGTCGGGATTGACGACATAGACCACACTTTCTTTCTAGTTTATCAACGTCGTCCATTTCGGTTGTTATCGTTTGCTCTTGGGACGACCCTTTTATTTCTCCGCATTGTATTGTTATGCCAAACTACTTCCCTTTGCAGGCCAATAATGCTTTTGCTCTTGGTTGAAGGCATTGTTGTATCGTTGAGCAAGGTCGAGACTTGTAAATTGGAGAAAGAAGTACTAGTGCATCTGATGAACATGTGCACACGTGATGACATAAGAGCGGGGCATTTGAAAGGCCGAAATTTTCCATAGTCGCACCAAGGATGGTAGTTTAACCACGTACTCTTGTCTAGGCAAACCCTCATTGTGGTCGATTATCTCTTTGACAATAAAGTTATGGTTATGTCGGTCGAATATTGTAACAAGATGAGTGCTAGCTTTGGCACTCTCGGCCTTAATAAATTTCGGTGACTTTCACTCCACTTGTCCGGATTGTACCACGCGTTCCACTTTTCACCTCTCTGCAAACAAGGAGGCCATTCTAAAATATGTTGTACTAACCAACGCAGTTATTAGGAGTGCTCTTATGCCTTTGAAGGCGCGTTCATTGATTCGACTAGATTTGTTGTCATGTGGACCCAGCACTCCATTGTCGTATGGCCGTGTCCACTTTTCCACTGCGATTATCAACCCACGCACTGCATCGGGTTTTCCAATCGATCATTGCGATAATATGTAAAACACGGTTGTGTTAGCGCGTCGCTGCATTCATAACTATTTTCGAAGGCGCTTATCTTTGATCTCGCGCATGTGAGCGGTGGGTCGTGCCAACCGTTGGCGGGATTGTTGTCGCACTTTCAATTGAGGCGTATGCATCGGAAATTAGACAAAGATCACGTTGTGGTGCTACGTGTGTTCGAAGATGCTTTAGGAAGAAACTCCAGTGCTCTAGTCTCGCCTCTACAGAGCATAGGCGATTGGGAACACGTTATTGTTGCCATCACGTGCCCACGGTCATCGATGGGGTGCCCTGTATTTCCGTACAACCATGTTTCGTCTATCGTATGATAGGTTTGCGATGTCAAACCCGGTGATGCAAGGTCGAAAAGCCCGGAAAAGTCTCTTGAATATACCATGTCCAAAGCAGTACCGTCTTGGGAAAATCCGGCGTCGTCTCGAGCATAAATTGTTCCGAGGAGCATACGTTCGCGATGCATTCATGTAACGAGGTAACTCTTTGTACGAACCCTCGGTTTAGTAGATTTGCTCGATAGCCTTGTTTTTTGCCAACGGGCCTTTCTATCGAGGGTATAGTTGTATGTTGTAGTGATGTGGGATATTATTGTTTTCACCTTCATGAAGGATCGCACTAACAAGAGGTAAGATTTCTTGACAAATGAGATCATGACTCAATTTCGGTGATCACGTGATTGTGTGGAATTAACACAAGTGTGTTCCGTCATAGAACCTATCACCCAGGAATCACTATGCAATCTATCGATGCGGTTAGATGGAAGTTACACTCGGGGTGGAGTGCGAGATGATTACGTATCTCTCTGTTTTTCGATCCACATGAAAGTCATAATTGTTTATCATGTGGAACTTTTTATTCTTTCGGACAATCTTCTTTTGAGCGAAATTTGTCTTTGACTTTTAAATTTGCATCATGTACTTTAGGATTGTAGAATATATCGGATGAAGGGTCATGACATGTTGTGCAATGGTGAAGATCGATGTGGAGGCGGTTGGCTTTCTTCCTCGGCCTCTAATTCTTCATTTACCATGATGTTGACTCTCTCCTGTGATCTCAGAACACCACTCTGTGTGAATCACGTCGTACCCGAATATTCATGATTACAAAACATGTTTTGCGGATCTTCATCGTCTTCACTACGGTAAAATGTTACAGTTCTCACCGATAAAAGCAGGATGTTGGTAGAAAATGTTTGACGTCGGACCTCGAAGAAGTTTGTTTCGAGTCTTTTTGAAATCTGAAAAATTCGCGTTGCTATTTAGACAAAATTGGATATTTTTAGTGTTTGAATAAAAACCGGATACCTCACTATTGTATCTCTTACCATTGAAATTCTGTGATAATATATTGTGAGTACGGATGACATTTCGATTAGGGTTTGAGTGTTTGAAATTAGGGTTTTGATTTTAATAAAATTCGATTTTGGGTGTCTAAAAGTGTTTGATTTATAGATGGGAAAAAATCACATGCGGTCTAGGGTGGCGGCTAGGGGAGACCAATTTATGACTAGATGCAAAAAGCCAAGTTGAATGACTCCTATGTGTAAAAACAAGGAGGCTCCATCTCCTTTGCTTTTTCGGGCCTAGTTATAAATAGTCATCACTAAATTACATCTTCGTCTACTGCCACCTAGGTGAACCTAGCGCCTAGTGTCACAAGCCATCTAGGATGGCGCCTTAGTTCAAATTTAAAGGGGGCTCCATCCCACTTGGCTCCTCCTTGACAAGTGGCATGCATGCATGCAAGGCCCAACCACCTCATTTATTCCTCTCTTCTTGAATCACCTATAAATATGGCTTCTCATTTGTGTTTTTTCCATCACCACTCTTCACTCCTCCTCTATCTCTAATACAATTCTCTCTTTCTCAAATCATCAGTAGAAATTTCAATCATGAGTCTCTTGGCGTTAGGAGAATCTCAGAACAAGGGCAAACATTGCAACCTATGTAAGTATTCTTTCATTTTTTTGTTTTCATTCTTTTTCTTACATTCATTTTTTATTATGTTTTAAATATTGTTTACACTTTCTTACACAATTTATTTTCACATTATCTATAGGACACGAAAAATTTAGATGTCGCTCATCATTATGTTGTTCCGATCCGTTCATCGTTCCATACCTTGAACATGCGGTTTTGGAGGGTTATTAAAATCTCCAACTACACGATCGATTCAAAGTTCATTCTTGCATTGTGCGAAAGTTGGAGACCAGACACATACATTTCATCTACCTATAGGTGAGTGTCTTGTCACACTAGAGGGCGTATACATGTTGATGGGTCTTCCTATCAATGGTAAGGCGGTGAATGGTCGGTCCAACAACCAAACAACCTATGCGAGGAGTTGTTGGTTAGAGATATGGTCGAAGGTCCTAGTGCAAGAGGCCAAGGTATATTTCTATCCACTCTTAGAGTATTATTATTCCCTTGTTTTGGATGAAAACTCCAACGAGGAACAAAAATAATAAAAACTAGAAACTACATTATGTTAATGTTTGGTAGTTTTTTATTCCCAAAATCAGGAATAGTGTAAATTTTATGTATTTAAATTTACTTCGAGATGTCAATAAGATAGGAAGATATAGTTGGGGTTCCGCTATTCTTGCCCAGTTATACTCCTCGTTGTGTAAAAATTGTATGAAAGACACATCAACTTTTAATGGATGTGCTTTCTTACTTCAAACATGGGTGAAATTCCTGGCAGCAGATACTTAATGTCACAGAGAATGTTATGACACAGTATCTAACACTGCTTTGACAATTCACACAGTAAATATAAGCGATAAATAACACAATAAGTTGTTCACCCGTTCGGTTCTAACAAACCTACGTGCGGAGGCTACCAAGCGGAGGAAATTCACTATTAGTAGTATCAATTGAGTTAAACTCACCGTTTACAACTCCTCACTTAATCACTACCCAATGACACTTGACCTAAGTCCTACTTAGATCGAGTTCTACTCACTCCCCTCGATCACCGATGATATCGACCTATTGTTTAATTGAATTGTGAAGACACTTCAATACACTATCTTGATCGTGCTTGCTTTAATCAAGAGACAAACACTCGTGCTTTAAAGCTTTGGTGATAAACAACCCTTACAACAAATCCTAGTCCAATGCACTTATCAATTGATAGTTGCTTGGCTCAGAAGAAACTAGAATTACACAATACCAATTGTTACTAACCTTAACGATTACACAAAAGCCTTCAATGTCTTCAATGGAATCCGGCGTGGGTGTAGAGTAAGGGTTGAATTCTTTATATAGAAGCGATCCGAATCTTGATTTGGGCTTCCATAAAGATAGCTAGGGTTTACTTAATTCTCTCCTAAAAACATGGTTTGTTCAACAACCAATTTAGGTTTAATTAAGATTAACCTAGCAGCCACGTGAGCATGCTTTCTAATAAGAAAAACATAAATAAAATGCTCAACAAACTTCGAAAAATCTCGGGAAAAGCGATTACGCGAGCAGAATGTCACTGAATGTCATAACATACATTATGACATCGGTCTAAATTTCACTGACTTTAGCTTCGGTTGTACTTTTACCATCCTTGTCGATGGGATTTATCTTCAATCTCAAATGTCATGACATCTATCAAGACATTTCTAAAGCCTAGTTTACCAAAATTGATGCCAACTTAAAACACTAACAAACTCCCCTTTGGCACATTTTGGCTAAAACTACTTGACTATCAGTACAAATGCACGAAGACTAACCCTAGTTCTAAGATTTCCTAAGCTTTCCTAAGCTTCAAGTGACTAGAACTAAGAGAGATAAATTCTACCCATACAAACATCCCACATTTTCCCATAGTTGCCCCAAATACAATTGCCCACAAAATTTTAAGCAGCCATCTGATTCCCATACAGTTTCCCAAAATCAATACTTCCCATTATTTCTTCTCCCTTTTTAGCCACAAAGGGCCAAAGGAAACCATACAATTGTCCCCGAACCTTTAATCAAAAGTGTCACAAAAATAATATACCGACAAGTAATTAAGTACCGGCAAGTATAGCGGGGATACATCACGGTCGGGACAATGTTTACTGATCATCCAAAAAGCACAAATGGAAAAAATACAAGAAACAAAGTAGAACATTGGCGAAACAACAAGGAAATGAAATCACCTACAGCGAGCGAGGAGACATCAAGTGCTTTCTTCTCGGAAGAAGCACGTGGAAGAAGCATCTTGAACCTTCTTCACCACCGACCATCGAACACCATCATCTTGATAACACCAATAGCATCATTATCGACTTTCTCTTCATCCTCGACCTACGTGTCTGCTTTAGTTGAGAGATAAGCTCTTCAGACTTTGCTTTCTTGCTTCAGCTCCTTGCAAGTTGCTCTTAGCACGCAATGACATTTGCCTTCGAGAATTTTCTTTGACGGTGATGTCTCAGATGTCATGACAATGTCGGGACATGCTTCCCTTGGAGCAGTTTGTAGTGGAAGCCAAGAGCGGGGCTCTCTTGCGGTGAATCTGTCACCAAGAATGTCGGATCTTTGATCAATTATAATGCCACACGGAGAGGAAAAGCTATTGGACCTTTGATAGCATAGTGTTAGCATGCTTGAGTGTCGATCAAATATGTAGGATCCATAGTCAAAGGTAGCTTGAGTTCCTACTGCATAAATGAATCTTCCCAATCCATTAGAAATAGTGGATTTGTGATTGGTTGGGACCCAGTTTGCAGCACCAATCTTATGCGATATGGCAAATTTAACACTCAATTTGCTAGTGAGTTTTCCCTTTAAAGGCCATTGTCTGACTTGTTTGGCAGTGATGGTTTGACAAATCTTGTTGTCAGTTTCCTCCAGCTCTGGCTGAGTGTTAGCAGATCTACCTAGGAATCTATTGATCACATTTGAAGAAAACTTGACTTTTCTCCCTCACATAATCTAGTAATCATCGAATTCCTATCCCCACCCTTTTGAGATTGACAATAAACTCTCTTAAAAGTTTCATAACAGTTTGAGAGTTTCTCCATTGTTTTCATCAGTCCTGCCTCCTTAATCAGATTTACAATCTCTTTACACTCCAGAGCACTCTTATTCAACTCCCTCTCCAAAGCAATCCTCTTCAGGCAAACATACTTCCATCTCAGCATTCTCAGGATGATGGAATGAGATGTTGTCAATGGCCACTTCAGGCACCATGGGCAGTTTCCCAAGAGTTGCCTTCTTCCTTGGATGGATGTCAGTGACATTCATTTCAACATCAAACTCAGAATCTTGATCTGACTCTGAAGATTCAGGCATTTTTCTTTTCTTTACAATTGGTGTCCTCTTGGGTGCGGAGCCACCACCAGAGTTTTGCTCTACATTTCTTTGTAGAGGTTCGTAAGTCATTTCTCTAGAAACATTTACATCAACCTTTTCTTTAACAGGGCTCTGTGAGGCAGCCTGTTTTCCCTTTCTTCTCATCATCCTCTTTGCAATGCTAGGATTAACATTGGCAATGAGGTCATTGTCTGAGAATACTTCATCCAGGTCTATGACAGGGGTTTCATCCAAATTCTCAGAATCTTGAACAAGGGACTTTTCAAGATTATCATCAATTGGTTTCTCTGGAGTCTCTTCTAGGATACTATCAGAGATATAGTCGTGGGAGTTTCATCGAAATACACTTAGCTGGAGATTCCTCAAGAACATCATCAGAAATCACATCTTCATTAGCAGCAGGGGTTTCATTACAAGCATCATTCATGCTCACTTCAGAATTTTTAACAGAAGGATCAACAACATTCTTGACAGGAGAATCAACATGATCACGGATGTCTTGACATTCTCGTGACATCTGGATCATTGCTAAGCTAGGGCTAGCGGACTTTTCATTTAGAGGATTGAAACTCGGGTACATATTGATTCTCATTTAGGATACTCATCACTATCCTAGCTATTGCTACATGCAGAGACCTAGACTCCTCAGGTTCACTCTTTCGGGGAGCGGAAGATGATGGAGCAGAGGTCTTACGAGGGGATGCTTGTGATCTTCTTGCATTTCTTGCGCAATTTCTTAACTTTTTACGGATCGGTAGCTATTGCGTGCAATGGAGTAACCTTGATGCTTGACTTGCATGGATTCAACATTTTCCCGACTTCACCATGGAGGGAGATGGAGATCTTTTGGAATGAAGGCGAGGATGAAGATATTTTTATTTGGTTGTTGAGAGGCGAGGCGAAAAAGGCAAGGATTTGAGTTTCTTTTAGATGAAGAAAGAATGATACTACTTTCGAAGAGGAAACTCTTATATGTGGGTGTCTCTTCCTATTCTTGGACTTTTTAAAATGAGGATGAAAGTACCTAAATAGCCCACTTATGAGTAATTGACATAACAAATCCATTTTATCCCTTGATGTAGGCGGTTAATTGCTACAACTCCTCATATTGACAAATACCCAATTTGTCCCTTAAAGTCTTAAAGCGACTAACCTCAAGAACTTTTGTAACAATGTCACGGTACAAAGTCATGACATCACTATGACATTGTACTCGATCGATCTGCTTCAACGGACCACCCTAGAACAATTGCTATCGGTGTTGTGAGTTCGACTTCAACATTGTATAGGACCACATAGTTACGCTTCTTGAGATTACTTCTCAAGGGACACATCAACAAAATCCTTTTACACAACTTTGATCAACCCCTTTTCCACTTGTTCTTTTGGACACCTTCAAATGTGGAAGGGTAATAGTCCTAGTGTGGTGTCATTCTTCATTCCAAGCTTCTTGACACAATTCTTTGCACACTTGTTACGTGAAAGAAGTGTTGAGTCATCCATCATTGTGTCGAGACTTCTTGGATACAAGTGATTACCATGGATTGAAGCCACCATGCTATTTCCTCCTCGGCGGTGAGGATTTCATCCAATACTTTTCTCCTGCAACATTTGTGATGAACACTTGACCTTTCATGCGAACCTAGTGCTTTGCTTTAGTACTTGAGGTGATCAAATGTCGGACATTGAGTGTGACATTCGATTTCTGTCGACTGACAATTACCACATTTTCCCTTTTCCCATGTGAATTCTTGGTAATCTTTTGACTCCCTCATGGGTGATCCTTTTCATTCCTCCGAGGTGTGGTGATCGGTTTCTTTGCCCCAACTTCACTTTCTCTTCATCTTTGTCATTGAGCACATAGATGGCGAGTGGGGTTCTCGATTCCAGTAGCGGTTGTCCTTTGACGACTCCTCTCATAATCAGCTTGTTCATCATTAATCACAAGACATTCGGTCTTAGTAAAGTTGACTATGAATCCCGTATCACATAGTGACTTATGCTAATGAGATTTGCGATCGAACCTTTTACCAGTGATCTCCATTCGGGTTTGGAACTCGGACGGTTTGAGTTTCAACACCTTTGATTTCTCCTTTAGCTCCATCCCCAAAGGTAACAAAGCTGGTAGAATGAGGCTTAACATCATTGAGAAGATTTACGTCTCCGGTCGTATGCTTGGAACACCTTGTCAAAATACCAATCTTCCTTGGAAGATACTTTAAGAGAAGTGCTGCTCGAGCTATAGTCTTCTTCTTCTTGGTGAGAGTGTGATGTCTTGTTGGACTTGGGTTTCACATAAGGAACTTGATTAGGATACCCATGTAGTCTATAGCGGTGGACTTTATGTGACCAAACCTTCCACAATAATAACATCTCCATCTTTGAAACTTTTGGATCGGTTTCTATGATTTTGATGTTGAATCAATGTTGTGACATCTGCTTTGACATTGGTTCATTAGGTCATTCTTCCTTTTGTTATAGACAAACTTCTTAGTCTTCATATACCACAGACATTCCTGGCTTGTGGTATGACATCTTCTTTGTCATTGACTTCCACGTTTGTTCCATTCACAGTTGTTGCAAATCTCTTTGATCCATGCTTGAGCGGACACATTTCTGTTTTGGGTTGTGACACTGTTTTGACATTGTTTTCCTATGTCTCTTCTTCTTAATGTCACCACGGGTTGCTTTTGACCACGTATCCTAGACCATGCTTATTTCGCATTCATGTCGGTGAAGAATTTCTTCCAACTTATCGATTACCGATGTCAACATTTTGTGGACTTAGACATCGATCAAGTTTGGAATTCAACATAACAATATCACTATTGAGGTGATTTATAGTGGTTGTGTCTTCCTCTTTCGACCTTGACTTCACATTCTCGACTTCGACTTCTCAATCGACTTTTTGCTCCTCATTTTGTTGACATGCTTCACCATTTTTATACGACTTCTGTAGTTTTGAAGCTCTTGAATGTCACTTCCTCATCACTAGAATCTATATCGAGTTGTACACTCGAGAGAGCGATGACAAGTTTGGCACCTTCTTCCTCGATTCACTTCGAATCACCATCGGACAGTGATGACCATTCCTTTCTTTTGTTTCTTTAGAAAGGTGGGACATTCACTTTAATATGTCCAAATCCTTCACATTCATGACATTGGACTTTTGCCTTGACTTCCTTTTTCCTCGACTTGGATCTTCTGCTGGAGTCATAAGACCCTAATGTCGGATGGAATGTCATGACATTTGACCTTGACTTTGGATCAATCCTCATCGGTTTGTTGAACTGTCTTCCAAGCATGGCAATAGCTTGGATATCTTCTCTTCATCTTCCACTTTGCATCCTTCTTGATTGTTGGATACAAGTGCTATGCTTTTGTTTTCTTGTCAGCAGTTTCAGATTCCCATCTCAAAAGTCATAAGGGATCCAATAAGTTCTTCAACCTTCAGTGCGATGTCTTGAGCCTCTTCTATTGCGTGACTTTCATTGCAAATCTCTTAGGCAAGGATCGAGAATCTTTCTCACGACTTCTCTTGGACATCTTTTCACCAAGTGCTCGATGCATTGGCAATTTCAAAATATTCATGTGAAATTCATGAATATTCTCATCTTCCTTCATCTTCAATTCTCAAATTTTGTAGTGAGCATCAATTCTTGACATCTTCACCTTGGATGTTCCTCATGAGTAGTTAAGAGTGTCCCACACATCCTTGGCTCACATTGATGAACCGGTCAAGATATTTACGTCATACCATTAAATAAAGCATTCTGCTTTAGAATTCCCGAGGAAGCTCCTCTTCCTCTTTGCTCCATTCTTCCTCGGGTTTCAAGACGAGTCCCATCTTTCTCACCTTGGTTGGATGTTTCCATCCTTTATCGGACTCTCAAGCCTTGATATCTCTTGATCTTAAGAAGCAACCATACGAGGCTTCGGTGCTCATAATTAGACCCATCGAATGGGTGGTCTACCTCGAATCTGTTTCTTTATCCATTATGCGGAAACTATTATCCTAGATCTCACCCGAAATAACAAGCGGTGCGCTTTCGATGCCAATTGAAATTCTGGCAGCGGATGCTTAATATCACGAGAGAATGTTATGACACGATTCGACACTGCTTTGACAATTCACACGGTAAATATAGAAAGCGATAAATAACACAATAAGTTGTTCACCCGTTCGGTTCTAACAAACCTACGTGCAGGCTACCGCCGGGAGGAAATTCACTATTAGTAGTATCAATTTAGAGTTAAACTCACCCGTTTACAACTCCTCACTTAATCACTACCCAATGACACTTCAACCTAAGTCCTACTTAGATCGAGTTCCTACTCCCTCAATCACCGCATGATATCAACCTATTGTTTAATTGAATTGTGAAGACACTTCAATACACTATCTTGATCGTGCTTCAAAGCTTTAATCAAGAGACAAACACTGTGCTTTAAAGCTTTGAGTGATAAACAACCCTTACAACAAATCCTAGTCGATGCACTTATCAATTGATAGTTGCTTGGCTCACAAAGAAACTAGAATTACACAATACCAATGTTACTAACCTTAATACACAAACAAAAGCCTTCAATGTCTTCAATGGAATCCGGGCGTGGGTAGAGTAAGGTTGAATTATTTATATAAGCGATCCGAATCTTGGTTTTGGGCTTCCATAAAGATAGCTAGGGTTTACTTAATTCTCTCCTAAAAACATGGTTTGTTCAACAACCAATTTAGGTTTAATTAAGATTAACCTAGCAGCCACGTGAGCATGCTTTCTAATAACGAAAAATAAATAAAATGCTCAAAAACTTCACGAAAAATCTCGGGAAAAAGCGATTCTGAGAGAATGTCACGAATGTCATAACATCTATTATGACATCGATTCTGCAAATTTCCACTGACTTTAGCTTCCCGTTCTGGTACTTTTTACCATCCTTGTCCGGTGGGATTTATCTTCAATCTCGAATGTCATGACATCTATCAAGACATTTCTAAAGCCTAGTTTTACCAAAATTGATGCCAACTTAAAACACTAACAATGGGGTTGGTGGAGAATGCAATCACTCGATCCGTCAGCGACCTACCGTTCGATTTTCCTATGCAACAAAGTAAGTACATTGCTTATTTATTAAATTTTATTTATATCTTTCACATATATAAAATCCTAATATATTAAATGTTAATTCATTTAGGTTTAGCGTAGTGGGCATGGATTACGAAAGAATCGAGACACAATGTTCTCCTATAAATCTAATAGACCACCTTGGACCAACCGATGTCGTCATTTCTATTAACTCAAATTATTTTAAATTTAACGTATATTATTTTTATCATTATTATTAATCTCCATTATTTTTTTCAACAGTTTACATGGAGACCGTACTTGGGTTTGGACCATGTACCAAATGATGAAGATGCAGAGGTTTCGACTGCGAAGACTGCAATTATACGGTTTAACATTATGGAAATGCACCACAGCGACCGTGTGAAGATGCAGTTTGGTATGTTCCAAGACATACCCCGTGATCCGATATGCTTGGATCCTTGGCATCTAAAAAGGGTCGATGCCCAATGGGGACTCAATAATTGGAGGAATTTTGCCAGGGAGTATTGTAGGATGTGGAAAAACCGAGCAGACCATATCTTACAATGTCCCGTTTATGAAGATGACAAGATTATGCAACACTCTCGTCAATACATTGCTTGGTACCAGTCAGTCATAGTTCCAGATATGCATGTTTCTCAACCTCGCTATTTGGTCGACCCTCGCACCCAGTGGGGGCAACCTCCAGAGTCACAACAACAACGAAGACAACTCTACCGCCAACAACAACCTCAACAATAATACCAACAACAACCCCAACAATATCAACAACAACAATAACCACCCCAACACTACCAACAACCACCCCAACAACACTACCAACAACCATCCCAACAACACTACTAACAACCATCAACTTCCCGCCAATCAACCCGACGACATAGAACCACCAACACTCAATCCCAACCTCAACCCCAACAACAACCTCATCACCCACCCACCCAATACTCACATATGCCACACACCCAAGTTCAATACACCGAACAAAGGGCATATGTCCAACCCCCCTATATGGGTCCATCAACATCTCACCTTACCCCAGACCCTGACTTCCCTGAAGAATATTCCCTAACCAACCCAATATTCCACCAACCATCGTCGTACCAAACCCCCCGCCATTCATATGGGTACGAGACTCCTAACACCCAATTTCCTTTTTACCCACATTCACAAGCCACATATACGGATGAGGACTGCTATAGTCCTCAAATGGAACCTAACCCCCAACCGCAACGACCAAGCTACGAGAACATGAGGACACATTTATACGAAATTGGTGCAACAGGCAATGTAAATCTTGAGGCATTCATGGATCCTGATCTCATTCACTACGGGCAGCCATCAACCCATGATCAGGTCCCATCGACCCAACAACAGCCGGATCCAGAACCTCGCATCAGACGAGTTAGGAGAGGACGCGCATGTGGAACCGGTGGTCATCTACGAGTCCCGGGTCTCCATGAATGAACTTATGTAATCGCTTTTTGCTGTAATCAAAATTTATAATACAAGATTTATTTCACAACATTGTCGTGCACTTTAATTTAAATTGGATTTTTTTATTTTTAAATTAAGCCCTAGGCGCCATCTCAGATGGCTTTTCCCATGTGTTTTACACGTAGGAGCCATCTAAGATGGCTTTGAGGGTAAAAAATTGAAAGGAGGCGCCATCCTGGCTGACTCCTGCTCCTAAAAATCAGTGCAGGAGACATCTGAGATGACTCCTGCTTGTATTTTTGTCCTGAAAGTTGGTTATTTGCGTAAAAATTTTCAAAAGTTTGTTATTTTTTTTAAAAAAATTGGTTATTCCAAAAAAAATTCTAAAAAGAACAACCATTCAAAAGAAAAGAACTAAATCATAGAACTAAATTATCGTAAAAAGATGTTGGTTGATATTAAATTGAATCTTTGCTCATTTACACGTTAAATTTGACAATTAAATTGCAATTAAGATGAAAGTCCTAATTGGGATGTTAGACTTCAAAATCTTGCATCTTCATCCTATTCCGCTCATGTCTAGAATAAATGGATTTTCACACTTTCCTACCCTTCTTGTCAGCTTGCTGTTTTCGAATTTGTGTTTAAATCAAAACTTCAATTAAAATATTTGACAAGTTAAGATCTATAAAAGTTACTCTCTGAGCACCTTGTGAATAAAGTTCATGAGAATATTATTGGAAAATCAAGTGAACTTATTATTCCATCCCATAATCTTCGTGTACACCACGTGAATTTCTTAAAATATTCTTAGAGATCGAAAGTATATTTTCGATTCGCACACCATATTATAAAAATCATGTTGAAAAGGGTTGGATGTAAATCAGAAGTATAACTCCGGTTCCGAACCAAAATTATAATTTTGGTTCCTGGATGTAATCTGTAACGTCCGAAAATTCGTTTAATTATTTAATTAAATTATATAAGAAATTATTTATTAGAATTAGTCGAAGTCGAGAATTATTAGATTAATATGATGATTGAGCGGTTAAGTTGATAGTTGAGTAATAGTCAGTTTAATTAGAGAAATAATATTAGAAATAATATTATTTTATTGGAATAATTATTATAATTATTGTTGGGCTTAATTAATGTTGATGGTAATAAAAAAAAGTAGGGTGTGATAATTAAGCCCAAAAAGACATAATAAGAATAATAGTGTTATTATATTAGTTACTTGGAAAATAATGAGAAAGAGAAGTAGCAATAAGTGACTCAAGAGTTTTAGAGAAGAGAAAAAAAAGGTGTCGTACATAGAATAGAAGGAAAAGAGAAGATAAGAGTTTTGGAAGCCATAGAAGAAGTTACGATGCAATCGGAGTTATAGAGCGGTCTCCACTCCAAGGTAAGGGCGGAGTTCTGACTCTATAATCAGGTACATGATAAATAGTATGTGGAATTGAATTTGTAGAAATGCTTCTGTTTATGCTTTAATTGTTCTAGTTGATACCGAAATTTGGTTGCTATTAATGAATTGGTAGTAGAAAATTAATATATATTCATTGAGTATAATTTTGTTGTTGTGATATTGTGTGGTGTTGGTTGGATTTGTAGATTGATAAATCGGAAAAAATTATAGAGGAATAGCAGAAAAAAATTACAGAAGGATAAAATTGTGACGACCGGAACCGTAAGGGGTGCCAAACGGCACCCAGACAAGAGAAAGAAATGTCAAACGACACATGGTAGGATAGAAAGGTGCCGAGGGACACCACACTAAGTGCCAAGTGGCACACTAGGTTGGGTGGATTACATGGGCCCTTGTGCACGATGTTTGTCTATTTTGTTTGTACCATTATATGCATATTAAGTAAGGTAAGAGTTATATATATATATATATATATATAGTTTCCTGTAAGCAAGGAAAATAGTAGTTTGGTAATTGTTAGATATAACAATTGTTATAATACTCTAACAACGCTTATGTTTTTAACGTTGAATCACGTTTTAAGTCATAATATAAAGTGTTTTATAAAATTTGAAATTTAATATAATTACTTCAATTTTTCTTTATATTTAGGAATGAGAGGTTCATTATATATTAATAAACATGGCCTTATTAATTCATATAAAACCATACTGTAGCGAAATTAAGAAGTATTCAAGTTTACCGTATAATATTTAATTAGGATGATTCATAATAATAATAATAATAATAATAATAATAATAATAATAATAATAATAATGACAAATATTATCAGGAGAACCATGGGTTGTTACTGTTGCTAATAAAATAATAAAATATTTCTTTTTGAAATGATACTTAACCTCATTTTATGTAGAGAACCATGGCTATTGAAATGCGAAAGATTTGGTAGTTAATAGAATTATCAATTTAGTAATTAATTAGCCGAATAGTAAATTAAGCGGTAAAATTAGTTGTCCGAAATTGACCAAAATTTATCGGGGTAGTTCGTATATATAAGTAGGTAATTGTGTTGGTTACTAGTAGTTCAAAGTAGAAAATTTGAGTAATTCAGCAGAAGATTAATTAACCGGAAATAGTCAGAATAGTCAGAATAATTATGTGGTTTATTTGTAGTTTATTTTGGTTGATTCGGTGTGTTATATATTTGCTGTAAATTATGAATTTGCAGGTGATAAATTGTGTTGTATTGTTTTCGTTGAATTATTGTTGTTGTTTGCTGATATTGATGTTGTTGATAAATTGCGAAGTTGCAGTTGATAAATTATTAATGTTGCTAAATACGTTGTTGTTGTTGAGTTGTTGTTGTTATAAGTTGTTATTGATTACATTGATATGTTGATTACGTTGATATAATGATTATGTTGTAGGCTTTTAGCCAATGTTGAATCGTTGTTAAGTTGTCGTTGTTGTGTTGCCGTTGTGTTTCCGTTGTTGATTGAGTTGATGTTGTGGTTGTTATTGTAACACCCCCTTCTATTTACCCGCGTTTTATAAATAATAATCAGAGTATTTAATCATAATCCAAGAGGCGTCACAATTTAAATAATTTAAATCAATCAATACAGTTGTCATGCTTTCACTGAAGAAGATTTATTAAGTAAATAATGCAAAAGTTATGTTTAACAGCGGAAATGAAACATAACCAAAATTCCGAATACATCATTCATAGTATTCCAAGATATTAACCAAAACATGATTCAAAACATTAAGTAATTCCATTAAAGGATTTCAAACAAACGATTCCCCAGTGTTACATCTACCAGAGCACGACACTGACACGCGGATTAACTAACTGACTCAATGCTAGAGCTATCCTCACCAACTCCAAGCAGCTAATCACTTCGGATCTGAAATCGTTAAAGTAAGGGTGAGATTTCAATTCAATATAAAATGCATTATACGTTTTTAAATACAACAGAATAATCAGATACATTAGTCCATTATCCAAACACATAACCATAGCCAATTCACAATACATCTCACACAATTAACATGTAATATAACAAACAATGGAAATTGCAACACTGGAAACCATCCTAGCATGTTACAATTCCATATGCAATGCAGACTCTATGCATGTGGTACCAAAACGTGAACCGAGTTCACCCACTGCTCCGTTTACATGTGGAAAGACAGTGTAAATCCATGATTCGTCCATAGCCACTGGGTCAAGAATCCAGCCTTAATACCTCAATCTCCGGGTAAGTCTATTGGCTCAGCCAGTTAACTTCCGCACAATGGGAATGAACCAAATCAACAAATGTTTATGCATGCATCATAAAAGCATGCAACATTAATTCTCAGATCATGATATCAATATAAATCACATAATGCCAATTCACCAATGTATCACATTCAATCATAATGAATATCAAGATACAACATATTAAGCATTAATATCTCATCCGGTAACTCAAACCATTTGTAATAGTTCTCATTATCCTTAACTAATCACTCTTTTCGAAAATCGGGAGCTCGATTCTTTTAAAATAATTTTTAGCAAAATAATATTTTTTTCCATTTTAAAAAGGTAGTTATTTAAATTTAAGAAATAACGCCGAAAACGGCACTCGAATCGGAGTTACGGTTTAGAAAATATGAGTTTTTGAAGTTGAAGTATTTTTTGAAAAATTGCACATGGAACCCGGTTCCTACCTATACAGGAACCGGTTCCTGTGAAGTTCAAAATCTCGCTCCCTAGTTTTTGTATGGGAACCCGGTTCCGACATAGACAGGAACCGGTTCCTGAGCCTAATTTTTCCCAGTTTTGAAAATTAACACAGGGAACTCGGTTCCTCCCCACAGGGAACCGGTTCCCACGACCTATAACAGCATTTTCTGCTACTTTTGACAGCATTATGCATCCTTTATCATTTCTACACTTTCCAATACGAATTGTGACATTAGGAACACCAAATTATGATCATTTCACACCATTATAACATCAAACAACATAGTTTACTCATCCCTATTGGTTATTTGACATACTAATGATCCTAATTCCATACACCGACACAAAATAGGGTTTTACTCTATAAACCTATAATCAACTTCTTAGCATACCCAATTACCCGGTCGATTCCCAAAACCCATAAGACATATTAATCGAAAGAAATCACCCCTTACCTCGCGATGATCTTCGATTTCTCTCGGCGTCGGCTTTTCCTCTCTTCTCTTCTCTTCTCCAATTCTACGTATAATGACTTTTCTCCAAAAAAAACCTATTTTTCTTTCTTCTCCTTTTTATATTCCTTTTAATATTCCTTCATTTATTCCAATAAAATAAAACAAGTGATAATTAGTAAGAGTAGAGTAATTTACTCCTCACACCCCTAATTACACCTCACACCTCCATCTCTACTTTTCTTTAATTAATCCCATTAAATCCGAATCAAGCCTTTAATTAATTAAATAATTAAATTCCTATTTATTTAATATTTGAATTAAATCGGGGTGTCACAACTCTCCCCCACTAAAAGAGTTTTCGTCCTTGAAAACATACCTTAGACGAAAAGTTCGGGATACGAGTCCTTCATCTGACTCTCCAGCTCCCAAGTTACATTTCCTTCAGCTGGTCCTCCCAAGCTACTCTTACCATCTCTTTACCACGCTTCACTTTCGATCCTCGATCCTCGCGATGCTTCAACAACAAATTATCTCGCACACATCATCTACTTGAATCTCATGAGACGGATCCGCAATGTACCTCCTCAACCGAGATACATAGAAAACATCATGCAAATTCGCAGTGCGGCGGTAAAGTCGATAAGCAACTTTCCCAACTCTCTTGGTAATCCGGACCAATAAAGCGCGTCAACTTTGACTTCAAAGCTCGACCAATACCAGTCATTGGAGTAACCCGCATGAACACATGGTCTCCCTCACTAAACTCAAGATCTTTCCTTCTCTTATCATGATAACTCTTCTGATGACTCTGAGAAGCCTTCATCTTCTCCTGAATCATCTTGATCTTTTCGGAAGTTTGTTGAACAATCTCTGGCCCAATCACCGCACTTTCTCCAGATTCATACCAACACAACGGTGTCCGACATCTCCTACCATACAATGCCTCAAATGGAGCCATACCAATGCTCGAATGAAAACTATTGTTGTAGGTAAACTATATCAACGACAAATAGCTATCCCAAGCTCCACCTTTTTCTAACACACAAGCTCTCAACAAATCCTCTAACGACTGAATCGTCCTCTCCGTCTGACCATCTGTCTGTGGATGATACGCGGAACTCAATCGTAACTTAGTACCCAGAGCTTCTTGCAATCCTGTCCAGAACTTAGAAGTAAACCTCGGATCCCTATCCGACACAATGCTGGACGGAATACCATGCAAACTTACAATCTTCTCAACATACATTACGCCACCTCTCCATCGGATAATCCATTCTTATCGGATAAAGTGAGCGACTTTGTCAATCGGTCGACAATAACCCAAATAGAATCACAGTTCTTCGTTGTCCTCGGCAAACCGGACGAAATCCATTGAAATGCCATCCCACTTCCACTGGAACAAACAACGGTTCCATCAATCCGGCGGCTTCGATGCTCAATCTTTGATTTCGACAAACCAAACATGCATACACAACTCGATTTCCTTTTCATTCCAGCCACCAAAATAATTTCTTCAAATCATGGTACATCTTAGTAGCACCAGGATGAATACTCAATCCACTACGGTGTCCTTCTTCCAAAATACTTTTCCTAATCTCAGCAACATCCGGAACACACACCCGACCACCAAATCTCATAACGCCATTCTCATCAATTTGGAACTCACCTCCTTGACCTTGGTTAATCAATGTCAGCTTATCCACCAAACCAACATCAGATTTCTGTCCATTTCGAATCTCTTCCAAAATACCACTAGTAAGCTTCAACATGCCCAATTTCACACTATCCGGAGTAGTTTCACATACTAAGCTTAAATCTCTGAATTGTTCCACCAAATCCAATTCACGAACCATTAACATCGACATATGCAAGGACTTCCTGCTCAATGCATCTGCCACAACATTTGCCTTACCAGGATGGTAATTCAAACCGAAATCATAATCCTTGAGAAATTCTAACCATCTCCTCTGCCTCATATTCAACTCTTTCTGATCAAAGAGATACTTCAGGCTCTTATGATCACTGAACACTTCAAATCGTGAACCATACAGATAATGTCTCCACAATTTCAACACAAACACAACAGCCGCCAACTCTAAATCATGAGTCGAATAATTCCTTTCATGAATCTTCAACTGTCTTGAAGCATAAGCCACAACCTGCTGCCTATCTTGCATGAAAACACCTCCTAAACCCATCAAAGACGCATCACAATACACCACGAAAGATTCTGCCGGATTTGGAAAAATCAGAATCGGAGCACTAGTCAACCTCCTCTTCAATTCTTGGAATCCTTTCTCACAATCTGCATCCCAAATAAACACTTGACCTTTTCTCATCAACTTAGTCAACGGTAAAGCTAACTTCGAAAATCCCTCAATGAATTTTCTGTAGTAACCCGCAAGACCAAGAAAACTACGAATCTCTGAAGCATTCTTCGGCGCTTCCCACTGAGATACCGCTTCTACTTTCGTAGGATCAACAACAATACCATTCTTAGAAATCACATGACCAAGGAAACTTACTTCACTTAACCAAAACTCGCATTTAGACAACTTAGCATAAAGCTTCTTCTCTTTCAACAATTCCAATACAATCCTAAGATGCTTTGCATGCTCCTCATCATTCCTTGAATAGATCAAGATGTCGTCAATAAACACCACCACAAACTTGTCAAGATACGGATGAAATATCCTGTTCATATACTCCATAAACACACCAGGTGCATTAGTAACTCCTAATGGCATAACAGAATATTCATAATGCCCATACCTCGTTCTAAATGCAGTCTTCTGAATATCTCCCGCCTTAACACGAATCTGATGATATCCAGACCTCAGATCAATTTTGCTAAATACACAAGCTCCGACCAACTGATCCATCAGATCATCAATCCTCGGCAATGGATATCAATTCTTGATTGTCACTTTATTCAATTGCCTGTAGTCAACAGTCACCACATAGTCTCATTGTACCTTCCTTCTTTTTAACCAACAATACCGGCGTACCCCACGGTGAAACACTAGGCCGAATAAACTTCTTCTCAAGCAGTTCTTCCAACTGTTTCTTCAACTCTGATAACTCAGATGCCGACATGCGATAAGGCGCCATCGACACTGGGCTAGTTCCAGGAATTAAATCTATAGCAAATTCCACTTCCCTCTCAGGTGGTAACTCATTAACATCTTCCGAAAACACCTCTGGAAATTCATTCACCATAGGTAATTCTCCACTCTTAGCCTTTCCTTTCACTTCCGTCGAAGAATATAACAAAAACACCACAGCACCGTCTCTAACAGCTGAATTCATCTGCTTAACGGACATAGTCCCATCTTCCACTTTAACTTTTTCAGGAAATATAACCGTCTTCTCAAATAATTGATATGAACCTAGTTGAAGACCAACCAGTTCATTCCAAGGATAATATCAAGTTGTTCTAAAGGTAGGCACACTAAATCCATACCGAAACCTCTATAAAAAATAACAATAGGACAATTCCTACAAACATACGAAGTAGTCACTGAACCCGACGCAGGAGTGTCAATAACCATACTTCCATCCAAATTAGAAATTTCCAAATTCAATCTTTTAGCACAATCCAAAGCAATAAAAGAATGCGTCGCTCCAGTATCAATAATTGATATTAAAGGTATGCCATTAATAAAACATGTACCTTTAATCAACCGATCATCTGGCTTAATATCTGATCCTGACAAAGCGAACACCTTCCCACCAGCTTGCTCTTTCTTTGGCTTAGTACACCGCGGACGAGTGTGTCCTTCTTCGCCACAGTTGTAACAAGTTATCCTTCTGGATCTACACTCAGCAGCTAAATGACCAAATCTCCCACAATTGTTGCATTTCCTCGCATCATTCTTGCATTCAGGAGCTCGGTGACCCAATTCACCACATCTGTAACACTTTACAGAAGAACCAAAAGAACCAGAGTCTCCCCCACTAGGCTTCTTCCAACTTCCAGATTTCTGATTATTTCTATCATAAGGCTTACCACGATCCATATGTCTCTTGCCCTTACGATCAGCATAACTCTGAGCATTCGACTTAGTACTAGCAAGATCTTCTTCCAGAATCCTACTACAGTCAACCAAATCAGGAAACCTTCTAATGCGCTGATACCTGATACCCTGCTTGATCTCGTCACACAAACCATTCTCAAACTTGATACATTTGGAAAATTCTCCATCTGCATCGTTAGGGTAATTAGCATAATACTTTGCTAACTCGATGGCGGGTTGCATACTCACTCAGACTTGTTGCCTTGCTTGAGCTCCGAAACTCAATCTCTTTCTTACCGAATGTCTTGTGAGTACCTCCTCGGAAAAGCTCTCCGAACCGAGTCAATGCAATACCATCTTCTTCCATTCATCTGGTAGCAACCCACGGTCATCAACTTAATGTGAGTATCATACCTCACCTTGACCCCTCGGACAATCAATCACTCGAAGATCCTCTCGATCTCCTTCAACCACGAGCACCCTCGGGATCATGCGTGCCCTTGAACAATGGAGGATTATTCCTCCGAAAATTCCCCATTGTGCATCGGCACCAATCACGCTCCCTGTTGGTTCCTCAGAGCACTCCATTAAATTCCCAAAGCCTCGGCCAGCATCGTTCCTTCCGTTACCTCTTCCACCATTGTTCGTAACATTACAAAACAATCCACATCACACAAGTATCGGCGATTGTTACTTACACTAGTCGCGTACTAAAAGGGATAACAACACTAAGACAAGACCGACTATGCTCTGATACCACTATTGTAACACCCCCTTCTATTTACCCGCGTTTTATAAATAATAATCAGAGTATTTAATCATAATCCAAGAGGCGTCACAATTTAAATAATTTAAATAAATCAATACAGTTGTCATGCTTTCACTGAAGAAGATTTATTAAGTAAATAATGCAAAAGTTATGTTTAACAGCGGAAATGAAACATAACCAAAATTCCGAATACATCATTCATAGTATTCCAGGATATTAACCAAAACATGATTCAAAATATTAAGGAATTCCATTAAAGGATTTCAAACAAACGATTCCCCAGTGTTACATCTACCAGAGCACGACACTGACACGCGGATTAACTAACTGACTCAATGCTAGAGCTATCCTCACCAACTCCAAGCAGCTAATCA
This sequence comes from Vicia sativa, assembly GCA_021764765.1. NCBI lineage: Eukaryota > Viridiplantae > Streptophyta > Magnoliopsida > Fabales > Fabaceae > Vicia > Vicia sativa. The sequence goes on from CM038794.1 coordinate 137,557,637, forward strand.
CTTTGGATCTGAAATCGTTAAAGTAAGGGTGAGATTTCAATTCAATATAACATGCAATATACGTTTTTAAATACAACAGAATAATCAGATACATTAGTCCATTATCCAAACACATAACCATAGCCAATTCACAATACATCTCACACAATTAACATGTAATATAACAAACAATGGAAATTGCAACACTGGAAACCATCCTAGCATGTTTAATTCCATATGCAATGCAGACTCTATGCATGTGGTACCAAAACGTGAACCGAGTTCACCCACTGCTCCGTTTACATGTGGAAAGACAGTGTAAATCCATGATTCGCCCATATCCACTGGGTCAAGAATCCAGCCTCACTACCTCAATCTCCGGGTAAGTCTATTGGCTCAGCCAGTTCACTTCCGCACAATGGGAATGAACCAAATCAACAAATGTTTATGCATGCATCATAAAAGCATGCAACATTAATTCTCAGATCATGATATCAATATAAATCACATAATGCCAATTCACCAATGTATCACATTAAATCATAATGAATATCAAGATACAACATATTAAGCATTAATATCTCATCCGGTAACTCAGACCATTTGTAATAGTTCCCATTATCCTTAACTAATCACTCTTTTCGAAAATCGGGAGCTCGACTCTTTTAAAATAATTTTTATCAAAATAATATTTTTCCATTTTAAAAAGGTAGTAATTTAAATTTAAGAAATAACGCCGAAAACGGCACTCGAATCGGAGTTACGGTTTAGAAAATATGAGTTATTTGACATACTAATGATCCTAATTCCATACACCGACACAAAATAGGGTTTTACTCTATAAACCTATAATCAACTTCTTAGCATACCCAATTACCCGGTCGATTCCCGAAACCCATAAGACATATTAATCGAAAGAAATCACCCCTTACCTCGCGATGATCTTCGATTTCTCTCGGCGTCGGCTTTTCCTCTCTTCTCTTCTCTTCTGCAATTCTACGTATAATGACTTTTCTCCAAAAAAACCTATTTTTATATCTTCTCCTTTTTATATTCCTTCATTTATTCCAATAAAATAAAATAAGTGGTAATTAGTAAGAGTAGAGTAATTTACTCCTCACACCCCTAATTACACCTCACATCTCCATCTCTACTTTTCTTTAATTAATCCCATTAAATCCGAAAATATAAATAATCAAGCCTTTAATTAATTAAATAATTAAATTCCTATTTATTTAATATTTGAATTAAATCGGGGTGTCACAGTTATCGCATGCATAGCATAGCACGATTACGTTAGGCTGGATTGACAAATTAATTACGTTGGCCTGTATTGACAAAATGATTACGTTGAAGGCTTATGCCTTGTGCCTCGATAAACTGGCAAATGTTTATGTTGGGAGTTTACACCACTGGTATCACATGCATGTGCATTGGTGTGAGTCACATTAAAGTGGATTATTTGTTGTTGATGATTTTGTTGTGATAAGTGTTGATGATGTCGTTGTGATGATGGTTTTGTTGTAATATGTTGTTGGTGACTAGTGTGAAATTATGCTAACATTTTGTTGTGACAAGTTTCGTTGGAAAGATGTGAAAAATAGTTATTATAACTACTGTTATAATTGTCGTTGTTGCTAACTGTTATTATAATTGTTGTGGTTATTGGTTGTTATAATAGTTGTATGGAAGTTGTGAAATGGTAAATTATATAATCTATATTCTAGTATATTATTTATCATAAATTCGATTATATTGTTAGACATCTCACCCCTTCTGCTGAAGTTTCCCCTATCATGGGAAATGGGCAGGTACTCAAGTATAGTTGTGGATGATGACGTTAATTTATGAAGTCTTTAGGTTGTATCATTTAAAGAGGGTATTGCTCTGATACGTAGAACTTGGGGGATGAACGTTGTTATTTAAATGTTGTTATTACTTAAATTGTTGAAGTTTATGAATAATGTGAATACTTGATCATGTTGATTCTTGAGGTTGGTTTAGTCGAATAATTATGTTAAGAGAAGTTAAATAACGTTAATAATATTGTGAAGTGTTTTGAGGTTGAATAAAAGGTGTATTGTTGTTACTGTTGAGAAATTATGATTTCGTTGTTTAGTTGATTAATTGATTTAATTGAAATATGTTGTTATAAGTTCATCCATGATTTAAGTGTTATGTATCTGTATAATTGTGACTAATGCATGTTGTTTATGTGAAGTAAATGTGACATTCCTTGTATGATTAAAATTTTCCACACCCTGATTTTATTGATATTCGATGGGTAGATTTTGGGTGTTACATTAGTTGGTATCAGAGCAGGTCGGTCTGTCAGACCAATATTGTCTACTGTTTTTTATTTCTTTGTACGCGATAAGTGTGTGGAACACTGTCGGTACTTGTTCGCTTGCTTGCTGAAGGTTTCAATAAAATTCAATGTTGCTGATATGATCACCAAGACATTGGCAAGTTGCAAGTTTTTCCACTATATGCAGTTGATAAAGTTGCATGAAAAAAACTAGTTCATTCTACGATAATAGAGTTTGTTCCAAGGTGGAGATTTGTGAGATGTTGGATCATACTTTATTGGGTTGAAGGTAGTATTTGGTTCGACAGTTCGACAAAGTTTAGCATGCATTTGAAGGTTGCTCACATGCTACTGTCGAAGTGTTACAAGTTGTAGTCGAAGTGTGTTCTAGCTTGTAGTGTTGAAGGATGTTAGGATTGTTAGCATCGAATTAGGCACGTTTGTTATGTCCAATTGTTTAAGTTAGCTAGTACACTAAGCTAACTTGTAATGAGTATTTGTGATAAAAGCCCATTAGTTTAGTATGTTAGGTTTATTACAAATAACATACTAGTCTCTCATCATTGCATACTACAAATCCTAATTTAGGGTGAGAGGGTTATTTGTTATTCTTGTATATTTGTAATCTTGTTTTGAAGATAAAGAAAAGAATAGAAGTTAATAATCAATCTTTATGTTCTTCTTGTTTTATTATCTTTTCTACCCTTATTTGTTTCTTAATCATTAAGGAACAAATTTATACTTTATTTCCAAGACGTACAATTCACAATATACGGTTTCTTCAAAACCACTAAAGATGAAAAAAAAAATTGAGGTAACATCTCTAATATATTTAAGTTGAGTGTTAATATTAGTGAAGAGAATAACAAACTATAAAAGATTATTAAATACTTAAAGTGATATATGAATTTCTTAAAAATAGTAATGAAATTCTTGGAGAAGAAATAATTGATATTAGAAATCAATCTTATGAAATTGAATAAGTGTGAAATCTAAGTATCTTTAACAAATAAAGTAACCAATTTGCATAAAATCACGATCAGTGATGTATACGTCCCTAATTCTTGTACACCACATATGAATACAGTCTCCCCTCTATCCAACAGTTGCTGCACTTCACTTGTGACATTAAGTGTGACATTAAGTTACACCCATTTTTTCTCTAACTCGCATTTAAAATAGTTCTACATGTCTCAAATATTATTGTATGCGTTGGATTGCTAACCTTTTGGAATTGTACATAACAGAACATGTAACCGCAAACACTCATCCCGAGTTTGAATGAAAAAATCTATTTTTACTAGATTTTAGTTTTGGTTTGAATGATAGACACTAATATCCACAACCTACACCTTTGATATTGTAGAATATTAATTGTTTAATTATCATATTAATATATTAGTTTTACTTTATTATTTGAAATATTTGAAATGGATTTTAAAGTATTTCAAAATTGTTTAAAATTATTATTTGGGTTAAATATATTTTTGGTCTCAATAAATATTTTGATTTTCATTTTTAGTCCCTATTAAAAAATAATATATTTTATTCCTTACAATTTTTTCATGCATGTATTTTTAGTTCATATTGATTTCTAAAATTTTGAGAATTATTTAATTACTCTTAAACTTTTAAGTTTTTGAATAATTTTTTTCATGCATATTTAAAATATTTTAAAATATTTATTTATCAAATTTTAGAATCTTTTAAAATGAGAAAAATTAAATATGAGATTTTTAAATTTCAAAAGATAATGATAAAAGTAATGAAAACCTCGACTTAAAAATCAAATTTTGAGTTTTTTTTTTCGATGAATTTTTTATAACGTTCTAAAGATGTTAGCAAAATAATCATTTAAAGATATACATTGGTTTAACAGGAGTAGCTAAAACTACGTGCATAATAATTTTGTAGAGACTGAAATATATTATTTTTAATAAAGACTAAAAATTAAAATAAAAATATTTATAGGTACCAAAAATATATTTAATCCTTATTATTTCTAATGTATATTTAATGGTTCTTAGAGTTCAAGATAGATTATGGGTTTGAGAAAATAAACTATTTTAATTTAAAAAAAATTAAGGGTTACATATGTTTTCGGTCCCTATAAATATCTCAAATTTTATTTTTAGCCCCTATTAGAAAAAACGATATATTTTGGTCCCTACAAAATTTTAATTCATACAATTTTAATTCCTATTATTTTTTAAACTTTTAAAAACTGTTTAATTATCCACGAGTGTTTAGAATACTATAAAATATTTATTTACCAAATTTTAAATTTTTTTAAAATTAGAAGAATTAAATATAAATTTTTTAAATTTCAAAAAATATTGATAAAAACATTAAAAATTTCAACTTAGAAATCAAATTTCAAATTCTTTTTTATAGGAACTTTTTATAATGTTCTAAACATATTTGCAAAATCATCATTCAAAAATATATATCGTTTTAACATGAGGGACTAAAACTACGTGTATAATAATTATGTAGAGACTAAAACATGTCAATTTTTTATAAGGACAAAATAAAAATAAAAATAGATAATTTATAAGAATTAAAATATATTTAACCCAAAATTTAATTTTAAATTGCAAATAAAGGCGAGGCAAGAATACCCAAACTGTTTGAGACGAATTTTAGGTTCAACTATTTATCCCTATTAAGTTTGGGACGGAGAACATTTATCTAAGATTCAAATTTGGGTACGAGAAAACTAAAATTTATCCTCGCATTACCCCATTGCCATACCTATTTACAGGTACACTTTTTAATCACTAGAGAACCATGACCACCAAAGCCTTCATATGGTGGTCATCATTCAGAGTCTCAGCCTAACACATTCTAAAGCCTAAAACGAAACATGATTAAATTATTTTAAAAATAATATTTAATTAAAATTAAAATTAAAATTATATATTACTCTGTATCAATTTATAAGAAAAGTTTTTTTATTTCATATTTATTAAGAAAATTTAAATTTTATTGTGTTTTTTGGAATATAAATTATATAAAGGTGTAAAAGCAATTTTGATTGGTTGTTATCTATGAAAAAAATGAGAGAGGAAGCAAATTTAATGCAAAAAGATAAATATTTTAGAGTAAAATATTTAAATAAAATAAAGTTAATGATTTTTGTTTATAATTTAAAATAAGAAAAATGAATGTCTTTTACTTATAAGAAGAAATGATAATAATAATGATAATAATAATAATAATTATTAATTAGCATTGTTGTTATACAAAATAGTAACAATAAGATTCGAACTTGTAAGCTAAAAGATACTTGCATAAAAGTTTCTCCACTAAACTATTTGTATTTTGTGAAAATTGTATGAAATGTTTATTAAATAAATAAAATTTGAGGTCTTGTTTTTTTTTTTTTGTATTTGGGGCCTATTTTAAAACCAAAAAATTTGAGACTTAAGGCGATAGTCTCAGTCGCCTTAGGTTTGGGTCGGCCCTGATCATCAACCTACCATCTATCATTTGTATAATTAATATTACTTTCATCACTCTTAATTCAATATCTTTTACGTATCGTATTTATGATAAATAAAATGATTAAATATGTTTTTTATCTCTATAAAATTATTAAAGTTGGTTTTCGATTCCTTTAAAATAATTGAATATTTTAGTTTTTTTATAAAATTATTATGTAAGTAGTTTTAGTTCATTATGTTAAACTAATGTATATTTTTCAGTGATTATTTTGAAGACATGTTTAGAACGTTATAAAATATTTCTAGAAAAAAAAAAAGAATCATAATTTATTTTCTAAGTCAAAATTTTCATTATTTTTATCATTATCTTTTTAAATTAAAAAATTTACATTTAACTATTATCATTTGAAAAAAATTAAAATTTCGTAAAGAAAAAATTTATAGAATTCTAAACATATATGAAAAAGTTATTTAAAAATTTAAGAATAATTAAATCATTTTAATTTTTTTTTTAAAATACCATAAATTAAAATATGTAGGAACTAAAATATGTTATTTTTTATAAGAATTAAAATTAAAATTTGTGGCATTTATATAGACTAAAAACATATTTAACTCTACAAAAATACATGTGATAAAGATATTTAATAAAAAAATAAAATATTTTTGAGTGAATGATTAACTCAATTGATATGCATTAGTTGAGTTATATAAATGTAAGTTGATGTTCAATCTTTAAGTGCGGCCTTTTTTATAATTATATATTTTCCTCATTTATATATATATATATATATATATATATATATATATATATATATATATATATATATATATATATATATATATATATATATATATATATATATATATATTATTTGAAGAAAGGGTATTCTAATTTAGGAATACATTTTTTTATTTTTTGTTTCTCTGAAAAACGTAAGTTTTTTGTTTTAATTTTCTGACATTATTTTTGAAAGAAAGTTTGAATGACTTTTTTATATGGTAAATACTAACTTGTTTTTTAATTTTCTTGCATTAGTTGAGTTATATAAATGTAAGTTGATGTTCAATCTTTAAGTGCGGCCTTTATTTATAATTATATATTTATTATTTGAAGAAAGGAGTATTCTAATTTAGGAATACATTTTTTTATTTTTTGTTTCTCTGAAAAAAGTAAGTTTTTTGTTTTAATTTTCTTACATTATTTTTGAAAGAAAGTTTGAATGACTTTTTTATATGGTAAATACTAACTTGTTTTTTAATTTTCTTTTTTACTAGAATTTTGATTAACTATTGTTATATAATTCCTTTTATAAAAACTACATACAACTCAAATATAATACTTCATAAGACGAAATAAATAATAAATAATAATCACTTTATAAAAAATTAACAAATAATAACATAGGATTGAAGCATACAATAATGAATTGACTATATAAATTTAATCTTAAAATGCATAAAATGTATATGATATCCAACTAGAAATTGCAAATGGATCTTATGAATCAAAAGATACAATTTTTTATAAAAATGATTTGGAATGTAACTGAATTTTTTTGGCAAAAATACATCAAGAATTTTTTAAGTTATTTGTTTTTAATAGGTTGCTTCTTTAAGTATTTTTGTAATAATTTAATCATTTAAATTATCGAATGTGTGCACTGTTTTTTCTAATAAAAAAAATATACATATAATTATTTTGAGTGGTATGAAAATAATGAAGTGTAACACAAATAAAAATAATAGTTAACAATTTTTAAATGTTCAAAATATGAAGAAAAAAAAAGAAGAAGAAATCATATTACAAAAATAAATTGTTAAAAAAAAACTCAAAGGATCCACTTGTTAAAAAGAAATTTAGGATCGCCGGTGTAATTTTATCATTTTTTAAATCAAAACCTGTTCATATAAATTAGATTTTGTATTAATTTTTTAAAATCGGTGTAAATCGAATTGATATATAATTTATAAATTTAACTTAATTGGTATTTTTATTTTAAATTTTATTGATATGATATATGATATTAATTTATTATTTATTAATATTAGTTTATTTTAATATAATTTATAAATCTAATTTATCTTTTTATTTTAAATATTTTGTTTATTTTATACATGATTGATTGTTATTGTTTGATAATTTTAATTTTTAATATACTATATACTATATATTACTTCAAATATATTATTTTATATATATATATATATATATATATATATATATATATATATATATATATATATATATATATATATATATATATATATATATATATATATATATATATATATATATAAAAAGTCAATCCAACTTTAGTTGCATAAATTTGGATCATTAAAAAATTAATTATTTAAAATTGACAATTTTATTTTTGAATCAATTTTTTTTTCTTTTAAAGTGACCAAAATTGTAGCACATATATTTTAAATATTTTTGATAAAAATAGCGATGGTCTGATAAATTATTTGATAACATATATCTTATGACCAATTGATAACTGTTAGCTTATAATTTGTAACAAATAACTTACAATTGATAAGATAATTGAAATGTTTGTTAATATTAGTGATTTAATTAATTAATAAATTAAAATGATATAAAAATATTTATTATAAAAAATTAGTAAAAAGAATAACGATAAAAAGTGAAAGAAAAACTAATAAACTATAAAGTAAAACACTATTTAAAATTGTATCATAAAATTAAATTATAAATTAATAAAATAAACTATAAATTCATGATAAAAAAATTATTATCAAATAAATTTTATATTATCATATAAACTTATAAATTATAAAATCAAAAAATATATTATCAAATAGAACTCAAAAAATATATTCCCAAACAAAACATTAATTTTTCAAATGAAATCTTTATTTTTGTTGGTACATGTACAAATCAAATCTTTATAATCCATCATATTCATGTAATAAGTGATGGTAAATCTTAAAATCTACCTAATAATTATATAAAAAATATATATTATAAAAAATTAATTAAATATTTACATAATATTACTTTGTACCTAATAATTCTTTTTTTTTTTTTTGACAAAGTAAGTTTTGTTTGAATTTTTTTTCTTTTTCTTTGACAAAGTAAGTTTTTGTTTGAATTTTCTTCTTATATGATTAATGAACATTATTTTTCAAAGAAAGTTTGAATGACCTTTTTTAATATGGTAAATAACTTGTTTTTGATTTTCTTTTTTATTAAGTTTGAATAACCACCTTATAAAAAAACAATCAATATCATATAACTTTAATCTTAAAATGCATAAAGTGTATATTAAAATTTTTTAAATTCAAGTCAACACAAACAAAAATGGTAAAAAAAATGTTTTGAATGCATTTGAATTCTCTTTTATGAAATTCGTTGAAAATCATATATCATATTAAGTTTTTAAAATTGATCCAACTCAAATCATATTTATATATTTTATTATTTATTTATTTATATTAGTATAATATATTCGTTAATTTATTATTTGTTTATAATAATTTATTTTTAGTATTATTGATTAATTTAATTAATTGATTTATTTTAAATATTTATTTGTTTTAAATATATTTGATTTTTTAATTTTTTAATTTTAATTTTTAATATATTTTGTATATTAGTTCAAACCTATTATTTTATAATATTTTTATTATATTAACATTAATAAAATTATTTTGTAGTTTGAATACCAAAATTTAATCAAATTTTAACCACATAAATTGAATTCTCTGTTTTAAAAATTTAATTCAATCAATTGGTCGAACCAAGAATCGGAAGGATCACCGATCTAGTCTGATTATTTGATTATATATACTATTCAACTAGTGAGAATTAGCCAAAATCGATCAAAATCAATGAACCATGGTTTTAAAAAATCGGCAATTCAAATGCATGTTATTTTCTTAAACAAAACAACGTTATTTTGATATGTTTTTTTAAAAATAAAACTATAATTAAACTTTATTTAAAAGAATTTTTCCTTGTTTGCAATTAGACCTAATTAAAATTTATTTAGATTCGAGTTTTGTATTATTTTATTGTATGTGATGATTATATTTTAGAATTTGAATTTAAAGAATGAACATGTGAAATTATGCTATTTTAAAATTTTAAAATTTTATAGGCGTTGTGATAATTTTTAGAGACTGAGTTATCTGATTCGTCCGATTTAGTAAATATAATTTTGTTATAAAGACTAGTTTATTCAATAATTATTCAATTTAATCTGATTTAATCATATAATTCGATCAATGATCTAATTGTTCGACTAATGAATCAATGATCTAGTATCCTCAACATTTTGACGACAAGTCTAATTTTTAAAATATTGATCGAATCATATCAATATTTTAAAATTAATTATTTAAAAATAAATTGAATTGTAAATAATTTTATCTTTCAATTATTTATTTATTTATTGATCAAATATTTAAATTATTTAAATTTTATTTTTTAATGTAATTATTAAAAAACACTTTGAAGAATCACACATCTTTTCACATTTCTACATAATAATAATTATATTTTTTAGAAATGAAATCTTTATTTTTGTTGGTATATGTACAAATCAAATCTTTATAATCCATCATATTCATGTAATAAGTGATGGTCGACCGTAAACTCTACCTAATAAATAATATAAAAACTATATTAAAAAACATTAATTAAAAAAATACTTGTATAATATAACTTACTATCTTGTATCTTGTACTAAAAAGAAAAAAAAAATAGAGAGAGAAAACATAGGGTACTGAAAACATGAAGAAGTCATCAGGAGGCGCGGCAGAGAAGAAACGCGTGCGACGCCCCTCCGCACCAGATCTCACCTCCGACGCCCCTCCTAGGGTTTCTCTCTCTATCCCTTTCTCTCTCTAGGGTTTTCAATTCTCTCCCAATTTCCAATTCCTTACCTCTAATGTCCCCATTTTGCTCTGATTGTTCCACTATTTACCTTCTCTACTCCATTTCCGTCGCTTGGAAAAATCTTAGATCGAAATTTTGATTTTTTTCGGTTTTTCTGTGTTTTTAGGGTGTTTTTGTTTCAGTGTTTTGCGATTGGAAGTTTGATATGACACAGCTATAGCTAAAAAACTGTTTTTTTTTTTTGTGTGTGATAATTGTATTTTGAGCTTATTTTTTATACACCATTTTGCTTTTCTAGATAGGGTTTTTGCTGTCTTTTTGATTGGGGAACTTGGAATTGAAGTATAGAACTAATTGATATGATAATTGATCTGTTGTGTTTGTGTGTTGAGATGTGAATACATAATCTAGGGTTCATGAAAATTTATGTTTTTTATAAACCTTTTTATATACCCATTGCACTTGATCATTTTGTGAACTATGTAAAAATTGAGATTTGTGATTTTTTTTTTTTGGGTTGTTTAATTTTTATGTGACATGCAAAAGTTGTTTGTGTTATGTTTTGACTGTGTTGTTGTTGTTGTTGGGATGTTTTTGTTTTACAGAAACAAGCTGTGAAGAAGGATGTGTATCAGGTGTTTGCTGAGAAGGTGAGAGACCATAAGGAGTTGGTTTCGAGATGGGCTGTTTTACAAGAGACACGGGTCGAGTATTTCAGAGGGAAGGATTTTGTGAACTTCTTGAAAAATCATCCGGAGGTGAAAGATATTCTGGAATCTGATAGGAGTTTAGAAACAGAGGACATTGCCAACATTTTGCTTGAAAAGAATCTTTTAGTGCGCTGTGATCGTGTTGTAAAGACTCTCCGTCCTGGGAAGAAAAAGCTGTCTACTTGGCCTGCACATTTGGAAATTTTCCCTGTAAGTAATTTTCTATGTTGCATGGTTGTCTGGTTTTTTAATCTGATGTAGTATGAGTGATTGGGTTTGTCTTTATGTTTGAATCTAACTAATACAGTCTGATTATCTTTGTCAGGAACAAGTATTCTCCGAAAATGACACATTTTATGCATGGGCATTTGTAAAACGCCATCCACTTTGGCAGACACTCTTATCTTTTTTCTGGCCCGTGTTGACATTGGCTATTTGCCTATTTCCTGTGTATCCTCTTAGCTGCAAGCTTTTAACAATCTACTCATGCGGTGGGATCCTTATTGTCTTCTTCTCTCTACTATTGGGTAAGCTATTCTTTTTTCATATTGTTCGATTGCTCTTGCGTAATTTCTACACTTCTGTATATAAATATCCTCTTATGGACTGTTGCAAATTTTCATATCTCAAGCCAATTATATGTTGCAGTACTAACTACATCTTTTATTCATTTCCCGACGAATAATTAATAATGAATGAAGGAGAAGAAAGCCTTTAAGTTAGGAGATTTGAGGTCAATCTATCATGACAATTTTTTTTAGAGATTCTTCCCTCAGTAGAGGAAATTGAATTATAGTTTGATCTCTAGGATGTTTAATTGTTTATCCATGAGGGTAAATATAATAATAAAAGACTTTTGTCTTCACTACTCTAGATTATTATGATATGTCTAAGACCTTCCATGAAATGGAGATCTTTGTGAGAATTGACAAAGCCTGCCCTGAGGAGGCTTGTGCTGGTTTTCCCAGTGATTTTTCTGTAGCTTTAGAGGGGTTTGCATAGATTTGAGTATGTAAGTTTTCATCCTAATAATATTAAAATGCTCTTTTTAAACTTTATGTGCACGTAGTACATAAAAATTAGTTGTTGTCAATCATGTGTAAATCTGCTTGATAAATGCATTATGTATTCTTTTCTCGGGCCTCACGAGTTTTTTTTTCCAACACTGTAGTAAGAGGTGCAGTATTTGGTGTTCTATATATTCTTGTTGGAAAGCGGGTCTGGTTTTTCCCTAACATCAATGTTGAGGAAGCAACACTGCGAGAGTTGTTCAGATTTTGGCCAAAGAAAGATGAAGAGGAAAAGCCTAAGTGGACGACGAGGATTTTCTATTCTGTGGTGGCTGTGCTTTTCATATTACTGCTGAGGCATCATGCACCAGATGAAGCTGCAAGAGCAAGGTAAGTTCTGAACATTATGAACGAATTTACAGCCTTCCAAAGAGAATAACCGGGCTTACTATCACAGCTTAAATTCCTATTTGGTTGGATCTATGATGAAACCCTAAAAAGGGACAACTACTTGCAGTCGTTCTTTCTAGCCATTACAACTTGTTGCTTTGTCGTTTTGCAGGTATCAGAAGAGAGTATCTAACATCATTGATGATGTTCTCGAATGGTCTCCTAGTTTAGCCTTGTCTGGGATGATGGACAAGCAGCAAAATGTGTCTAATGCCACCGGGTCTACTGATTCTGCTGCACAAGGCAGCACGGCAGGACCGGAACATGAAGCTTCAACTGGTGGTAATGATGAAAAAACTTTCTCAGAACAATATGACATTGATAACATAGAAGATGCAGGTGAAGATGATAAACATCGTGAGTAATGGGTAATCTTATACCTAAAATACATTTAGTGACTAGATCACAATTTTCCTTTTTATGTGAGTGTAAAAGTACAATGTGTGAAATAATAACAGTATAAGTGGTTCGCTTTCAAATCGACCTTTTTTAAAGGATCACGCTTTCCTTCGTCAGTGTGCTCGTCAATGCGGCTGACCGATGTATGTGATAAGCGCATTGATTTGCATTTGTTAGAATAAAATTTGTGTAGAGCTTTTGGGGGAGGGAAGGATAAACCAAAAAATAAACACAAACCTTCCCCTCTCACTATCAAAACAATCCTAAACCGACCTTAGCCTAAAATGTTGAGCCGTGGATGAAACATATTATTTTAGTTTTTTTTTTTTAATGTGATTTGAAGGGAGCATGGCGTGCTAAATATTTTAAAATAGTAACCTATTGGCTTATGTATCCTTATTTGAAATGTAAAAACAAACATGCTATAAATCATTTCCTCTTTTTCCATAAGCCAAATAACTTCCAACCTCTGATTTAAAAATGTCTAATTAACTTCCCTCTCCCTTTTTATTTTATCTTGTAAGAAAACCTTTTCACCCAATGTTGAATAAAAAATGCTTGAAATGCGAAGGGGTGAGAATAACAAGGTAAATAATTCCACAATTGCAGTCAATGTGAAATTTTGAAATGTTTATATAAGCTTAAAAATATTACATTCAATTTTTATTTGGCCAAATGCATATACCAATATACCATACTCTATTTTTTGTGATAAGTTTGATGCTTTAAGGACGAATGGATGCATTTGTAATTTTACTATTACAATTGCATCTCTTTTTTACTTTTATAAAACTTTCAATTTTATATTTAATTTTGCTCTCAACCTTTATCACGTAATTTCTTACTTTTTCAGCTTATTAACATTTTTTTTTTAGAAAAGTCTTATAATAAAACCCTATTACTCAAGAGCTCGGAAACTGAACTGAAGTATGAACAACACACTGAATAAGCATTGTTCGTGCTAGGAATCATGGAGCCCAAATGCTTGGCTAAAATTACTTTTGATTTGTTTTTTTTAACACAATTACTTTTGATTTGTTAAATACTATATCACACTCAATATAGTTTTCAATGGTATTGGTTATAAAATGTTTTATGTCTTAAATCTCATTAATTCAATTATTTTTATAGTTTAAATTCAGTTTACTGTAATTGTTAGTAATTTTTCTGTTGCGATATTAATGTAAAAACATTTAAATTGAGATTTATGTAGTTATGAAAATTAATACTTTAAGTTGAAAGAAAAATTAAATACAAATAAATTTTTGTTTTTAATTTAAATTGTGGGGTCTATTACGAGTTTTTTTACGGGAAAGGATTAACTCATTTCATTAATAACAATATTCTAGATACATGTTAGAATATCAATGAAATTATGAAAAGTAGCAAGAGATGGAGTCACTCATGCCATAGTATGAGCAACCTCATTAGCCTGTCTTCTAATGAACTTAACATGAGAGTTCTTAAAGTAAAGAGCCATCAACCGGTTGCATTCATCACTAATAGCTCTGAAATCTGAGTCATAAGGTTCCAGATTGGTCACACTATCCACAACTCGCTTTGCATCTAACTCAAAGTCCATATTATCGTACCCCATATCATAAACCCACTTTAACATTGCACTTAAGATGACCCCTTGAAGGTTTGCTTCACCTGGTAATAGTTGACGGAGAATTAATATTCCATTATTGGGATGATACTGCTCGACCTCTCTCCAACCCGTCAGTAGTTGTGATGCTCGCTGACAGTTAAGAGCCAAAAGTTCTTCCACATGATTCCAAACATGATTATTTCTCCCTTTCCAGATACTCCATAAGATAATTGAGAAAGTCACCTATTGGTCTTGATAGGAAGCCTGCAAAAAAAGAAAAACCCACAGACACAAACAACTTTTCGTTGCTACTGGTCTGCTGCAACATAGACCAAATGCCCATTTTTTTCAACACTCACTACTTTTAGGACACTAGAGAAAAAAGTGATAATTGTTCTCTTCACCATCCCTACATCCAAAAAAGTTAGAGGGACAATTAATTCCTTTATCCAACAATCTCCTTCTAACAAGCACTCAATCTTTACACAAATGCCATAAAAAACTCTTAACTTTGGGGGGTCCAGATGTTCCACAACAAATTCCAACTCTCACTAATTCTAAGGTGAGAGATTTCAATGGCATCATTGATACAATACATGTAAGCACTACAAATCGAGAATTTACAGTTAGCTTCATGATTCCAAACCAATTTATCATTATGGACCGTAGTAAAAAGAGGTGTGTTATGAATCTTTTGAGTGGTCTCTTCCCCTACAAGCAAAGAAATCAAACCTTGGTTCCAATGTTTACTGTTCGAAATCATCAAATCTGAGCCTCTAAGATTACTCACAACCAAATTATTAGGCCAATGATTATTTAGTGGAGTACCATCAAACAACCAATTATGAGCCTAACCGAAATATTCTCTCCCGACCATATACTCCATTTTATCCCTCCCTTTGCCATAATTTTTGAACTCCATATGCTACGCCGCACATAGCTAGGATTATGGCCAATATTAAAGGTAAGATAGTCGCAATTAGGAAAATACCTGACTTTGTAAAGATAGGACACAAGAGAATCAGGATTGGTCGTAAGCCTCAAAGCTTGCTTTCTTAACATCGCAAGGTTAAATGCACTGATATTTTTGAAACCCATACCCTCATCACTTTTTGGCATAGAAAAACGATCCCAGGAAGGCCATTGTATACCTTTAGCTCTATATTTTTTATGACCCCACCAAAACAAATATTATCTTCTCTATCTCATTAATTAAGGAAGAAGGAAGTAAGAAAAGGCTCATAATATAAGTCATAATAGATTACATAATAGACATAGTCATGGTTTCTTTCCCTATTTGCGACAAACTTCTACTCCAAGAATTAATTTTCCTCCAAATTATATCTTTAATAAAACTAAAAGTTGTTTTCCTTCTTCTACCAATCATGGAAGGAACACTAAGATAACTTGTACCCAGTACCTGTTGAACCCCTAAAGAAGTAGCCAACACATTCCTAGTATCAGAATCAACATTCCTGCTGCAGTAAAATTCATATTTCTAGAAGTTAATAGCTTGACTAGAGGCTTCCTCGTACATGACAAGAATATCCTTCATAACATTTGTTTCTTCAATATTAATACTAAGGAAAAGAAAATAGTCATTGGCGAACTGGAGGTGAGATATAATAGGAGAATTCTTACAAATTTTAATACCATGGATGTCGCATCTATTTTCCGCTTTCCTAATAAGCACAGTAAGCCCTTCCGAACAAAGAATGAATAAGTATTGAGATAAAGGATCACTTTGTCTCAACCCACGCCCAGGAACTATTAGCCTGACCATATTACCATCGTTCCAACACAAAGCAAAATCCATCCAATCCATCTTTAACAAAAACCCATAGTGGTAAGGATGTCCTTCAAGTAATCCCAATCAATTATATTATAGGATTTACTTAAATCCAGCTTAAGAGTTATCTCACAGACTTTACCTCTAATTTTGGTCTTCATATGATGAACTACTTCAATAGCAGCCATAACATTGTCCAAGATATATCTTTTGGGAATAAAAGCTTATTGATTATCTGAAAGTCACTTTCCTAAAATCCTCTTGAGATGATTTGTAAGAACTTTAGCTATCACTTTATAAAGAACATTACAAAAAGCAATCAAATGCCAATCCTTTATAGAAGTTTAACTTTCACCCTTTGGAATGAGAGTGATATTAGTTTTATTAAGACTTTTTGGAAAGATATTGGTTTTTAGCCAATCACACCCTGCACTGAAATTTTTTGTGCCGCATGTATCCCAAAACTGATGATAGAATCCATGATTAAACCCGTTGGGGCCAGGACTTTTATAACCTTGCATAGAGAAAATAACATCTTTAAATTCATTAATAGAAAAACCAGTAGCAATAAGCATAATATTGTTTTCATCTGAAATGGAATTATCAATAGATTGTAAAACCTGACCCCGAGAGCTAGTCTTCTTTTGGAATAAATCAGTAAAGTAATCACTAGCCACTTGACATATCCCTTATGTAGAATGAGTAACCTCCCCATTTTCATTGACAAAAGATTTTATAGTATTAGTTTTTTTCCTAACAGTAGCAGTAACATGGAAGAAGCGTGTATTCAGACCATCATCTTTGTACCAATGAACTTTAGGTATTTGCTTCCAGAATAGATCATATTTCACCAACAGGGAGTTCAATCGTTTCTTAAGGGCTAAAAAATAGTTAAAATTCCCTTCAAATACGTGGCGTCTGACTCTATCCAACTACTTGCAAATACCATCAATCTCCTGTCTAACTTTACACCAATTATTTTGACTCCATTTCAGCATTTTATCTTCGCATACATCCAACTTTTTAATGATCTCTTCATGCTCACAGTTGAGCCATTTATCGCACACAAAATATTTAAAGCCCGGTTCAAAAAGTCAAGCACTTTCAAACTTGAAACTTTTCCGAATATTATGTTGTACTCTGCGATTGACGCAACTAAGCAATATCGGGTAGTGATCTAAAGAGGTAGCAGTCAAACACTCCAGCTTAGCGTTCGGAAATAAATTACTCCAATATGTATTTGTCATTGCTCTGTCCAACTTTTCTTCCAAAACCCTATTAGTGCATATTCTTTTAAACTAAGTGAGGGAGTACCCTTCCAAAGGAATATCAATTACCCCAACATCTTGAATTGCTATCTAAAGCTAGAAATCAACCAATTTGGTCTATCTATTATGCCTTATTTTTCATTTGAAGACAACATGTTATTGTAGTTTCCAATGATGCACCAAGGTAGATTGGAACTGTTAGAGAGGTTGCGAATTAAATTCCAAGATTCTCTTATGTGATAACTCTCGGGTAATTCATAAAAACCAGTGAGTCTCCAATTGTCTTTTATTAAATATTCAACTAATATGTCAATGTGATTATTAGAATAATTTTGAATGAAGCATTTTTGTGTTATTTCCACAACACATCCATACCACCGCTTCTACCAATACGTTTAATCAAAAAGCAACAATCAAACCCTAAAAAATAGTGTAAATCTTCAACTTTATTTGAGTAGCTTATTATTTCAAACAAAAATAAAACATCAGTTTTATATCTTCAGATGAGGTATTTAAGATTCAGAACTACACTCGGGTTAACCGTTAACCATGCCCCGACAGTTCCTGCATAACACAACCATTTTTCTTGGTAGACCTAATGAGTAGTGCCATCCATTAGTACATTGACAATTGTATTGGGAAAGGGGAATTGATTCTCTAACTTTCAACTCTCTACCTTTCTCTCTATCTCTCTCATAGTTTACTTTCTCTCACATCTTTTTCCCTACAAAACAAATAGCATCTATCTTTTGTCTTATTTTTTTTGTCTAAAGTTAGTCTACCTTTCCTTATATAAAGTTAGAGGATCCTTCCCCATTAGGAAAATGCTGCTTGGAATTTTCAATTTCAACAACTCCTTAGTCTAATTCTACACCTTTGAGTATCATACTATCTGCTTCAGTAGTTCCTGTCTTGACATATTCCATCGGTTCAACAATAACAACTTCATCAGTGCAAAACCTCTTTTTCACATAAGTCGCGTCCCTTTCTTGTTGAAGCTCCATCTCTTATATTTTGATTCCTTTTAGTTGAGGCTTACAGAGAGCCTGAATTTTCATGGATACTTTTGTAGTTGTTATCTTGCTGTTACTATTTGTAGCTTGAGGCCCCTTAATCTTTTCCATCTTTGATGAGAAAATACTGGAAGGTGGTGTCTTCAGAGCATCAGAGATTATCAGATCTATTATTATTATTATTATTATTATTATTATTATTATTATTATTATTATTATTATTATTATTATTATTATTATTATTATTATTATTGAATTAGAACAAGCATGTTTCATATTTGATTCCAAAACATTATGGGTCTGTTTGAAAGGCTTTTTAAAAACTCTATTTTAGTTTTTGAAAATTTAAAAACTAAAAATTTGTTTGAATGCAATATTTTGCAAATGTGTTTTTAAAAACTCTTCTCTATTTTTCAGTTTTTAAAAGCAAAAAACTGAAATAGCAAAATTGTGTTTTTATTTTTACTTTTCAGTTTTTAAAAACAAAATAAAAACTATTTCAAACAGGCCCTAAGATGTTGTCCAAAGTTTCCTGAAGTCTCAGTCTCCTTCTTTTTCCCATTTGGATTTTACTCTCGAGGTGTTTTGGTCGGTCCAACAGCCCCGGCGATAACATGAGTCAAAATAGTACTAGTTGTTTTCCTTGCAGTGAAACTATGGATCTTAACATGTTTTCCATAGTGGTTTAATGCATTGGAATCCCGACCATTTGTTAAGAGCAATTGGTTTGTTGCAGGAAAATTGTTGACTTCACCTTTAGGGATGAAAATCTTGTTTTCAAACACTTTGCAGTTCATGGAAAATTCTCTATTTGCAGTTCCCTGGTAGCTTCATGGATTTTGATATTTGGTGCGGTGAAAATATCTTTATTAACCAACTGCACCTCAAAAGGAATATAATATATCAGTTCATCCCCCATAATCATAGTGCCTATGCCGCTAACAAGCATTTTGTTAGCCAAAGGCACAACCAGATCTGTAACATCATTTTGTCCCATTCCATTCACGATTTTTTAAACCATCTGTAGTCAAAGCATTTCCTCTATCAGTAGGATTAAAAGTAATCCAGCTATTAGAGCATACACTATTTCTTAACTGTTGTATTATTAGAGGCTTGATGCATAAAATTTGGATTTTCATATTATGGTAACTATTTAAAGAAGAATATATAAATGCATTGGCATATTTGTAAGGATTACATAGAAGGTGACGCAAGTGGATACTGCTTATCGCCTAAAGTAGGAATTTAGTCGCCTTTTGTTTTTAATGTTCGTCCATTTATCATAACGGGCATCTTTCATCTAAAATAGTCATCCTTTAATATGGTTACTCGCCTACTTGCAAGAACATGGGGAACATCATGTTCATACTCAGTAGTGGCGTTAAAGGCACTAAAATATGAGGGACACATTCTCTAGAAGAATAAAGCACATCCCCCTACTCCTGGGAGATATGAATGATGTTATTTGGGCCTGAGATCCATATCCAAAAGACTCTTATAAATACCTCAACCCTAAAGTTTAAAAGGGAAATTTAATTCTCTCTAAAAACTCTATAGACAAAGATTTTCATCTTCTCAGCATGAACTTGCTCTAACACTACAAACAACTCCAAAAACGTCTTATAATCCTACAACACAATCGATTGTCACATATTGTACTTTAAGCAAACACAATTGGCGTTCATCATAATGCCTGGTAAAGCTTACCTGGGTCACACTCATCACCTCCACAAATTATTTTTGTCAATTCCCCCTAGAGGATGCAAAAATGAAGTTCGAGGATTGTTATCAACTGATGGACGCTCCGCCAGTAAGGAAGAATCTAGTTCTTATCGCGAAAGATATGCTAGACAAGTTTTGATGGAAAGTGTCATGCCCGCCAACACAAATAAATTCTTGGAGAAAAATCCAGAGTCCAAGATCACCTTCTCCAACAAAGACGTCATCAATATTCTTTCATTCTTTCCCATAACAATGACCTCATGGTAATCACAGTGCAATATGATGATTGAGATATGAAGTGAATGTTGTATGATCCTAGAAGCTCAACAAATCTCTTATTCTGGAGCGTGTTTCAAGGGCTTCAGCTTGACCCAAACGACACCTGAGCATTCCAAGGTTCTTTGGTTGGTCTATTAGACAAACAAGTACATGACATGTGAAAGGTAGCATAATGCTCGAAATGACGTTTGGCTCAGATGAAAACGCTAGAACAATTAAATTAAAGTAGCTTGTACTAGACGCCTTGTCCCTATATAATGTCATATTGGTGTGGCCCTCCCTAAAACCCTAAAATTATTTGGGATAGTCATGCCACCCTTTATTTAAGCATGGAATATCATCTACCTGACGGGAAAATTGGAATGGTATAAGGGGATCACGAGTTTGCTAAAAAATGTTATCAAAATAGTCTGGAAATGAGAAAGGATCATGTCGCCACATATAATGTCTTTCATCCAGACGCGCAAGAGGTAAATGTTGCAAACTAGATTCAAGATTCAGGACCAAGAACGAAAGACTCACCCACACAGAAGATCTAAATGAGGTTCGTATTGGCTCCTTGGACCATCAAGTCACAAAGCTAGGCACATTCCTATATGATTCTAAGGAGAATGAGATGACCATTCTATTAAAGAGGAACATAGACTTATTGGCAAGAAGTTATAAGCGAAGGAGTTTAGCTTTGAACTAGTACTACTTATAAGTGGATTTTCTTCTTGGTTTGTAGCCCCCATAGTATATGAGTTGCAACGAACTAGGTTAAAATTTTACCGCGTTCTTTCATTTTATGCAATTTATGTTTCTGCATCGTTGTTATTGTTGTTGTTTTATCAGCAGTTGTTATAACAATTGTCGTGATATTGCTTGTACGTTAAGACATCAGTCTTAACATCCTTTGTGTGCATGCTATAATATCACTTGGTAAATATTAAGTCTCATTATCTAGAGGTGGTGTTGGATGACCAACAACACCTAATCCAGTGAAACTCCTAAGTTGAAAATGGGTTAGAGAATCTGCGTGCAATTTGAGACTTACAAATGCTCTTCCGTTTAAATGGACACCAAACTCTTCTATGAATTTGAAATGATGATATGTCTCAATAAAGATTACCATAAGAAATTTGATTTCTTAATAAAATCAAATTTTAAACCAATACGTGACCAAATGAGCAAAACTCTCAGATTCACACAATGTTGGCTATTTTAACAAAACTCAACTTGATTTCTATTCATGATTTGCTTCTTTTTATGGGTATAAGAATAGCTTGTTAAATTTACAATAAAAATACATGGAATACTACAAATTCAACTCACTATTGTATTAGTAATTGTTTCAGGTGCAAAGTCACACACTAAAACGAGTGGATATTCATCGATTTAAGTGGCTGTAATGATTTTACTTTAAATTCACCGGTATTAAGATTATGTACAATGATTTTATTATTCAACATTATATTTTTTTTCATTTGTTATCCTCCATATCATCTTCTCTTTCTTCCACCTAATAATTCAACACCTATTCAATTTTTACTCACTACAATAGTTTTGTTTAATAAATTCAACATCATACTCAGCACCATTCACAACACATTAAAAATTCAAATAATCACAACAACCAATAAAATTTAGCAAAATATTATATGTGGCCCTCACTCCCCTTCATTCAATATGTTGAATCTTTTCAACACCAATTAATCCACATCATATTAAATACTTCATTCAACACACCATTGTAAAGATTCAACTATTGAATAAATTATTCAACACCTCCATTGTACATAGCCTTACAATGATTTTGTTTAATAAAATTCAACACTCTACTCCACCACCATTCACAACACACTAAAAATTTAAATAATCACAACAACCAATAAATTTTGCAAAGTATTATTGTATGTGGCCCTCACTCCCTCATCATTCAACATGTTGAATCTTTTCAACACTAACTAATCCACATCATTTTCAACAACTCATTAAACACTCAATTACAAACATTCAGCTATTGAATAATTGTATATAGTCTAGATTGAATAATATCAATACGTAGTCACTTTTATAGATCCACCTCCATCTCTCTCTCCTTCAATGATTTTCTCATCTTTGTTTCAGCTCATTATTTGCATGAAAAGAGAAAATTTCATGTTAATTTAAAGCCTTATAAACTTTAAAATGGTGAAAAACACAAAATTAAAACTAAATGATTTTGGCCTAAATTGGACAATTGAACTCTAATACATTTTATTACAACATTGATTAAATAAAAACATTAAAATGAGACAACAAGTTCATGTGTCATGCCCTCTTTTCATGTATTTGGATATAAACAACGACTCTTGTCTCATTTCCTCTCAAATGACCACTTATATCATTGTCATATGATCTCTAGAATTTGGATTACTTCATTTATTTCTTGGTGTTCCATTTCCTCATCAGCAACATTATAAAAAATTATCCTATAAGAATCGAACGAGACATCTTGATCGCTACCACAAAACTAAGTTGAGCACTTCAGCACATAATCATTTAAGCATATCATCTCGCATCTCTTGTTGTAAAATTTTGTTTAAAATATTTATCAACATCAAGTTAAAGAACACCTGCACATGTGCATTCAAACCAACAACAACTAATTCCACATAGATTTGACTGTTGTCGGATACACCATACTTGTAGCCATTAAAAATATTAGAATCTGGTCGGACTAGCACAGTGGACTTTAGGATGCCCCTCTTTCATTTGTGATTTTTTTAAAAATATAATAATGAAAAAACTTAAAAAAATTATCATTCTTCTTAATGTTTTTATAAGAAAAAATATAAAAATGTAAAATTAATTTTTAAAAATATGTAGCTAAAACTTATAAAATTTATTAATTACTAATTTGATTTAAAAGGATAAAAGTCTAATGTCATAACAAAAAAGTAGAATCGGAAATAAATAATTATAATAACTTGATGCACAAAGCTAGTAATAAATGTGACTAAGAACCTGATGCATGTTTGATTCTATTATAATGACTAAGAACCAGATAAGTTGCACAAAATAAATAAACCCATCAAACAAGAGAGTTGGTACATCAAAAGTGTTTGTTTCTCCACAGTCTTCTGACCTGACCATCCATCCATATCAGCTGAACTTGACTACCCACTAAAACTCTGTACAAAATGCAAAAATGAGAAAAGAATGAGGGATTGATTGCTCGGGACTTCAACAGAAATCACATACCCCAATCATATCATTCTTCTCCCCCCATATTATATCATTCATTCACACCATAAACGAAAGCCAAGAATGATTTGCCGCTTGGCGGACATATTGCCAAGAATGTTCACTGATAACCAAGGTAAGGTATTCATTCACCAAATATATATCACTAGGATACAAAACCAACCTCAGCATCTATCTTCCCCATGCAGGGGAGGGGTCTACTGAATAGCTAGACGTCTCTGTGATGCCTCGTTCGAGGAGATGCTTCCACGAAGTTGCCCTGAACAGTCCCCTTCATCTACTCTTTCGCCTTGATATCTTGAAGATTGCGTAGCTTTGTTGTTATTATGGTAGGAGACACCACCGTTTTCGTTCGATACTCTTGCATCTTGTCGCATGTTGGGAGAATTCCAGGTTTCGGCAGAGTCTGAAGGCAAGGGTTCTGAACCAGATGAACTAATTGACTGTGATGACAGGACTGGACCAGAGCCATTATCCTTTCCTGAGTTGTTTGAGCCTTCACCATCAGTTTTCTTTGCAAATCGTCCTCCTGTGCCTCTTGCCCTTCTCATAGCATGCTGATGTCTAGATTCATGAAGATATGGCTGCAAATAATAGATGTCAGCATAACCCTTGTTACTAGTAAGACCATGTTTGTTGTGTTTTGAAACATTTTCTTGACACATGCAAGTAAAAAACTGGTGAAAATAAGCAACTAGGCTTTATTTTCCTTAATCATTCTATATGATGCTGACTATATAATGGCAAAATTGGAGTGGAATCCACCGAACATTATTGTAGTAAAATCATTTTAGAAGCCTAATTTAAAATAGTAGGTTTATTGACATTTGTACACCAATATAATTTCCACTACCTGCATCTGAGTCCTTATTTTTCTACCGTCTAATTCTTGCAGACAAGGATAAAATCTTAAATTCCTTGAGCCTCCAACATCAGATCCTTTTAAACAATAAATTAGATGTTTTTTTAAGAAGTGGGTGATTGCTGTTCATGAAGGTATTGACATAATTCTAATGGCTTAGAGAGAACTGACATTGATTTTGCCGTTGACAATTCAGCACAATAAACGGATACAACAAACATCATTTCTTGTTTCTCTTCATAGACAACAGCGCATAGATCACGCACTAAGACGTCTTAATGCATGCATACAGTTTTTTTTTTAAATCCAGACTAAAGACTAAGCAACCATCATATGACATCGTGTAAAAGGTGGAGAGAAGTCTTCCTCCATATAAAAGAATAAATATCCCAAAGGAAAGAAAATATCATAGAGAAGCATTTGAGTTTGCCTCTTGCGAATTTGTACCTTTCTAGATTTTATGAGCTTCCTTTCAAGCTCTGCTTTAGCACGAGCTTGTCTCCGCCTCAGAATTCCTTGGTATTGTTTGGCATTCACATAAACAGGTTCCTGAGCCATCTCGAGGGGCAAAGGCATTCTGGGATGAGGCATTCCCATAAAAGGATGATATGCCTAATAGTAAAAAAATGGTAAATTATCACATTACTATCCTAACATTGAAATTGCTTTATTCAAGACAGTAGAACAACACGGTAAGAACCTTTAATCAAGTAACATATAATGTCACGTACCAACTGCTGGTGACCATAAGCTGCCATCATGCCCCCATAATATGGATCCTGATAAGGATTTGCAGCACATGCCTGCATCAAAAGAATTGGAAGAATACTAGGAGTCACATTCAGTCCGAATGAATGCAACTACAAGTTCTATAATAGCACATTTTCCTTAAAAATGATATGCACAAATCAGTAAAGAATTGTGCTCCAGAACAAAGTTACTGCTTTTGATATTTGCACAAAATGTTTATCTTAACAAATTGATAGCAAGTTGTCAAAAAAAGCAATAAAGCATAGGCAAAGACTTACAATTGAATGACCAACAAGCTCCATCGGAGGAGTTTGAGTGAGGCCTTCTTCGTGAACGATAAGCGCAGATGATGCAGTGTGCTGCATTCCTTGTTGTTCTTGCCCATAATTTCCTACCAAGAAAACAAAATACGGTATTTCAGTACCTCTAAGTCAATATTTGGTAGAATGGAAATTTTTCATTGATTTCAGTTTTAAAGTGTAAATCAGTTTATTTTTCCCCTATATAATTGTTTACAAATAGTTATATGATATTCCAAAGCACCTGATTGATTAGGAGCAGCAGCAGGCTGCGAATCCTTAGCAGCATCATCATCTTCCTCATTCATTCCACTATTGGACATAGACTGCCCCTCCTCATTGGATTCTGAATCACCATTGCGGCAGTCAAGAGAGGATGAATTGGCACCAGACATTGTTTGCCCTACAGGATTATATCCAACACCACGCCACCAAGGTTCAGGGTAAATACCACCAACACCACCGGCCGGTAAGGAATGAGAATCCGACCTCACTTGATTTGCAGTTTCAGACTTTGGTTGCATATCCTCAGATCCCTACAAAAAAAATCACAACTACAGATTATCCACAAACCTCATTCCTTGTGTAAAAAAAAAAAAACTAACTAACTGATCACAATCACAAGGGTATATACTTTTTCTAAAAAACCAACCAAACTACATTCAACAGTGAAATTCATTATGATCACAGTAAAAAAAAAAGAACAAACAAATATTCTGATCCAACAAAAAATTACAAAATACATTCAAGTCGTTACTCTCGACACAAAACATCTCTCAACTACTAGCTACAGCTATAGATATACACATACACAAGAGACACAAAAACTGTAACACTATGCTATAGAGTCTACTTTCACATATCATATCCATACACCACTACCTATGAAGCTCTGTTCAACAAAATTTCAATTTTTTTTTACTTAAATACCAAATTCAACCCCTTTACTCACATTCAAAACAAGCCTAAGCTCATACAAAAATCCCCTTCCTTAATTCAAATAAAAAAACAATCTTTTTCCTGATTTCAAACAAGAATCCCCATGCAGTAACAGAATTATTCAACCCAGACTCAGAAAATCAAAATTCACCAAAAATTCAGCACGAAACCCTAATCCTTAACAAGCCTAGGAAGGAAACGAATCACGCAATCAAAAAATCAACGAAATTGATCAAAAGAAAAATGGAAGGTAAATCGAAACATGCACTAACCTGAGGACGAAGAAAAAAAACCCTAGATTTTGAGTTTTTGATTGTGATTGAAAATTCAAAGAGGCTAATCCGATTCCTCTCTCTCTTTTTTCACACGCACACAGAAACACACTTCTCTGAATTTAGCATCAGAAATTAATTACGCCACCAATAATATTAGAGAAAATTTAAAGTTTCAAATTAAATTAAATATTAAATATTAAAAAATATTTGTTACATTCACTACTCAAAGTCTTGGTCTTTGTAAGTTCTGAGTAAAGTGTACTATTTTCCTTTCTAAGTATTTATTTATTACTATTTTTTAAAAAATTATTTAGTGACACTACCTGTTTTGGTTTAACCAAATATTATTTTTAAAAATAATTTAATGATAAAAAATTTTACCTTTAAAAATAATTTGATATATGATTCAAATTGAATTAAATTCTATTAGATTCATTTATACAGCTATTCTGAAACGAAATCTCTAATAATAAATAATGAAATTAATCTCTTTTAATTTAATTGGTTCTTAAACTAAATATCAAAATTTTCAAAAAAATAAAATATGAGATGTTTCTGCACTTTTATCTGATAAATTAATAAACTACTTCCTCCTATCACACTATTATAAGTAAACATTTATTTTTTAAGTTTATTAAATAATTGATATATATATATATATATATATATATATATATATATATATATATATATATATATATATATATATATATATATATATATATATATATATATATATATATATATATATATATATATATATATATATATATATTAAAGATATAAATTATTTAATAAATATAAAAAAGAAATTTTTTATTTATAATAGTGTGTAAAGAAATATATCTTTAACTTAAAAACGACTAAGCTAAATTACATTTTTGTCTCTTATTTTAGTATTTTTATGATTTTACTCCTCTTATTTTATTTTTAAACACTTTTGGTCCTCATTTTTATTTTGGTTATAAAAAATCACTATGTTTCACTTTTTAGAATACATATTTTTTCTTTCTTGTAATTGTATAACACACAACTGATATTTTATTATATGCCACGTATTTTAAAAGTGACATGTTAACTTTTTTTTTAGCCAAAATAAATATAGAGATAAAAAATATTTAAAAGTAAAATAAGGAGAAGAAAATCGTAAAAACACTAAAATAGAGAGAGGGGGAGAAAACTGTAATTTAACCGAACAACTAAGATAATGATGACGTCAGTTAGATGTGGGTCCAACAATTTTTAAGGCTGGGACACGTGTAGTTGAGGGTGTGTGAGTGAAGAATGGTGGGTGAGGTTATCATGGTCTTTTGAATTGGAACCAAACAAAAGAAAAAAATTGTGACCCACGTGACACGCATTTGACTAGTTGAAATTTGACGGAACACGTGGCTCTTATGTGGGGTCCATGTCAGATTAACGTCGACAGCAACTCTATCCACGTGTCCTCCTTTTGCCTTTCTTTTTTAACTTATAAACGTTGCTCGTTTTTTTTATTTTTATTGATTATTATGATTTTATGGTTTATTATTACTAGTGTTTGTGGTAGTTTGAATAGTTTTGATATTAAAAGTTATTTGAATTGTAGAAGAAAAATGCGGTTTAATTTGAATTAGTTAGATAAATAATATAATTCAATTATTTTTTAAAAATATTTTATCAAATCATATATATATATATATTTATATATATATAAATATTATATAAAAATAATATTTTGTCTTTAATTATTTATATAATATTAAATAATAATAATAAAATTAATTAATTTAAACAACAATTTTTCATTTAATATATAAAAATAAAATTATATAAAAATAATATAATAAACATTAAATAATAGCATAAAAGATTATACAAAAGTAAAAAAATAAACCTAAAATAATAGTAATTTGAAACAATATCAAAAATATTATAATAAAAAAGATAGAAGAGATGAGAGATTAAAAAAGATGATAAAGAAAGAATATAAAAAATGAAAAATTAGAAAAGAAGATGTGTGATAAAAATGAAAATGAAAGAGAGAAAATTTGTATAAAAATGAGAAGGTGAAAAAAATAAGAGAGTATAGATTAGAGAAATGAAAAGGTGTATGCGGCGAGAATGTGCGATAATTCTATGAGAAGTTTGAGAAGACAAGAATTAAAACCCTAAGTATAAAGAAGAGAAAAACAATTCATAGTCGTAAGAGTAAGGTATAATATATTTAAGTTTGAGTTGAATATAGATTAAGTAAAATTTAGATTGTAACATAATTCAATTTGATTCAGTTTGTAAAATACAAATCACAAATCAAACTGAATCACACGATATTGATAAAAGATGACCCAAATATATTTGAAATGAATAGAATTTTTTGCACTTTCAATTTAATTTGGTTCGAATTACAATCTTGTATTAGATTGATTCAATTTTTTTTTAATTAAAGAGAGGGCCTGAACCCAAAAAAAAAAAACACAACTACTCTAAGCCATAAAGAAAGGGACTTCTTTGTAGCAAATATACCGTCTATCTTTGCAACTTTGGTTAACCAAACAATCCACACACGCATTTGTATTACGAACAACATGCGATATAATGATCACTTCAAAATTAGAGATGACCTCCATAATTTTTCTGAAAATAGCAACACATAGATTGATATTGTATTAGATTAATTCGATTTTAAACACCCTTAGTATTAACTTGTAATTAAAGATTAATGTTTAAGTAGAGCAATTTGTTTTACGGTCAGTATTTATTTTTTGATTGAGTTGTAACTTCTTAACAATTTGCTTGACATATTTTAACTTTTTATTACTTATAATTATTGACATGACTTAAAATACTTCTTTGCAAAAGATATATATTTTTGAATTTTAATATATTAAATACTCATATTTCTAATAAAATATATTATTTAAAAGTTTTAATAGTTATTTTAAAACATTATTAATATTTTCAATTTTAATTATTATTGGTTGTATCCTTTTCAATTTGAATAATGAAACCTATAGTCTATTGTATTAATACTATTATCAAAAATAGACTTGAAAACTTGAACAAGGTTATACTACTGAATACTGAGTATTGTCATTTGCGTATTATTTTATCTGTGGTATCTTGATAGTGGTTGTTCCAAGCATATGACGGGAGACATAAATCAATTTTCAAATCTAGTTCTAAAGGCCAAGGGTTATGTAACTTATGAAGATAATATTAAGGGAAGAATTTTTGGTAACGACAAAGTTGGTGCACCGCCTTTCACATCCTTTGAAGATGTTCTTTATGTTGAAGGACTAAAGCACAATCTTCTAAGTATAAGTCAACTTTGTGACAAAGGCTTCAAGATCAACTTCACCAAAGATGAATGCTTGATTTTAAATGAAGCCATCAATGCGGTAAAACTCAGAGGTAAAAGAATTAACAATATTTTTATGATTTTCTTAGATGATTTATCTTTGAAAGTAAAATGTCTTATGGTAAACAATAATGAATCATGGTTATGGCATAAAAGGGCATCCAATATACATATGGATCATTTAAATAAATTAACCAAACATGATCTTGTTATTGGCTTTCCAAAGATAAAGTTTGTCAAAGATAAATTATGTGATGCTTGTCAAAAGGGAAAACAAACCGAATCAACTTTCAAATCTAAGAATGTGGTGTCCACTACAAGGCCACTATAATTGTTGCATATGGACTTATTTGGTCCATCAAGAATAAGAAGCTTTGGAGGAAATGTATATGCTTTAGTTATTGTTGATGATTTTTCTAGATATTCTTGGACTTTGTTCCTTGTGTAGAAAAATGACGCTTTCAAAGCTTTTAAGAAGTATACAAAGCAAAGCCAAAATGAAAAATCACTAAAGATTGTATCCATAAGAAGTGACCATGGTGGAGAATTCCAAAATGCATCGTTTGAAGAATTTTTTGAAGAACATGGTATCTCACATGATTTTTCAACACCAAGAACTCCACAACAAAATGGAGTAGTTGAAAGAAAGAATCGATTTCTAGTGAAACTTGCAAGAATAATGCTTAGTGATGCAAATATACCAAAATATTTTTGGGCGGATGCGGTTAGTACGAAATGCTATGTTGGAAACAGTGTTCTCATTAGACCTATCTTAAAAAAGACTCTATCTGAACTCTTAAAGGAAAGAAAGCCAAACATTACTCACTTTCATATTCTTGGGTGCAAGTGCTTTGTCCTCAACAATGACAAAGACAACCTCGGTAAGTTTGATGAGAAATCTGACGAAGGTATATTTCTCGGTTATTCTCTTTCTAGTAAAGCTTATAGAATTTATAACAAAAGAACTTTAACTATTGAAGAATATATGCATTCTTCTTTTGATGAAACTAACACCTCTAAGGAGGACATAGTTGTTTGTGATGATGATGATGATGATGATGATGATGATATATTAGAAGTTCCTCAAGAGAATACCTCCAAAAATATAAAAGAGGATCAACCGAAAAAACAAGAAGAAGTTTCACAACAAGATACAAATCATAGTGATATTCCTCAAGAATGGAGAACCCATCATGATCATCCTATTGACAAAGTAATCGGTGATATAAGCAAAGGAGTTTCAACAAGATTAAATCTCAAAGATGCTTGCTTGAACATGGAGTTTGTTTCACAAATTGAACCTTCCAAAGTTGATGATGCCTTAGGATATGATCAATGGATAATTTCTATGCAAGAGGAATTAAATCGTTTCGAGAGAAATCAAGTTTGGGAACTTTTTCCTAGGCCAAGTGGTAAACACATCATAGGTACCAGATGGGTGTTTAAAAACAAACTTGATGAGAATGGTATAATTGTTCGAAAAAAAGAAAGGTTGGTGGCTCAAGGTTATAATCAAGAATAAGGAATTGATTTTGAAGAAATATTCGCTCCAGTTGCAAGGTTAGAAGTTATTCGTCTTTTACTTGCTTATGCTTGTTCATTAAATTTTCAGCTTTACCAAATGGACGTCAAAAGCGCATTATTGAATGGCTACATCAATGAATAAGTCTATGTCAAACAACTCCAGAGATTTGAAGACTTCAAAAATCCTTCACATGTCTTTAAGTTGAGAAAAGATCTTTATGGCTTGAAGCAAGCACCAAGACACGGTATGATAGACTTGGCAATTTCTTATGTGAAAAAGGCTTTGAAAAAGGTAAAGTTGATAAGACTTTGTTCATTAAGAAGATAAAAGGTAACACATTATTGGTTCAAATCTATGTTGACGATATCATCTTCGAATCAACAAACAAAGAAATGTGTGAAGAATTTTCATTGATGATGCAAGGAGAATTCGAGACGTCCATGATGTCCATGATGATGAACTATTTTCTTGGACTTCAAATTAAGCAACTAAAATATGTATCTTCATCAACCAATCCATGTATTGCAAAGAATTATTGGAAAAGTTTGATATGGATAGTTGCAAAGTAATGAATACTCCAATGGGCTCCAGTACATATGTTGATCAAGATGAATCTGGTGTTTCCATTGATATTATAAAATATTGAGGTATGATTGGTTCCTTATTATATTTGATAGCAATCCGTCCTGACATAATGTTAGCGTTTATCTTTGTGCTCGCTTTCAAGCAAATCCAAAGGAATCACATCTCATGGCAGTAAAAGGAATCATGAAGTATCACAAAGGAACAACAAATGTCAGCTTATGATATCCAAAAGGTAGTGTTTGCAATCTAATTGGTTATTCTGAAGAGAATTATGCAGGTTGTAAAACTAATAGAAAAAGAACTTGTGGTACATGTCACATTCTTGAAAATGCATTAGTATCTTGGGCTCGCAAGAAACAGGCACGTGTTTCTCTTAGCATGGCTAAAGCGGAGTACATATCAACTGGTAGTTGTTGTGCACAAATTCTTTGGCTTATGAAATAACTCCATGACTGCGGACTCGATCTTGGATGCATTCCTCTTCGATGCGACAATACAAGTGCAATTAATATTACAAAGAATCCGGTCATGCACTCAAGAACCAAACACATCGACATACGACATCATTTTCTCCTTGATCATGTCCTTCAAGGAGATGTTGAAGTCACATTCTTAGATACTCATAATCAACTAGAATATATCTTCACAAAGCCTCTTGCAAAAGAACTTTTCTACAAAATTCGAAGAGAGCTTGAAATTTTAGATGAAGGTGATGTTTGATAATTCCAATTTTTTTTTTCATTAAAATTTTAATGAATCAAAGGTACACCAATCTTAAAACGTGTGTTGCTTAAAATTTTCATTTTTATCCATAAAACTTGATATCTATATGTGTGTGTTTAAAAATTTCTTTCAAAATAAACAAAATATGTTATTTTGTCTGGGAAACCCGGTTACCATTTAATGGGAACCAGTTCCCACACATGTTTTTCCCAACACTTGGTAATTGCTTACCCCTGAAGGCAGGCCTTTTCTTGGTCAGTTCTAATAACATTTTTTTTATTTTTTGTTTTGTTTGGGTCACTTAAGTGATTATTCGTTTAAGTCAAAATTATATTTGCTTCATTCATTCTATTCTCTTGGAACTCCTCACTCTTCTATCTTCCTCAACCTTCAACCTTCCTCCATTAAAGCTCACTCTCTCATTTTCTCCACCCACAAATTAAAACTCACTCACTCAAATACTCTTTATAAACCTTTCTAATCTCAAAACCCATATCACAAACTTTACAACTCTTCCAAATCTGAAAATTCCTTTCCAAAACCATAACTTCCAAAAAACTTCACTTTCATCCATGTCTTCTTCATCAAGGGCTATTTTCCAACTCTACTGCATTCTTAAAAGATAGATGGGTTTGTTGGTGGCCATGGTATATTTACATGGATCCTGTTAAGCAATTTTTTCAGACCTTTTCCCTAATTTCTGAAGAAAACACCATTACTCTAACAACCACTGTTAAGAAAACTAACATCGTTATGGATTTTGAAACTTTTGGAAAATGTTTAGGAATTCCTTATGGGGGTCAGTATCTTTTGCATGGGCACACACCACAAGCTTGGACAACCTATAATAAGTTTGAGTTCTACCTCACTATGTGTCGGGTTTCACAACGCCAAGCTTCCGTTAGGCAAAACCCCAATTCTCCAAAGTTCATTATGTTTGGCTCTAACCTTTCTGTCACTGATAGAATGCTTCACTACTTAATTGCTTATGTGTTGCTTCCAAAAAATTCAAACTACTCCCGCATCAATGAGTTGGAATTGCAGATGATTTATGCCGTGTAGAATAAAATTCAGGTTGATTGGGCCTTAACTGTCATGTATCATATGAATCACCTAAAAGGCTTGAATGGTGGATTACCTTATGCTAGGGCAATTACTAAAATTCTGCAATACTGTGAAATTGATTTGAAAAGAGAACCAAAAGAGGAGGTGAAGGCAAAGTATTGTGAAATCACAGCCAAAACCGCTTTGAATAACACCAATATCATTTTGGATCGTGAAGGCAAATTTGTTTACAAGAAAGATCCCGCTCCCGATGCTCCTCCATCGGTTCTGGAAGGTGGTTACACTATGGAACATTTACTCAACAAATTATGCTCTATGGAACAAACCATTGCTCATAATCATCAAGAAAACCAATTTGAACATGACTTTTTTAAGCGACAAATGAAAGAG
Organism: Vicia sativa; assembly: GCA_021764765.1. Taxonomy (NCBI): domain Eukaryota; kingdom Viridiplantae; phylum Streptophyta; class Magnoliopsida; order Fabales; family Fabaceae; genus Vicia; species Vicia sativa. Next base: position 137,592,446 of record CM038794.1, read on the forward strand.
CTTCTCAAAGCCCAAAGGAACCAAGTGATGGAAGAAGAGGATGGTGATGAAGATGAACAAGAGGAGGAACTTGATGAGAAAATGGAAGAATGATTTCAAGCTTATGTTTTATGTTTATTTCTTTATGTTTTAATTATGTTTCGTTATGACTTAGTTTATGTTTTCATTATGTTTTATTTCTGTTTAAGACATTGTTCCTTTTATGCTCGTTATGTTTAAGACAATGTTCTAAATTATGTGTTTTAATGTTTTAAAACCATAATGGTTTCGTATTGTGCTTATTTGTGTGTTAATTATGTGTGTTGTATGTATTTTACTTTTATTCATTTCCCTATTTCGTTTTGCTTATGACAAAGGGGGAAAATGATTATTGTATGCATATATGTTTCTCTAACAAACATTTGTAGCAAGCATTTTCTTTTTTTAAAGTGGACTTTCATTCATAAATCAAGGGGAAGCTTTGATTTAGGGGGAGCCTCAAATGTTAGAGAAAACAAGATGGATAAGATTTTTCAAGCAAGGGTTGTCATCATAAAAAGGGGGAGAATGTGAAATCAAGCTTCCTAAAAGTGTTTTGATGAAGACGAACTATCATGAACGATTGATTGCAAAATGGAATGGCTCAAGTCATCCGAATGATTAAGTCTTGAAGAAATCTTTGAAAGAATATGTCAAATGTCAAGGTATAATGCATTCAACCTCTCTATATGCATACAAGTGTTCATTATAATGTTTCATTCATGCCATAATCTTTAAATATGTTTTTGATCACAAAACTCTAGTCTTTACATAATTTTTTATAAGTATTTCTCATTTCGAGCCTTTGGGAATCGGCTACCCAATTTTTGATAACCGATTACCCAACTCTGCGCTAGTCTCTGGATTCTGCTCTTTGTATGAGAATCTGATTACCACTAAGTGGGAACCGATTATCCAACATATATTTTCATAATTTTTAAACGTTGTGCAGTGGAACTCGGGTACCCATATATGGGAATCGGTTTCCACTGAAACAGTGCCAGAAAATACTTTAATTCTCAACCGAAATTTTTTTGTGATCTCCATTTTTGAACCATGGCATTTATTCATTAATTATACTCTTTTGTAAAGGTGTATAGAGGCTATATAAACTCTATTATTTTCATATTTCAAACACCTTTTTCATCTACAACTTCTAAATTTCTAAATCATCTTATCTTTTAAAATTCAAGTGTTTTCTAAATCAGAATTTTTCGTGAAATTTTCTGCACTTAATTTTTATTGAAAATTAAGAGAAATTTCATATTATTCATTGAACACCTGTGTTTCATCATTGAGAAAGTTGTATGCTTGAAGAAGAAGATCAATCAAGTGATTGATATATTGTTATACACTATTCAAACTCTTATCAAAAATCAAAATTACTTGTTGTATCATTGTTGTTCAGGATTGTTGGAAGCAATTGTGTGCATTGAAGATGATTGTTCTTCTTGCACTTAGTGTTTAGATCTTAAAGGTTTTAAGAGCCTTTGATCTTCCTATAAGTTAGATAGTAAGCATCACCATTAGTGTGAATAGTCTGTACAATCATTCTAACTATAGTGAAAACTCTTACATGTTGTAAGGGGACTGGACGAACCTTCGGATTGTGAAGGAAACCAGAATAAAATCTCTCGTGTCCATTTATTTTTCTGCACTTTACTCTTTCATAAACTCACCATAAACCGGAGAAATAAATCAAATATCACTTAAAACCGATAAAAAATTTATCTACCTAATTCACCACCCTTTTAGTCGCATTTCATACTTAAATATCTCAATCTGATTCACTTGTTTGTTGAATATGTGAAGGATTGAAACTGATGCAGGAAGCTAAAATAAAAGGATTTTGGTTTATAATGTTGGTCATGCTTGCATATTTGATTACTTGTCTTTGACTTCATGCTGGTTATTTATCCTATCTATTTGATTCTTTACTAGGGTGATTGGTGAGAGAATGCTTTGGTAGTCTCTTGTTTGCACTAGTAGTTTGCTACTGCACTTTTGGTGGTTGGAGTCATGATGTTACTTATTGAGAGTGTATTGAGAGTGTAGTATCTTGCTATCATTAGTTTTAGCCCCTACCATTAACTTATTGATAAATGCTAATAGTATTGCTACGTGACACAATTTAATAAAGTGTCAACTACCCTCATCTTCTTTTTTATTTTTAAAAACAATGAGTTTCATTTCTAATATATATTACACTAGTATATATTTTCTTGATTTTGAAGACAAAAATATAGATTATAGAAACATCTAGTTTCAAGAATTTTGTCTATAAATACATCACTACTTTGAAGTAAACGTGGTTATGATTTGCAACTTTGTAGAGATGATGGGAAGTTAACATTGTAATCTCTCTTGTTCTACTGCAAAAAACACTACGAGCTTATTTATCACAGTTTAATGGATGTTAAGTTTAAGAAGATATCAACTTGCCTGATAAATGTGTTGACCTTTTCAAAACAAAATTAACCTTAAAAAAGTTTCATTGCTAGCATTCTTCTGGGATGGATTGGGGTGTGAGCATAAAGTATCGAGTCATCAACTAAAAGATGCCTGGTAATTTCAGTTCTGGTCCACCTCCAAAGAAACCACTTCTCAGGTGTTATATCAATCAGGAACCTCTCAAATGTAATCGATCATTGGCTCAGAAGTACAACTTCTTTGAGGCACAGGTGTAAAGAGCTGCAATTTTTTAGAACCTAATAGGTACGAAAAAATAGTAAAGAGACCATATCAGTTGAACAAATTGCTAAAAACGGAAACAGAATAAGGGAGAAATAATTGATATAATTTCGAGATTTAGATTGCATGTATTCCGGCTGATAGCCTGATATACAATAAATGAGAGGATAGTTCTAGAGCCAGTTCTAACATGTACAAGCTTGGTGGTTAAACACAACCAGACCAAATATGAATAGCCATTAGCTACCAGGTAAATACGTATCTTGACTCTTGAGAAGTTGCATTTAGAAGTTAAACAGTACTAGCATGTACAAGCTTGATGGTCTTACACGACCAAACCAATTTTGGTGGCAAGAATCTGGAGAAGTTGCATTTCCATGCTTGGAATCAACTGGCAAGCTTAAAGGCATCAATGAAAAGACCATAAGTGAAGCCCATTTTGAAGTTATTTAGAAGAGCAACAGGGAAAGTAACTTTTGGCCGGCTGTAATAGAACTTAGTCACATACTCGGTAAGAAGAACACATACCACTGCAGCAATAACATCATTGACTCCAAGAGCTCCAAAAGACAGTGAAATCGTTTGCGCAACATAAAATCCACCCAACAAGGAGATTCCACCAAACAAAGTCCTGCGGGAGGGGCTTCTAAAGTAATTCTTTGAGAGGTCAGGCACAAGTCTAATAATGTCCACTAGTCTCCGTTGTCCACCGCTTTCTTGCACTGCTTGAATTTGAAGCCGTGCTGGAGTTCTTGGATTTAATCTTCCACGTACACTGACTTTAGTTTTAGGTATCTGATCAAATGTGAGGCCGATAGAGATCAAGCTCATTGAAAGCGCCATTTATCTTTCTTCTATCAAGAATTAGTAAGGTAAAATTAGAAGATCTCAGCCAGGCAAAATTGAAAAATGTAAAATAGAACATATCAGGCCAACAAAAAATCATACAATCAAGAATATTTCAGGTAAAATATGGAGACTTACCAATTGAGCAGAATAATTGACTCTGATGTGTTAAAATATCACACCCACGCACGCACGTGACAATGACTATGGCTAAGATATGGAAAAAGTACCGGGAGTTCAACACACACTACACTGTCCACATTATTATTTCAATGAAAAGTGGTTCTAACTTCTCAGTCTTTTACTTTACATATTTTGCATTGTATTACAGGTGCAAGAAGATCATCTACTGATAAATTTCCTTAGACAGTTACAATTGGAGTTTGCACAATCATTGAAAGAAATTGTCTGTGATACATTATAACTTATAAGGATCTTTTGTTTTAAATGAACAAGAAACCTTTAAAACTAGTGATGTGTATTATGTAAATTTGAAACAACAAACAATAAGAGGAAAGAGACACCGATGAATGACATCAGGAGTAAAATGTATCCTATAACCATTCCTCATGTCTGTATTTGCCTAAGCAGGAGGCACCTGTCAGACTAGTAGGTAATCACACTTCTTATTTTTCATATATCAAACAAACATCACAATTTCTGAGATATAAAGATATAGAAACACATAATCATTAATCGAAGCAAACATTAGTTATAGAAAATTTTACAAACCATGAAATTACACACACACACATACATCGGCTCAATTTTAGCCCGAGGAAAAAAAAAACACATGTCAATCTAGCCAAATATTTGCACCAACCAACCAAGTCTTATTCCACTAAATAAAGCCGGTTTACATGGATCAAACTATGCCATGATGTTCTATCAATACCCGTGTTTCCAGCAAAATATTTGCACATTCGAACTAAAGAAAACAAAAATGAAAACTGAGCGGTATCAATGATAAACTCAAGCATTAAAAAACTTATGCCTCTTACCTCAACACCCAAGTGAACAACAACTTTTGAATATTTCAAGATAAAACAACAATAACTAAATCAAAACATACAAATACCTCCTTTCAGATTAATCCTATCTTACAAACAATCTTACACAGAAAACAACAAACAGATAAGACTCTCAGAATCACAATCACCGCCCCAGAAAATCCGATAACTCATTCATTGCAACTCTTTCAGGCATTATATCAAACAATAGGCCGGCATCTTCAACCACATGATTCTAATGATACCCAACAAAATTTCTTAGAGCCATTATACCAAATAATTCTAAAGCATTCACTTATACTACTATATTGTCATAAATCACAACTGTATCATAAGTAATTTCAAGTAACAAAATTCAAAAACAGTGGAAACAATGTTAAAAGTGTTTATCAACAATGAATGAACAAAATTTGATAACAGTGAACATATAAGTCTATATGAAGAAAAAGAAGTGCTTGAAAGTTGTTTGCTTCACCTAATTGCACAGAAACTTGAACCAGTTGGGTAAAGAGAGGGATACAGCGGCACGCTAAGGCAGGAAGTGGAACAAGTATCTACAGTGAGATGGGTGGAGATGTAAAATCGTAGTTTTGGCCTATTTTTTTTCTTCTTTTTTTGGTTTTTTTTTTTTTTACGTGTGGACTGAAATAGCTCTACAGGCCTCGACATCAATTGAGGCCCATTTGTGTTTTCCCATCAAGAGTTCAAGAAAACAAAACTCACTCTTAACCCACTCATAAATAAGCGGTTACACCCTCGGTTATTAACTCTTCATCTCTTTTATTCTTAGTCGTCGATGGTTCCAATCTCCAAAATCGGCAGGGACCTACCCCAGATATGATCCGGGGTATATATCCGACGGAAGATCCTTACTTTTCTTGACCGGTTTAAGCATGTCTTCTCTTTTATCCCTTATAGCTCGGACAGTAGATTATATATATATATAAACTCACAATTTAAAAGAAATATATATATATATAAACTCACAATTTAAAAGAAATTTTGACAAACGGGCAGTTCATCCTATTTACAAACTCAAAATTTATGTCCACATTATTTTCTAATGAGTTGGTGAGTTGATCTGCCATTTTTTTTTTACATTTTGATTTACTAAATAATTTATAAATTTTTTAATCATTATTAAAGAGATCGACAAAATTTTTATTTTAACAATGTTGATAGGCCACGAGTATAATATTTTATTGGTTTAGTATATAAGATTGTAAAATCTCACATAGACCAATTTATCAAGTATCATTGCGTGTAGCTAAGACTATGCGTATGGTTGGTTTTATGCGAAAATTAAAAATATTGGATTTAAATTATTATTAATAACGAGAGACCGAAACTAGACTCACATTTACCAGTTTTATTCATATAAATTGCAACATTTAATTATAACGAGAATTTTATTATCAGTAAAAAATAGTAACTAATGTTAATGTCCACTTTCGCTAACGCGTTACCAAAACTTAAAGCTGCAAAATATCGGCTTTCGCAACGTGAAAATTGAGTTTAAAAATTCTTTTACAAGTTAAATTGGTTAGTTTAAAAATGCTTTCGTTGTTTTTAAATAATAAGTTTGAACAACGAGGTAATATACCGTTTTTTCTTCTCAACACTGAAAATTCAAAATGAAAACTTATGTATTCTCTCTTAATTCAGATCTTACTTTCTCATGCCGTCATAACCTATCATTTGAATTTCTACATCAAATACCAATTCCTCCATTTCAATGCGCAACCGGTATCTCGACATTTCTACTTTCCTAACAAACATTTTCTATTTTAAACATAAAAATTACAATATATAATTTCAGTGTCATTACAATTAAATGTTAAAGCAACTCGTATAAAATAAAACGATAAAGTACTCATCATGTTTTAGAGTCATTAGGACTACTAAAAAGCAACAACAACTTCATAGAATGCAGAAAAATAAATTGCATAAACACCCCAATGTGGGATCTTTATGCTCTAATCTAGTAATTATAGTAAAAAGCAAAGCTTGGATCCTAAAAACTATGCACTAAGATCTTATCATAGACTAAGATCTTGTCATAACCACCTCTATATTTTCCATTATCAGCATATGACTTCCCTTTGAATTGCTCTTTTGCCTTCTTATCACTCAAGGACTTATAGTGAACAACACTATCCCGACTATCTTAATCATAAATCCTACTTTTGTTAACCAATTCAGTAAATCGCAAAATTTGTTGATAGCTAATAGTCTTCTTATCCTCGAATCTCAAACCATTCACAAATTTAAGACACTTATATTTCTCAGAATTCATAGTATTGTAATAAGGACAATACTTGATCAACTCTTTAAGCTTTGCAGCATACTCTGCCACAGTTCCATGACCCTGTTTCAGCTCAAGAAATTCAATCTCTTTCTTCCCACGCACATCCTCAGGAAAATACTTCTCCATAAATGCATCTCTAAAAATTTCCCAAGTAACCTCAATCCCATCCTAATCAAATCTCTAAACAATGTTATTCCACCAATCCACAACTTCTTTCTCAAGCATATGAGTAACAAACTACACTTTCCGCGCATCCGAACAATTAATGACTCGAAAGATCTTCTCAATCGCTTTCAGACACACTTGTGCTCTGTCAGGTTCATGTTCTCCTTCAAATACTGGAGGATTGTTCCTCTGAAACTTTCCCAAAACACAAAATTCATCCCCATCTCTAATACCACTAATGTAACACCCTCTAAACCCCACGATAAATATATGGAATAATCAGAGTAAATTAGCATGTATATCCAATACTGTGTCACCTGTATTTTAAAATAACACAAAGAATACACTGGTCATGTTTATATTATACGTTAAAATCATATTTCATATAATGACACATATACATCTCGCAGCGGATTAAATATTTTCATAATAATATTAATGATTGAAATCCCATACTAACAATCATGTCATAAAGTATTAGGCACTAAAGGCCAATCATCACCAAATCTCAAATACATCAATAAGTATATGGAGAGTACAACCAAACATCTCACTAATACATTAATATAACAAATAACACATAAAATCCAAATATTCACCATGTAACATGACCAGAGCATGACAACTACTTGAAGGTGTGAAAAACACAAGAAATGGGGGATTTGAATTGAGTTTTATCCTTTAAAAACTTTTCTTAGAAAATAATCCCCTTTGAATTTTACTTCACTTTTGATAATAAGATAGACAGAATTGTAAAGAAAGTGTGAACACGAGATTTTATACTAGTTTACTTGATAACCTCAAGCTACTCTAGTCCACCCTTCAAGGTGATTTTCCTCTCTCCAACAAGGTCTTAATCCAATAATCAAACAGATTATTACACTTGCAAACATAAATCGTATGTGACTAACACCTGCACACACTAATTGTGTGTGACTAACTATCAACCTCTAAGACACACTAGTCCTATACTTCTTAAGAATTATGACCTAAGCGCTTTCTTAAGGATCAATCAAACAACCATTTGAATACAAGTTTGTTTACAAGTAAATTTGCTTCTACACAAGCTGAGCATGTAAACATATTTTTAGCACTATGACTTGAGAAAATTTACAGCTTTTTACAAAGAAAATGACAGCGTTTGCACGTAGTGTGTTAGCAACTTTTTCTTCAAGTCTTCAAGCCTTTATATAGAGCCTTGCATGAGATGTGATCGTTGAAGGGTACATCTGGAATTAACAATTTTGTGGTGGCTTGAGAGAACGTGGGGGACAAGATCGTATGCAACATCCTTCCTTTCATGGTAGTGGAATGAAACGTTTTGTTTGTGCCATGTACCATTTGTACCATGTTAACATTATTTTCTTACCTTTTGTACTTCATAGTCTTCTGTGAGCATGAGTAAGAAGAGAGAACATATCTTCTGGTTTGTCAAAACTTTAAGTCTTCAGAGTCTTCATAACTTCGTCTTCCGAGTCCTTAGCACTTGTTCTTGAAAAACGTTGTATCGAATCTAAGGTCAGAAGAGCTTCAAGTCTTTAGAGTCTTCAAAGCTATGTCTTCAGAGTCTTCAGCACTTGGTCTTCAGAGTCTTCAGCACTTGGTCTTCAGAATCCTTTGTCTTCTAAAACTCGAGTCTTCAACATATGGACTACGTTGACTCATAACTTCTATCTTGAGGTCTTCTGTAACACCACAATATTACCCAAAGTTTAATATGCAAAAATAAGAGTAATTTAAAATTTCATAAATTAAATACTGAGGCGTCACACCTTCAAAACCAAATCACTTTAAACAATTCACTTTAAAGTATAAATCTCAGATACATAGCCTCGTCGCAATTCATACATTGATTCATAAAAATAAAACATCTCCTTTACTAAACTTCCTCATCAAAATCATGTTTTCATAAATTATGATTCTTATTCACAAAAGGAAAACAACCAAAAAACAACAACAAGGACAACATAAATATTCCCCCGAGTGCTACGTATCAAAGCGACACCGACTTGACTAACAACAGCTATAAACTCCGTCTTTATAACCTGCAAGTTACCAATATAAAGGTAACGACGAAACTTGTAAAGGGTGAGACACTCCAAAACATATAATTAAAGGCATGATAACATATACATATAGTTTCAGAATTATAAAGGATATAGATTAATAAGTGCATTCCAACATATATCCAAAACTCACTTACTCTTATCGTCATTCTAAAGTGTATAATCTACACTTAATCGCCTTAGTCTCATCGGCACAAATCATCTCAACAACACATAAACCTCCATCACCACGAAATCGTCACAAGCTAATACATCACTAATTAACACGGCAATCATAAACAACAACATCAAACAACAACATTAAACAATGCTAATAACATAAGCAACATAAACAAAATCATCACAAATTGGCTAAAGCCCATCGTCGCTTTTGGCATAAAAGCCCATCGTCGCTTTTGGCATAAAAGTCCATCGTCACGAACATCATCACATCATATTTGCATTAAGCATTTCATCAAGCTAAATCATCGCAAAACTCATCATTCATATTCATCGCAGAGTTATCATGAAATTATTAAGTTATATTCATTTCATGCTCATCATAAAGATCATCACCAAACAAGCATCATATATCATCGCAAATTCAACATCATCCATCAATTAAAAACCCAACGCCAAACAACTCAAACATAAACATAACCGACTCCATGAGACACGACTATGTTATGCATGTGGTACCCATCGCTTTGTCCATAATTAGGAACACTTGGCATAAAAGCCTCGTCGCTTGGCATAAAAGCCCATCATCGCCAATGCAATGTATGTGACTCGACAATAAAATGACACAACAAAAACATCATCATCGCTCATCAAGATTGGCATAAAGCCCACATCGCCATAATTTATCATCATCAAAAATCATGCATTCACAATATCGGAAGCATTTATTAACAACATCAATATAATCATCACATCATCATGTACAAAGACATACATCATCGCATCGCATATCAACAAGTATTCATTAATAAATACACTGTCGTAAACGCTATGTTTATTCACACCGCATCATTATCAATTCATTCGCCAAATTCCAAAAACGGAAAAATAGTCAAAACATCAATTATCGTCGCAAAAGTAATTCTTCATAACCGGCATTAATCATAATCGTCAACATCGAAATCGGATTGTCCATACGTGCCTTAAATCCACTACGTTCTACACGTCGAACTTAGCTAGCACGTCAATTTTTGTTGAATTCGGAGCAACTTGCTCCGTCGTCGAATTTACCGAAATCGGAAAATCGGAACATAATCGGTTCCAAATTTAATCGGCTAAATTATGTCCTAGTTATATTTTATTAATACCAACTAGTGGTATATGGAATTAATGGAATTGGATGAAGACAGAAGCTAATTATGCAGGAAAACGTTTTGACAGAAAACAGAAAAACTGAAATACAACAAACAGAAAAATCACGAAATCCGTTTCCTTCCCTAAGCTTAAGGGGATGTACATCCCATGGGTATATGGACTAGGGGCAGCCGCTAGGGTGAGATTTTCTCCTTGTGGGTGGGCGCCCCTTTGGTGTGCATTCTTTCTTTCCTTTCTAGACGGTCTTGCTTTTTTCTTATAACAATGCTTTTCTTTTTTTTCATTTCCTTTATATAATTTTCCATTTCTACTACTAGCAATGAAACACACCCATAATCCCTACTCTTAATCCAACTTTTCCAAACTATTTCAATCAAACAATCAACCAAAACCCTATAAATCAACTTATCAACTTTTCCCCCAAATCCAAAATATATCTATCAAAACCTAGCAATATGAGATGGAGAATCAAACCCCTTACCTTGCAAGTTTTGATTGCTCTTGATGATTCCTCAAACCAAGCCTTGCTATTCTCCTTGCTCTACTCTTCTTCCTCTACTAAAACCCTAACTCTTTCTCCAAGTTTCTATATTTTGTGTTTTGGTGTTATGTTTGGAAAAATGAAGGAAATGCTTTTATATAAGATGGCTGTCTTACTAACCAAGGGTGAGAAACCCAACTCTAGTAAATTGCTCCCCACACCCTTCTTTATTCATAACACACTAATATCATCTAATTATATTATTAATCCAATTAATTAAAATAATTCTGGGGAATTAAATATCGGATCCGAATAATATTTTACCGAATCGAACGGAACGTCGCCAAATATATTATCAGATATATTGATTAATATAAATATTCTCGTCGCAAAATAAATATCGATCGGTAATTCGAAAATATTAATATAATATAATATTAATTAAAAATGGGTGTTACATCTTCAAACTGGTTTCTTTAGACAAATGTATCAGAGTCACTGAGCTTCAAAGCCTTCTGAAGCTTTCCTTGCTACTTGTTCATCAGAACTTCTGTAGCTTAGAAGTAGAGCTTTTACTCTTCCGATGTTTTGGACACGCCATTCATTAGAAGCAGAACTTGTTTGTTAATTATTAAAACACAACAAACATTAGAGTATCAAATTTTTTCACACAAACATACTCTTTGTTACCATCAAAACTCAGAAATAATTGAAGAGCCAAATCTTATTCTAACAATCTCCCCCTTTTTATGATGACAAAACCATGTATTTTGATGACACAATTTTGTACAAAATCAGAAAAAGTGGAAATGAGAAAGGTAAGAAATACTTAACCTTTACATTGATACTCCCCCTGAATCACAAACTTGGTAAGGATAAAAAAACTTCTGACTAAGGACCATTTGAGTAGAAACTCCTCCTGGTTCCAACAGATCAGATAGAAGAATCTTGAGATTCTTAATGCACATCTTTCTAATTGAGATCTTGAACTTATAATGTCACTCAGACAAATTCCACATTCTCCAATTAGAGCTTGACTTAGAACTTACTCTTCAGAGTCTAGTTTTAGAAGTCAGATACATAACTTTCTTCTTCTTTCTTTCGGTTCTCATTAAAAATCCTGAAAAAGAGAAGCAAACACAATTCTACCAAGAAACAACAATTTATATTGGTCATAATGTAAGCATTGTTTTTTCAGAGAATTTGACCACTTAGAATCAAAATTACTTCTTTAACTACTCCCCTTTTTTGTCATAATCAAAAAGTTTTTATTTTAAAAATGTGAAAAACATAAATAAAATAAGAGAATAAGAGAAAAAACTTTCATATTCATTGCAAAAGAGACAAAGTAAATTAAAGAGTTTTAGATTAAGCTAAATTTCAAATACATCACAACTCTTATCAAATAATACATTTTCTCCATACAACGGATCCCTTCGAACAATTTTAGTTTTATTGGCTAACTCAAACAATTCAGATAGTACACGTTCATAAGGAATGAATGATTTTTGAGAGTCTCTAGAAATGAGAATGGATAGCTTGAGATGATTGAAAATGATTTCAGAAAGATGAACATGAATGTTCTTTAGTAGACAGTAGAGCAGAAATATATCCCTTGGAAAAATCACATCAAGATTTTCTCTTCTTGGGTGAAGATTCGTTACTAAACAATGAATCCTTTATCTTAGAAACCCATCTAAGACAAGAGAACCTCCGCTCACTCCCTAGTGGTACCAAAACCTACTGCAAACCCCTACAACATACACAAACAGTTTGGAGAACATCACTCCAAACACAAAGACAGTAAAAAATTCTTTGACACAAATACTTGGAGTTACTTCACAGTTTCCTCCTAGAACACAACTTAACTCATTTCTTCACATCTTCTGAGTGAGTAAAATAATCCTCTTGCCTACATGCCTCAAGGTACAAATCAGTGACCATCCCACAATCCGGGTGGTTCACTTACATGGCTAACCCTAAAGACTACATCTTTCTAAAATCTGCTAGCTTACTAAAAATAGGTTACAACTGTTTATTTATAACCTATTACCCAACTAGATTTGGGCCTTCAAATAATAGCTTAAAGCTGTAACAAACTTCTACAGAAAATGAACAAGCAGATAACTTCCACTACAATCAAGGTCCTTGCTGATTTTTCTCCTTAGCTTCTGGACCTCCACAAGTTCCTTCAATATCACGCCACATGTAATGCATAATACTCCCAGAATATTTTCCATAATTTAAAACCAGAACTATAACAAACTTAATAGTTCAGTAACATGATGTATGATGTCTGATGTCTCGACATCTCATTTGACATATTGTTCCAGATGTTGAAAAACTTCAACACGACATGTTTAGGCATTTCAATAGGACTTTTGATGCATAGATCCTATTGTATAATACATTGTTGCTACTTTTATTTATTTTACAAAAATTAAGCCAATTCTTAATAACAAGGAACTTACACTAGTTCACTTGATAACCTCAAGCTACTCAAGTCCACCCTTCCAGGTGATTTGTCTCTCTCCAACGAGGTCTTAATCCAATAATCAAAAAGATTATTACACTTTCACATACAAACCGTATGCGACTAACACATGTACACACTAACTGTGTGTGACTAACTATCAACCTCTAAGACGCACTAGTCCTAGACTTCTTAAGAATTATAACCTAACCGGTCTCTTGAGGATCACTTAACAACCGTTTGAATACAAGTTTGTTTACAAGGGAATTTGCTTTTACACAAGTTGAATATGTAAACAGCTTTTTAGCACTACGACCTGAAAAATTTTACAGCTTTTTACAAAGAAAATGATAGCGTTTGCGTGTAGCGAGTTAGCAGTTTTTTCTTCATGTCTTCAAGGCTTTATATAGAGCCATGCATTATATGTGACCGTTGAAGGGTGTATCTGGAATTACCAATTTTGTGGCGGCTTGAGAGAATGCGGGGGACAAGATCGTACACAATGTTCATCCTTTCATGGTAGTGAAATAAAACATTTTGTTTGTACCATGTACTATTTGTACCACGTTAATGTTATCTTTTAATCTTCTGTACTTCAGAGACTTTTGCGAGCATGAGTAAGAAGAGAGAACATAACTTTTGGTTTTTCAAAACTTCAAGTCTTTAGAGTCTTCAGAACTTCGTCTTCAAAGTCCTTAGCACTTGGTCTTGAAAAACCTTGCATCGAATCTAAGGTCAGAAGAGCTTCAATTCATCAGAGCTACGTGTTCAGAGTCTTCAGCACTTGGTCTTCAGAACCCTTTGTCTTCTAAAACTCGAGTCTTCAGCATCTGGACTACATTCACTCAGAATTTCTATCTTGGAATCTTCAGACTGATTTCTTTTGACAAATGTGTCAGAGTCACTGAGTTGTAGAGCCTTCTGAAGCTTTCCTCCTACTTGTTCATCTGAACTTCTATAGCTTAGAAGTAAAGCTTTTTCTCTTCTAATGTTTTGGTCACGCCATTCATTAGAAGCTAAACCTGTTTGTTACTCCCTCCGTCTCATAGAAAATGTCCCATTTGCACTTTTTTCATGTCTCAAAATAATTGTCCCTTTAGAATACCAATGCAACATTTTTTCCAATATTACCCTTATTACAACACATGCATGTCCATACTCTCTCTAACTTTATGTTATATTCTCTCTCTTTTATGCATAATGATTAAGGGTATTTTAGTACAAACATATAATTTTATTATTAAAATCAACACATCCAATCATTTTCTTAAGAACCGTGCATTATCCAAATGAGACACTTTTTATGAGACAGAGGGGGTAATTCTTAAAACACAACAAATGTTAGAGTATCAAAATTGTTCACATAAATATGCTCTTTGTTATCATAAAAAATCAGAGAAGTAATTGCATAACCAAATCTTGTTCTAACACTACCTACATAAGCATATAAACAAGAGACTAATCTCCTCCAGCTACTCCTTGCAATAAGCACCGCTATCTCAGGTACCTGAGCAATGTCGTAAGATACATCATTTCAATAGAAAGGTGAGAATTCATATCATTGTGAAAACATATAATAATAAGCAATGTATCATATACAATCAATAATAAAATTCATCACACTTCACATAATCACATATTCACCACTTTTGAATCCAATTCATATGTGTACATGTATGACATTACTCAACGATTCATGGTTCAATTAAAAATCAATCACAATTATCATAAATGTTACGTTCACATCATTATCACATTTAAAATTCAATTCAACAATTCACACCGACATATGTGACTCGAATGCAACTCGATGCAATATGCATGTGGTACCAATACTATCCTTACAGGTCTTGTCGGGTCCATCTCTCAGACAGATAACCACCAAAAAGCCCATATCTCAAGCTTTCAAACCCATATCTAATGCTTGGGACAAGTCACCAACTCTAGCAAAAGCTAAAAAATATTGCCTCTTGACAACAAATGATGCATGTGCAAATACCAATAATTATATGCAAATTAAGACCATCTCTCAATCGTAACCATACAAGCATATAATACATAATTCATCACATATGAATTATCTCACCTTTTGCACAAACGTACATATATAATGTTATCAATCACATCTCATGCATTCTCATAGAATTCATCACTTCAACACATCATAATAACACATAGCAAATCATTCCGATACATGTTATTCACATCTAACACCAATCGCGACATACATACACATAAATTCAAGTATTTATATTTTTCATCAAAAGTCAATCAAAACCAATCCAAAACACATAGAGTAAATTATTAAATTCATGGAAATCTCTCATAAATCAATAGCATACACGACCCCCATCAATTTCATAAAATATAAAAATTAATTCTAGGCTGCACTAAACGGCTTCGTGATTATGCAAAAAAATATGCTCGAACAGTTGCTGCCCAAATCAGATTTCTCCTGTAAAACTCATTCCAAACATTCATGTTTCGTAAATTAAATACATATTAACCTATATCTAACATGTATCATCAATTAAAAACATTAAAACAAGATTTCTAGCACCCAAATTATGAATAACAAATCTAACCCTAACATGTTAAAACTAGCAATTTAAAGAACAAATCCCTAAATTCATGTTACTACCCATTATATATCATTAGATATACCGATAAGTCAAAGAATGCCCACCCTTACCTTAGATGTAGACACTTTCTAGGTTCTCCCGTCTTCTCTTCTCTTTTCTCTTCTTTCTCTTTTTTTCTTTGTTTTCTTCTTTTTCCTTTCTATTTTCTATTTTCTCTTTGTTTTGACAAAGTCTTAATAACTCTAATTTCACTAACGGGCTTAACTCATTCTCACACTAATTCATGAGAATAATTCCTTCTACCCCCTCAATTATACTTGGCACCCCCAATTAATGATATTCCAAAAATACCCCTGGACATATTTACTGAAAAGTTTAACTTTTTGAAAAAAATTACTGTTGACAAAGTTGTAAAAAAAGCAAATTTTCGGTACGTCAAACAAATTTTCGGTACCCTTTTTTGGCGCATACCCGAAATTCTTCGTATTTCGCAAATTTTTGATACTAGTTTACCTGATATCTATAAATTTTCGGTGCGATTTACTGGATATTTCCAAATTTTTGGTGCGATTTACCGGATATTTCAAAGTTTTCGGTGCGATATATCAGAAATTTTAAAAAACCGGTATATTTTTTAAAAAATATTTCACGTACCGGAAATCTCACACATTTTCGTTATACAAGTAATACCAGAATTTCCATATTGCTTCTAGATATAGTGTTGTTTTTGTTTCTTTTTCCCCGAGAATTAGCACGACATTTTTCCCGCTTTCGATACCTCCACCCTTGTACACTAGTCGTCATACAATCGTTGTTGTTGGTTTTGTCAATGATAATCATTGGGTTCCGATAAAATTGAAACCCAGTTGTCCGCTGCGTCCCGTCTCGAAGCGTTGGACGGATAATTGTTCTGATGTTGCAAAAGGATGAGAATCAACTTATGCGAGTCGATTTTAGACAGTATTGTCTGGGGAGTGATTGTAGTTTACTTGTAATGTATCTATGTATGCCATTGATTTTATTTATGCATTACCACGAATTGATATTTTATTGTGTATTTTATTCAAGTATAAGTTTATATGTTTATAAGTGTGAAAATTTTAAACAAGCTACAACTCCCAGTATTACCAGAAATTTGAAATTTCTGGTACCAAAACACTACAGGAAATTTAAGATCCCCGGTATTGTTTTGGTACCAGAAATTTCAAATTTCCGGTATACCTTCTACTTACTAGAAACTTCAAATTTCCAGTTTTGATTACAGTACCAGATATTTAGAATTCTCTGTATGCATTTTCATTAATTATACGTTCCAGAAGTTTGAAATATACGGTACCAAAAATTTGGAATTTTCGGATTTTTCCCTCCTAGACGGTAAAATGATAACTCCGTCACAATTTCCGATATAAATTACGAAATTTCTGGTACGTACCAGAAATTTCTAAATTTATGGTATTTTATAGAGTTATTTTGGTAAAACCACCATGGGGGTGTCAGGTGTAATTGAGGGGGTAGCTTGAAAAATTCTCCTAATTCATCACCAAGACCCAAATATACATTTTACTATTCTAACCCCCAATAATCCAATAACATAAATTCCACTCATATTCCAATTAAATCAATTATTCACATAATAATCCAATAATTAATTACTATATCATACAATAATTATTAAAATAAATAATAAATAAATAAATAAATAATAAATTAAAAACGGGGTACTATATAAGACAATGATAATACTTGATGTGACAATAAGGTGGATCAAGACCTATTTTATGTTAGAAGTTGTTGTTAAATATGACAAGGCATTTAATTAAATTCAATATCAAGATAATTATTCAGTTAGTATGTTTTTGATGGTCTTTTATGATGCAACTCTTTCATTGTCTGGTTCAGTGCATGTTACTACTAATACTTTTTCAAAAAAGTTGTACAAACATTGGGAAGTCATTGCATAAATGGTTAAATAGTGAGGATGTTGTATTGAGATAGATGACTATAAATATGCAACTAATGTTTAGCCAGTATTGAGATAATGGTTCTATCAACTATCTTTTGTTTATGGCTGTTGTCTTAGATCCTCTTTATAAATATGATTACATTGAGTTCTATTTTAATAAGATGATGGAAGTGCAAAGGGAAAAAATATGCTGGAAAAAATTGAAAGACTTGTCTAAAAATTGTTTGAGTATTATTAGAGGTTGAATATCTCATTTCTATTGTGTCTAGTAATGCATCCTCAAGCTATATCCTACACAAACTATCAGAAGTCAATATGTTGCTGAAAATGATAATGATGATGTTGATTTGGATGATGCTTTTAGTTTGAAAATGAAGCAAAAATAAGTTGATGTAAAAAAGAGTGTGTAGAGAGGTATATTAGGGATGAAAATTAAGATTGCAAGGATCCTTCATCTGTTATAATGGGCCGGTGGAAAGGAAAAATCTATAAAATATTATTATAAAATATTATGTTATTTCTCGTATGGCTCGAGATATATTAATTATAATAATGGGTACCATTTTTTCTTAGTCAATTTTTAGTACGAGATGATAGGGTACTTAATCCATTTCGTAGTTGATTTAATTTCCATACGGTTTAGTGTTGGTTTGTATCTAAAACTAGATAAGAAAGTCTAAGGTGAGTGATTTACACGAATAAATGAATGAAGTATAAAACAACTTGAAGAAGATATAGAAAGTTTAAATCTTTTTTTAATTGTTTACTTTATCAATGACATTTTTAAATTAATCTTTTACGGTTTGTGTGTATGTTTTAATTTTTAGAAATTGATAGAATACATATAATTGGTTATTTTAATCACTTCGACGTGTCAATTTTTGTATGTAATATATTGAACATATTTCATTATGCAATGATAATCATATCCCTGTTTTGTATGAATCAAGTACAATTTGTAAGTGTTTGAAAAGTTGAACATTTAATAGAAGAAGTAGATTATATGAAATGTATCATTTAAAAAAATAATATTAAAAAATACACAGAAAAATATGATAGCGGAAATTATACAAGAATATAATATTTAAAAATATATAATTCAATCAAGTGAATCTGACCAAATTATAAACTAAATCAAATCAATAAAGATGTTATTAGGTCAAATATTTTTAACTTAAAGTCGATCATATCTGAACCAATAACATCCTAATCAATGCATGTGTTGCGTCTGAATATCAATATTAACCAAAATGAAAAAAAACCTCTAAATGTGTAATGAGCAATTATCTTTTAAAGTTGTATTAGAATATGACATTATTCCTCTAAATGTGTAATGAGCAATTATCTTTTAAAGTTGTATTAGAATATGACATTATTAAGATTCACAAACTCTTTGTGTATATAGGTGTGGTTGGACCCCCCACAGCTATTGAGAGTAGGATATACTAATTTAACAATATCTTCGCTAGGGAATCTTGGTGCAATGCTTCGGTATGATGCTCTTGTCTAAAGCACTAAAGCCTTCTTTTCTAAGTAAGTATGGAACATGAATATACTGACCAACATGCTTTGCTTTAGAAATACACACACACCTGGCTTAATTATGTTCAAAGTATATTATGCAATATGCATGGCACTTATTTCTACAATGTGATCTCTTTTAAATTAATATCAATTCTCGTGCAAGTTCTTTTTGTTGTCAATCATAAAAGAAGAAAAGTTGATTGCTGGCATATACTAATACTATGATGTGCCCTGATGATTGGATATATTGATGCTTCCAACCTCAAAAGAAGTTAATTACTCGACCGGTAATAAGTTTACTAACAAGTAATAACATATGAAAACAAACATGTGCTTCTAAGCATCTCCCATATATAATGTAACCATGACCAATATGCATATAAATTTTAACCATTGTTCTATCATTTGAATTCATTATCAGATTTGTATAGTGTTAATTTCGTATATTATGTTATGTCACATCAGACAACATTCTCAATTGCACAATATAGTGTCATTATCTCATATTTATCATTTTATTCCTTCAACAAACAATTTCTTGCAAAAATATTTAAAAAAAATACATTGTATATTTTTCAAATTTGTGTTTCAATTTATAATTTATGTTATATCATAGAATTTTTAATATTCTAAAATTTTGTTAAATACTAATTCTATAAATAAAATAACTAATTTTAATTATAAATAGAGTTAGGCTTAAATTTGTGAAGATTCTATGTAAATTAGTCAAATTTTAAACGTGGTAAAATAAAAAGACGATATGTTTAATTATGATTTAACTCAGAAAATATTAATGAAGTTCTATTAAACTCTAATTTAACTCAAAAAAATTTGAGATCATGATTCATATGCAGTATCTTGTACGTCAAATCATGTAAATAAGTGATCTATTGTATTAAATAATTGAATGATTGAAATGTATTTAACAAAATTCTAATGTAACAATCTAGACCTACATTATACTACCAACTATAACACAAACTTGTAAAATTTGAATTTTCTCAATCAATTTTATCAAAATATATATGATCATGTTAACTTGATTTTATATATTGAAATAAGTAGTTTACTTGAAATCTGTACGAGATTAATTGATATTAATTAATTGAGCAATGTATGAACATTTAAAGCTTTGGCTAAAGATGAGGCAAGCATTTTTGGTGGGGTTTGTGATAAATGGTGAGATTCTTCTACTATGTAGCTTTAAGAGTCAATAAAAGTTTAGCTCTAAATTTAATGCATCTATAGTCTAAAGTTTCATAGCTATTCATCACTTTCTTGATAGATCAGTGTTTTCCTATGTACATAATTTTGCTTCTATTGTAGGCATAATTTCCGAAGAAAAGTTTAGATAAAAGTTGGCACAATCTTTCTGGTGATTCTTTAACTTGGTCTAAAATAAATTATATATGTACACGATGGATTCTTCATGTCTTCTTCTTTTTTACTTTACTTCTATTAAAACGCAAAAGCATCTAGATTCTCTCTTTACTGGTGTAATAATAACAAGGTGAGATAACCTTATAAGAATATCCATATAAATTCCAGTCGCAATCCACATGCACTGTTGAATTAAACTAATATTATAGCATTGATAATTTGTACAGTCTTTGATATAGGTATTACCAAGTACCAACTTGGATATGCTAGCTTCATGCATATTATTTGTCATTTATATTTTATAATGGTTAGTCTCAAATTTTTGAAAGTTATGGATTGATTAGTCTAAGTTTAATTTGTTAATGCGTGAGATATTTTTAGTAAAATAAAAAAAAGAATAAGAAAATAAAGATTTCATTATTGAATTGAATGGTACAAATTGAATTACAAATGATGTTTATTTATATATATTTAACTTGTACTATAAGTAGGCTAACAAATCTTATTAAACTTGAATTTGTATTACACAACTTGGAATATATCTAATATTATATGTAATATCTCAACATAACCATGATAAAATAAAAAGAGATTTTATTCAATCTGGTGTTGGGTGGTGTTGAGGTCATTTTACACAAGTGTTAATAGGATATTAAGCAAGCGACATGAAGATGACTCCTTGAGTATGTTCACAATAAATTTTACGAATGCTTATGACCTGGTTTATCGATCAACCATTTTGTAAGAGGTGATGTCCATCTATTTCCTTATGGATTGAGTTTCTCTATGGTCAAGCGGCAAGGTTATACCTTGGGGATGAGAATATTGTGTCATCCCTTGGAGTGTAACAAGGTGACCCGTTAGGGATGCTCATCTTTGGCCTTGTGTTACACCTACTTATTCATCAGATCAAGTACAATTGCAACCTTCTTCTTGATGCTTGGTACCTTGATGATGGGACCATCATAGAGGATTCAAAGAAGGTGGCTAAAGTCTTTGGCATCATTCAGGAGATCGGTCCAAGATTAAGTATGACTTAAATATTCATAAAATTGTAATCTTTTGACCTTCATGGGATGATAGTAAGCTTCGTGGAGAGTTGTTTCCTTCAGACATTGGGAAGTCGATGTAGGGGTATGTTGTACCCCAAAATTTACCCTCTTTATTTAAGCCCTATTTGTCTTATATTTCATTATCATGTGCATGCATACATATCGTTGGTTCTGTGATTACGGGATCAAATTATTTCTTTCAAGCCTCGCCAGGTTACGATAGACGTTTATTTCATCGACTAATGTGCTCAGAGCATTCTCCAGGGTGTTTATCAGTGAATAGCTCAAGGCTCACCATGAAAAGTTCACATGTGTTCGAAAGTGTCTTGAGTTGCGGGAGGAACCAAGCATTTCAGTCAGTTCATAACAAGTTGGACATAAATCAATATTTCGCGATTTGAGTTCAAAATTCATAACTTTTGGTCAGAAGGTCGGTTCAATATAGTTCTTCAAGCATTGGAACCGTTTCGAAAAATTCTTTAAGTCACGGGTTCGGGTTGAAGCCCAATTCTTGAAGGAGAGTCTCCTATTTGCAAATTTCCTAAAGTTTGGATACAATGGAATTTCTGGTTCACTGGTTCATTGAGCATTCAAAAATGCGTAACTAAAGATCTGTTCTATATTTTTGAGTGGTTCTTTCTAAATTAGTTTCACCTTGATTTCCTTGGCAAGTCCCGTGTTCTGGCGAAGAGCTAATTATGTGCAGAAGGTCCCTGAAACGCAAGATCTCTAAGAATTATTCGGTGAAAAATCTGGTTGAACCGTTATTTCTAATACGTTCAAAAATTCATAATTCTTGACTAGATTAATATTTTTGAATGGTTCTTTAACCGAAAAATATGTCTTGATGTCTTATTCGATTCTCGTGTTGAAGTCGGAAGCCAATTCTTAGAGGATGATCTCCGAAAGGTCGAATTACGAAGGAATTTTTACAGCAAAATAAGTTTTTGTTTCGTCGGTTCCCTCAATTTTTACCGCATCAAAACAGCTCTTGCGGCTGAGCGATGATAATTTTGTTAACTTGAAGTTTGTTTCAGGGTCCGAGTTCGAATTTTACTCGGATGGCTTTGATTTGTGGCTCGCAATGCAAGTCGCACAAGGAAAATTCTGCATTGGTTAAATTGGCTCAGCGTTAGCGCACCTTCAAAAATTCATAATTCTCTTGTCATTTATCTAATTGAACCCGTTTTTTCGGCCACGCGTCACAAATTTCGCAATCTTCGATTTTGTTGTAGTTATTGTCGATTTCAGACTTCACACGGATCCCGATGTCCTTGTGAATCATCCTTATTATGACGTTGAGAATTAAATTAGGGTCCAAATTCAATCCAAGGAAAATTAGGCCCAAATTGACTCACTATATATTCTTTTTTGCTCATTTTCACAAACACCTTCTTCTCATTTTCTCAATTTCTCTCAAGATCAAAATTATCTCTCTATCAATTCTCTCAAATTTCCTCAAAAACATTCAACAATCTTCATACAAATTTCAAGAACATTCAAAGTCCAAAATCACAAAAATTTCAAGATCTCCTTCTCAATTTCGATCAACCACCACATAATTATCGGTTAACCAGCACCGCCGACCGGCCGAACCTCCTCCCTCCGGAATCCCGCGTCGCCAGTTCCCCTTTTTTCAGCTTTCCGATCACGCCCTCCCCTCCCGTCGGTCCGCCGCGATTTCATGTCTCCCTCTGCCGTGAGTTTGTGATTTCAGCCTTCCTTTTACGTTCCGATCATGATTCCGACATCAAATCTCCTCTTCAATTTTTTGGTAACTTCCAATTCTTGATTTAATCACTTTTTTTAATTAATTGATCTTGCATTAAGTGATTTTTGTAATAATTGACTATTGAACTTTCATGAGTTGATTAAAATTTTAATTAGATAATTGATGTTGATTAAGTGTGGAATATGATAGATATCCTTGGATTAATTGTTGTTTATGTGATTTTTTTAGATTCCATTTGTTGAATTACACTTTAATCATAGTTTCTTGAGAATTAATGGTGGAATATTATTTTCGATGGAATTTCGATGTTGATAATTTGTAAATTCATGAGTTAGCATAATTCTTGAATCGAATTGTATTGTAATTCAATTTTTTGATATTAAAGATTTTGATTCAAGGATTGCGTTAAGACTTGAATTTTGCCATTTGTGATCAAAAAATATGGTTTTAATGCGGATTTAATTTTCGATAATTATTTTTAGCATTTAGGCCACAATTCATGAGTCGATACTCATTTTGAAAACTTATTTTTGAACATTTGTCGACTCATGAATAGTGTTGCCCAGAGTGCATGTATATGCTCCAAATTGCATTGTAATTTTGGCTCGATGCACATGTTCTTTGTTTGGTATTTGAAGACTACTGGTAGCATTTTCGGTTGATTTTATTCTGGTATTTTTTTGCATTCCAAAATGTGTAAAGTTCAGTCCGAAATTTCTTTTATCATGTACATATCGATTTTGTATTCATTTGTTGATTACATCTACATAATTTGTCATTTAATGACCATTGTTGATGAGTTTTTATGGTTCCGATACCAATTTCTGGGTTATTTTATACATAGTATTTTCCCGCAAATGAAAAACGTGTTAATGGTTGATTTAATTTATGTCTGATACATAATTAATCTTTGTTTAGTATTTGGTCGATACCGGTATCAATTTCGATTGATTTTAAATCAAGTTTTGTGCATTTCATGAGATGTATATATGGTTGTCCGCAACACCATTTTTGTATGCATATTTGGATTTAATCCTTGAATAATACATTGTGGAGTTTTATAAATCAATTGGTTGATACGTGTACCGATTTTGGCTCGTTTTAATTCAAATTTTGTTGCATTTTGCATATTATGTCATGGTTTCTCTGTGTTGTTTAACACTTGTCCATGTGAATTTAATTCATTCTTGTTGCATACTTAGGCTAGTCATCATGTTTATGTAGCATCGATACTATGTTTGGTCGTTTTTACGCCGAGTTTTCATGCCATGTTGTACATTACGACAATGTTGCCCAGGTTTGATATTAACGTTCCAATGCATGTTTAGATTTCCTTTCTCCATCATTCTTCCTTAATTTAGGTAGTAATGCAAATACAAAACTTCAGTTGTGTTTCCTTGTTATTTCTAACATGTTTGTTGACTTGTGCAAGGCATGTTTATGCCACTAATTTGTGGTTTGCGTTAGCGTCCGATACACATGGCTATCGTTCTGACTCTATGAGATTATTTTATACTTGTCTGGATCGTTATCTTGTGCAGGTGTACTGTTAGTATTCAGATGTGTCAGACATACTTCGTATTATATACCATTATATTCAGTCTTTTATATACTTGTCTAGATCGTTATCTTGTGCAGGTGTACTATTGGTATTTGAATGTATCCGACACACACTTCTTATTATATACCATTATATTCTGTCTTTTATATACTTGTATGGATCGTTATCATTTGTAGATGTAATGCTTGTCATACAGATGTATCCGACACACATTATGTGTTATCTTATATTCTTTGTTGCTTGTTTGGATCAATATTTTGTGCAGGTGTACTGATTGATATTCAGATGTGTTTGATACACATTCCATTTTGTGATTTATTATCGCATTGGTGCTTTAATAAATATTCCGCACGCGGGATCACTTATTATTTATTATTAATGCTAGCTGCTCGCGAAGTATTTAGAGTTTCTTTTGCTACTACTTAGCTTATATGGATTGATATCCGTTTGGTATTTCCTCGTGTCATTTTACCTCGCATTATTTACCGCTTCCATTGCCATGAGAAGTAGGAATATAGGTGCATGATTTACCACTTTTGTTTCCATGATAAGTAGGACTAGAGATGTATGTTCTTGAAGTCGTTGTTTAAAACACCTGTAGCAGGCAATTCCTATGTGTGTTGGATTATACTGCTGTGTGCTTACATTTGTGCTAAATACCACAAAGAAGGTGCCCCATTCCCATCCCCCCATTGATAAGTCCTCAAAGAAAGGCAAGTGGAAAAGGGTTTACAATCGACCCCCACAATTTCTAGTCCACAGGTCATTGTAGCTCGCGTCGTACGTTGATACTACGAGTTGAGCTTCTCTTTGTTATTAAGTCAGTCAAGTGGATGCAAGGATCTACAATCAATCCCCCATGTTTTGTCGATTATCTCGCGTTGGTCAACATTGATGCTACGTGATCTCATTATTGTCTTATATGGACTACCTAGATGGCACGATATCTTGGTTAGGTGTTTAGTCGCTTATGACGATTCACTACTCTTTCCTAGATCGCATGATATATTTGTTAAGAGATGATTCCCTTTCTAGCTTGCCCTAATGACATGATATCACAATTTAAGCATTTGATATGATATTGATTCCCTCAGTTTCGTTTTCCTCGATGACTCGATATCTTGGTTAAGCTTCCCCTTTATCATGCCTTGATGACATGATATAATGGTTAGGTGTCCCACTCTCCTTATCCTACCCAATGACATGATTTCATGGTTAAGTATCCATTTCCCTTTCCTACCTTGGTGACATGATAGCTCGGATAGGTGTGTGCTACTTAAGTTAGTGGATACTCCTCAAGCATTTGTTTATATGCTATTGTACGCTTGTATGCTTTATGTGATCACATGCTCCCGTAGTATTTCTTGTTTCGATCTTAGGAAGCGAATTGAGTAGACCTTAGGATTGATATCCATGCATTCCAACTTAGGTATGTTCTTTCCCTCCTTATCTTAGACCTTAGGGCCATATTTTCATGAAAAAATTAGGGGTAGAAGTATATAGTTTCCCTTAGTTGTTTTTCTTCCCCCCTTTGCATAATAAAGACTAAAACTCTTTTTCTTTATGAAATTCATAAAACATCTATACAAAACTCAAACCCTTTTTCAAGGTGAAAACAAATCACCAATGCAAACCATTTTCTCTTCATACCTTTTTTCTTTTGAAAACCTTTTCAATAAGGGTACATCTTTTCAAACCCGAGCTAGTTGTTAAGTACACGAGTGACCGAGCATGAGACTTTGATAAGCTGCAACACCAAGTACGAATTTTAATCTTACTTGCAAGGATGCAAAACGATATTACTCATAAAAAACATTGAAACATACCAAATTTTTTAGGATAACTAAGTAATGCTTTGATCCCCATTGCACGATAGGTGGTACGTAGACACAAAGGTTCGTAACCGCAACAAGCACAACTAAAAAAACCTTTTCTTTTTGTACATAATACTTTGCATTCACGCATTTTACCTTAGTTGTAAGTTTTTGACATAGAAGCCCACATATTTTAAATTAGATAACAAAATTGGATCCCGTAAAGTACTACGGACGTGTGGGGTGCTAACACATTCCCCTCGCGTAATCGAATCCCTTACCCGAACTCTTGTTCGTAAGATCGTGATTTCACCCTTTTATGTTTACTCGACGTTCACCTTTCCCTCCACTGGATAAAAGAAGTTCAATGGAGACTTCATTGTTCCGATGATTTCATCTAGTTGCTTCAGGGTGGAGGTGTTTATAGGGACTTTTAGTCAAGATGAAGGCTTTATTGATGGTTATCCATGAAGAGAGAGACCAAGACTATTAAGCTCGTGCATCTTCTGCCATAACTCAAAGATCCTTAGAGTGAGTTTCTTCTATTTCGTTCTTGCATGGGTATCACCAAACTCTTTTTTGTCCTTAGGACATGTCAAGCTAATCAAATGGAAAAAACAACTTTTTGGTTTGATAAAGAGTTGCAAATGGCAGTTGATAACATCGTGGTTGGTGGTGGTCCTATCTTTGGGGACCTTCAATGAGTGATGGATTCCTTACTTATTATAGTTGGAATAATGGGTTTGTACTCAGTAGTAGAGGCTTCTTCAAACACGTTTGTTGATTCTAGGGTCCAACCTTGGGTGTTACATGATCATATATTGTGAGACAGTGGAGTATATGGTATACACCTTGATTTTGACATAACTTTGTTTGGTCTTAGTAGTAGAATTCTAGATTTTGACATTATCAATTTGATTAGAAAGGATACACTCTCTCTTGAAGCACAACATATTTTGGCGAGTGTCCTTTTTAGTAAAATTGTTCAGGACATAAATGTAAAGTTCAACATGGTCACAAGGCATAAAATAGTTTTTGGTTGTTTGCAAGCAACACACACTCAATATTTTATTATTGTTATTCCTATTGATGGTCTAGGTCATCATATGTCTCTGGTAGAGTACCGTACCATCCTTATTTGTTATCCCCTTATTTTTCATTTGAGGAACAAACTATTCATTGCAAGGAGCTTCTAGGATTCAACTACCGGCATGACTTTGTTAGGGATGTCTTATTTGATACATTTAGGCGTACAAGGGTATATGTGAAGAAAAAGGTGCATATGAATTTTTTGACTGGCCCATAGGAAAGGATATCAACTCTTAGGCAATCAAATATTTTGGTGTATGTATGTGTAAGAGGAAAATATGCATGTGTAGACTTGACTGGGATCTCCCTACTGGTGGGATTGGGGACTATAGGTTTTACTATGAGACAAACAACTCTCAAAGTCGCTTCAAGTAAAGTGGTCAAGCTTGAGAAAACATGTTTTGACAATGAACATGCTTTCATACCATTTGTCTTTGACACTTTTGATTTTATAGCACCAGAAGCAGTGAATCTTTTATAGAGAGTTCAAAGGTTTGTTTATGAAACTACTTGGCTGAACATCATCGAATAATGTATCAATGAAGTCGCCATCGATCGTTTTTATCCCACGAGATGAACGGAAAACATCGAGTAAACCTGAGAGGGAGAAATCATGGTCTTACGACCAAGAGATCGGGTAAGAGAGTCTGTTACGCGAGGGGAAGGGATTAACACTCCATGCACTCGTAGTACTATATGGTATCCACTTGTACTTTCTATCAAATGGGTTTATTATATCTATCTATCACTTAATCGCTAAAATGCATGTGAAAGAAAGAAAATCAAGAAAACACGGGGAAAAGAAGGAAGCTTGCTCGATCGAGCCCTGTGACAAGATGCCTATGTATTCCCTCGTGCAATGGAAAAGTCACAACGTCATAGTTCGGCTCACATGTTTTGGTGGGTTGCAATTGTTTTTATGGGAAGTTTGATTCCCTATCCTCATAATTGTAACTCGTGCTTGGCGTTTCAGCTATAAGAAGTCTTATGCTCGGCCTCTCGCACACTTAGCAATTTGCTCAGACTTGAAAGGGAACACCCTTTTTGAAAAGTTTTAAACACAAAAAAAGCCTGTATGCGAAAAAGATTTGCAATGAAGTTGGTTGCTTTTACCTTTGAAAAGGAGTTTTGAACCATTATTAAGTATTTTAATTTTCAAAAGAAAAGAAAACAAGTTTTAGTTTTATTACATGCAAGGATGCTAAAGAAACAAGAAAACATGCAAAGGGAGACTAACTAGTTCTACTCTAATATTATCACGCAAAGATGACCCTATGGTTGAGGATAAAACGTCTAAGCTCGAAGACTATCCTAACTGAGCAAACCTAGGGAAACTATCCTAAGATCCGTCTTGGTTGAACAACTAAGGGATGTAAGGGGATGAGGTAAGCAAGTGCTTTGGCAAAAGCATACAAACAATGCAATGCACAATCAAATGATACACACATGTGCGGAGAAGAAGAAAGAAGTCTCATAGCCTCAATGGTAACAAGCATACCAGAGTCAAACAGGAGCTAACTTTCGGAGGAAAACCATAGCCACGAATGGAATTAAACGTGTCAAACAGGAGTTTCCTATGGGAGAAAGGTATCACAGCATGATATAAATTATCAAGTGTGAGGAGCATATGAGTGCGTGTGTCAAAGCAATGAATACGAACCTCATGACAAAGCGTAGAGATTCAGAATAGGGGACTCCTTCCACTTTTATTATTGACTCGATAAAGGAAGCAACATGATTCGCGTGCGCTGAAGCTAACACACACTAGAATTATGCGGGAGTTGATTGCGAATCTTTTCCGCGTGCCCATCATATATATATATATATATATATATATATATATATATATATATATATCACCTGTAAGTATCAAAGTGGGACTTTTTCATGGAAGAGGATTTTAACCAAACCACACAAAAATGCGAAATCGCCCTAAACAGTTCTTTAAATAAACCAGAGGGGTTCCTGAACATGCTCCAACTACGGAAGCCCCTTCATGCATCTCTATTCCTACTTCTCATGACAAAAGAAAGCGGTAAAACCCTACTTCTCATGCTCTTTAGAAAAACGGTAAAAGAGTTCAGTAAAAAGGTATAGAAAATACTAAACGGATAACAATCTGTAAGCAAAAGCAAGCAAAGAAATACTCCGGAAAACTTCAAGTACTGCTGACAAGCAATAAAGAAAACTGGTGAATAATGTGTGGAGGCATCAAAGCATGATCAGAATATGTATCCCACACACCCGAGGCAAATAAACCTGTAAAAAGTTGCAAACCAAACAAAGTACGCACACACATGTGTGCAAGATCAAGATATGTATCCCACATATCCTAATCAATATGATAAACCTGCAAGAAAGGTGAAAACCAAACAAGTAGACAATAAAATGCACACACATGTGTGCAAACTTCAAGATATGTATCCCACATATCCGAATCAAACGTAGAAACATGTAAGAAGGTGAAAAACCAAGCAAGCAGACAAAAGATTCGCGTTCATACGCAAATAAGTATCAGAATGTGTATCCCACACATTTAACGCAAATAAACCTGCAAGAAGGTGAAAACCAAGCAAGTAGATAAAGAATGAGCGTTCGTATGCAAATAAGTAGCAGAATGTGTATCCCACACATCTGACGCAGATACACATGCATGAAAGGTGAGAACCAAACAATGCAGACAATAGAATGCACACACATGTGTGCAACCAATGAGATATGTATCCCACATATCCGAATCTATTGAAAAACCTGCAAGAAAGGTGAAAACCAGACAAGCAGAAAATAGAATACACACACATGTGCGCAAGCAACGAGATATGTATCCCGCATATCCGAAACTAAAATGTAAATGCTCAATGTACCTCGAACATGAAATAAACTGTCAGAATTAACAAAGCAAGTTCCATAAAGAAAGCACTAAATGCAAAATCGATTACTCACATGATAATACACTAGTATAAGCATGCGAGAAGTGAAATAAAATCACAAAAATTGACTTGGGAAAGTGCTTATCTGAAATTGGAGCGAAAAGTCAACTTCTTAGAATCGATTAAAAATCACATGGTTGCTTGCAAAAACGTCAACAGATTCAAAAACATGACCGGTTTTAATTAACTCCGAGTGGGAGCGACGTTTTTCAAACCTTAAAGGAACGGGTCAGCGATAGCATTTTAGGCATGTTGCACTTGAAATTTGGTTTCAAAACCATCAAAAACGGTTTTAAAACATGCCAAAACGTTGGAAACAAGTATACCTTAGACCTTTGAGAAAAAATGAGGTTTGACTCATAAAAATGCCTAAAAAAGGCTTATGGAAAGTGAAAACTCATGTACCAAATTAATTTTCAATTCCCATTTGTTTTGGTTTTGAAATGGAAAGAAATTGGAGATTAATTCATGTACATGAAGCAAACAATTCAAAACAAATTAATATGCAACTATGCACAAATTCAAAGTTGTTTAGATGAAAATAAATGCAAAAATATGCACGAAAATCATGTTCATTCACATGTTTATGCCTCTTTTTTATGAATGAGATGCAAATGAATATCATACAATATATAATCAATGCATGCTCAATCTATACCACACCTAAGTATAATGCAAAGTATGGATCAAAGCCAAGTAGAATCAAGAGTGCAACGTGCCATGAAGCTTTGATTTCATACAAACAAGAATGTATCATTAATACATGAAAAAGTGCCTAAAAGTTACACATTGACACCTTTCGAGTCACTACAATCAATCATCAACACATAAACTTGATTCAATTATTTAATGCCATGAGCATGCAAAATTGTGATCTAAATGCAAGCCTAAACGCATTATGTGCAATGAAATGCTTCCCACAAGTCAAATGCACTTAAAGAATACATTTTGATACAATTATGTTTACAAAATAAGTCTTATTTCACATGATTTCAAGTCAATTTAATGCATCTAATTCATGAGCATGTAATATGTGATGAAAATGATCAATTCACATGGTCTAGATGCAAAGAAATCAAATCATACAAGTGTATGTATGCTTTATGTACAAAATTTCTTCACATCGACACAATAATTTTCAAAAATCAAACTCGATTCAATCAATTTTTAATCAACAATTCAAGAATCGGAATCAACAAAATAAATGCAACCAATTCTAATAATCAATTTCAAGAAAAGTCAAATTTCGAAAATCACTTAAAAATAAGTAATTATATAATAAGCTACTTACTTGTTCTTGAAGATTAATCGGAGAATAAGTTTTGGTTATTGAAGAAAATACCAAAATCAAACTTGAATTTATGGAGGAAGACTTAAATTACTTGAAATTTGAAGAAAATTCGAGAGGAGGCCTTGATTTGAGGGAAGGCCGAGCTCTTGATGAAGAGGAAAGGCAAGAGGAGAGTGAGGGGAGGCCGGTCCGAACAACTCCAAGCAAGGGAAGAGGAATTTCGACCGGTAGGTGGCTGGGCCGAGTGAAGAAATGGCGGATCGCACGAAGGCGATTGGAAATTGGAAGAGAGGGGGGAGATCCGACGTAGACTGGTCGGCGTAGGGAGGAGGAGGCTGGCCGAAAAAATTGGTCGGAGCACCGGTTGGGAAGGGCGGTCACCAGTGAGGCAGGGCGGACGAAGGGAGCATGCACGGTGGTTGACCGAAAAGGGAGGGTGGTGCACGAAAGCAAGGGTCGTGGAGAGAAGAACCAAGTTCAATTTATTTTCCCTTTTTCCTTTTGATTTGAGAGAGAAGAGAAAGAGAGAAAAGTGAGAGCTCTTGGGTGAAATTTATCAAATGATTTCCCTCCTCTATTTTGTGAGAGGAAAAATTTATTTATAGATGAGTAAATTGGGCCTTGGATCCAAGATTAGACCCAAATCGCGATTATCCGAATTATTTTAGTCAACAGTCTAAAACATCGAAATCCGTGCGAAATTCAA
This sequence comes from Vicia sativa, assembly GCA_021764765.1. Taxonomy (NCBI): domain Eukaryota; kingdom Viridiplantae; phylum Streptophyta; class Magnoliopsida; order Fabales; family Fabaceae; genus Vicia; species Vicia sativa. Next base: position 137,625,442 of record CM038794.1, read on the forward strand.
ACTCGGACTCTAAACGAAAAATGTCTAGAATGCGAAATTGCATATATCAGTCAAAATTTCGACTCAAACGGACGAACGATCCAGGAGATATGAATTTTTGAAGTTTCAGCACACTTTTCAAGCATCTGACACATGCATAATTTTTATTGCGTCGCTCGGGGAAATTGCCTCGAACGAGGATCTTCTGATCAAAATCCGAACACAGAATCTTCATAACAAATTAAACCAATGGAACTTGTGAACTTTTGGCACAAGTTGCATCTCATTTTGATAAAAAATGAGTGAGATATGATTTTTCGAATATCACGCGTCAGATGAAAAATGCTCGGTTCGTCTGAAAATCAACTCCAAAGAATAAAATTATGGTATTGATTGGGGAGGAATCAACTCTGTACTTGTGAATGAAAGTCGCAGAGGGCTTCAATATGAAATTTTAGACACCAGCCCCACTCAGTTTCGATTTTCCAGCCAGGAGTTATAAATTTTTTAGCGTACCGAGAATACGGTTCAACAATAAAATTCAGTTTATCCCACTTTAAATATCAATTTCTTTGGAAACTTTCTTCACACAATTGGCTTCCAAAAGTTGTAGATAATATTGAGAGGGACTTTCCAGTCGAAAATCATCAGAAAATACTCGACAAGCTGAGAGTTATGCCTTCTGGAGCGCCCGAAACGCACCATAAACCAGAAATTCACTTTATGAAGAAAATGATCAATTAAAGTCTTTACTTGACGAAATGACCTCCGATCTAAATAGAAGAATTGGAGAACACATTGAAATGATCTCAATGCCTATAGAACCAGCCTGAGAAGACCTCCTAACCAGAAAATCTTGCCTCAAGCATACGAACCGAAAAATATCAATTTTTAGCTTGAAATAAACTGAGATGGCCGAAATGCGCAATTTCTTCCACAATTTAAGGTGCTCAGAACCTCATAACCACATGATTAATGATATGCACGTATATGCATGTATGTTTATGATAATGAAACTATAAGCCAAAAATGTTGAAATGAAGAGAATGAATTTTAGGGTACAATAGTTTATAACAATGTTGTATCACCTAAGACGATGAATGTAGTTTTTAAGAGAATTAGTTCTATCATCCAAAAAGGAGTAGATACGCAGCTTGTTGCCTATTTGTTTGCTATGTCTGTATAACTTTGATTATATTATTTAAATAAAATTATTGTTTCACAAAAAAAAATTAAAGTTTAATTATAATGAATTTGAATCATGTGCAATAATTCGCCTCACATTTGAAGACATTCTTAATTTTAATTATTGTATAAGATTTTATTCTCTCAAATAGCTAATAAATAATTAAGTAAAAGTTGATAATTGTCTATATAATTTAAAAATTTTAATCTTATAGAAGTAGAAATTATCAAAAATATTTAACTTTTACTTTGTTTATTCATAAAAACTAATTCAGTACAAGGTGATCAAACAAGATCCAACCTAACAATATCAATCAACTATACCATGAATTTAACTTTATGGCTCATAACATTCTTATAAAGTCAACCTCTATACACTATACACTCAATAATGTTGTTAAAGTAGCATGAATTTAACTATATGGCTTCTAACTTTAACTTTGTTTTTGACTGTTGGAATTAACTTATAAGTTAGTATAAACACTTTGTCCCTCAATTATAAGTATGAGTATTCAAATTTAAACGAATCTAAGTAAATTTCACAAATTGACAAAATAAAATAATATTGCAAAAAATCAAATATCATTTGATGTGTTTGAATGTCATTTTGTAAGAACCGCTTGATTCAGATCAAATTTTGAGTGAATTTTTTAAAATCGATCAAAACCGAACCGAACCACATGTATGTATTTTTATACTAATTTATTTTTTATTTATTTATTACTAATATGATATATTGTGTTAATTTATTATTCGATAATACTGATTTTTAATACTATTTATTAGTTTAGTTTAATCTATTTATTTTTATTATTTCATTTCTTTCAACCATAATCGATCATTCTAATTTTGTAATATTACTTTTTAATATCTTATATATTATATATTATATCAAATCTATTATCACTACTACAGAAAATACATTTGGTAACACAATATTACCATAGTCATTTATCCACCGTAGTCATCTCATTTTGTTTGCACATTTTACAAATAATTTTACTAAGAAATTTTGAAAAGAGTGCAAGCGAAAGGTTTTAATATAGACCAATAAAAGTCGTATATACGAACTTAGTTATTGGAACTTAGATATGTAATTAAGCCTTATAAAATAAAAAACATAATAATATGAATTTATAGACTTAAAACAAGCAACACAATATTATTAGTTTGTAGCAAGTTACTAGCAATTCTATTCCCAAAGAAATTAAGCAAAAAATATTAACTATACAATTTGTCAAACGCTTGGTGTGCGAACGAATTTTTTAAAAATTTCCTTGAGTATTGTTGATATGAAAAATAACTTATAATCAAAGTGATTATAAGCTAATCAACAACCAATTTAAAACCAAAACAACCACAAATTATTTCTTACAAGTCGGTCGATCAATCAATGCTATTTAACAAATTACTTGATGAAAAGTTAAGTAAGTACAAAGACAAGAGAGAGAGAGACACAAATATTTGTTTAATAAGTTCACCAATCATTCTTACTATGGCTACTTATGCCCCCAATTCCGTTTTAGAATTAGGATAATTTATTACTATGCAAAAAGTTGAGCAACCTTATAAACCCTAATCGTTTGTTGTTGATTCGACTTCTTCTCTTCCTTTGATCTTGAGCAAGACCGAGACCCAATAGCTACCAATTGAATTATCAAATCTTGCTACTCCTCTGGGTACCAAACTCCAAATCTCTTTTGTGCATGATCAATTGTAATTATTGAACTCAAGCACTTTTAATTTGATTTGTTGTTCTCTCGCTACTTCCTTGGGTACCAAACTCTAAAGACATTTTACTTGGTTGCGATCCTCTTTTGAAAGTCTAGAAAAAAACCCCTCAAATATAAAAAATAACTTGAAGGATAAACCATAGGTTTTTCCGGATGAAATTCCCCACAATTCTCAACCCAGTATTCTAGGTTACACAAAAATCTAAATTGGACGTTATCAAACATCGCCTAGGCGGTACCCCGATAAAATATGACTATGTGTGATTTATTAGTGTGTAGGCATAGGTTGAAGGTAAGTGTGTATATTTTCATCAAGTTGGGATGATGCATGCATGTTATATTTATAGTTGTGGAAGTTTGTATGCAAAGAGGTAATTTTCGGAATTACAAATAATTGAAAAATAGACTCAATCAAACATTATGTGTCGACCTGAAATATGTATGTGCCGTCACATAATTCAAAAATTTATAGTATGTGTCGGCTTGAAAAAGAAGATGTGCCTGCCTATGCAAGTCAGTAGCTACAACCTTTAATACCCCAGTCGATATATCAACCTGAAAAATCATATGTGTCGGCACATAAAACTGAAAGTTTCAGTATATGTAGGCCTGTGTGATGCATGTGTCGGCTTGTATCAAATAAAATCTACATGCTTCATTATTGAGTTACATATGTCGACCTAAAACTCGTATGTGCAGGCACATGCAAACAATTTTTATGTAGAAAATTGATTTTCAAGGTTTTGGTCAATTTGAAAGTGGTTTTGAATGATTTCTAAGACCTCTAATGTAAGTAAGTGCCACATGATGTATAAATACCTTCTAATATATAGAAATGATAAGTTTTCCTAGTTTTGAAATCATGCAAAATATTTGATGGTAAAGTTTCACTCTTATACTCCCCGTTTTTTATAATGGCAAAACTTGCGAGGAGACATTTCATGTTGTTATTGGAGACTCCCCATGACTTTGTGCTTCCCGACTTCATCTCATATATTGTTCTCCCCTTTTGACAACACAAAATATAAAGATAGCAAATTGTGAGAAGTATCATATTTTAATGTACATACTAATAAATCACTAAGAGGCGTTTTAGCATAGAAGAGCAATAATCACATATCCTCATATATATATATATATATATATATATATATATATATATATATATATATATATATATATATATATATATATATGATAAATAAGAAGCATAAAGAACTACCAAACATGTAATGCATTGCATGATCAATAATGAATGCAAAACAAGAGCAAAGTTTTTAAGTTGCTTATATAGCATCACAATTATGTACAATAGAACTCCCGATGCCGCCACGCACGTGCCTAACATAGCTACACAAATATCACTACTTAATATAAAATGAAGATATTGACATAACATGTGACCAACTACAACAAGAACCATATATGAAAATAATATGCATACATCTAACTAATGCACAAATGTAGTAAATAATAATAATAAAATCACATGCTTGTACAAACAAGAACAAACTTATACAAATAAGAAAGAATTAATACATGAAGTCGTTATAAACATATAAATTGAGAACACACAATGGTTGTCAATCAAAAATTTTGGAAATGAATATTCATGGGTTTTCATCATTTGAGAACATATCAAGAATTTTTAACCAACAAATAACATGCATTAAGAAAGTCTAATTTTCAAGGAGAAATTTGAAACAATATTACCTCACTCTTGATGGAACAAAAGTTGCAATAAAATGATATAAAATACTCAAACAAAGAGTTAGATCAAAAGTATAAAGTCCAAGCAACAATGAAAAATCAAGCAACATTGGAGATATCAATGATCCCGATTCCCCACGTATGTTGAAAAACGGTACGGTTGTAAGAGGTTTAGTGAAAATGTCGGAGAGTTGATTTTTACTATCAACATGCTCAAACACAACATCCCATTTTCAATGTGATCATTAAAAAAATGGTGGTGTATCTCAATATGTTTAGTGCGAGAATGGAACACCAGATTCTTGGTTAGATTCCTTTCACTATTATGGCAAAAGATTTGTTTAAGGACGATGAATATCCTCAATAAACACGCCTATTTTCCCCTCTATTATGACAAAAACCGGGGTAAAAAGTATTTACCCCTCGGTTTAAGTCAAAACTCGAGGTGAATAAGTCTTTTTTTAAAACATTACATTGTTTAGACAAAATATAAAAATAAATTGATTACAACAAATTCATTTTCATCATCGTAACTATTATTCTTCGAGAACAACAAATTTTTGGTGTAATCCAGATTTTGTTGTATACCTTGTATACATCCAACTTCTAATAAGTTATTCAAAGATTGATATCCCATATGTGTTTAACTTGAAGCAAGAATGATTTTCTGCACTTGCAATCCTTCATAGAGAACATTTTCAACCTTCTTTAATTTCCAAGATTTCATTATTTTGAGCTAATGTTTTCATGGAAAATGCTTTCATAAGAAATAAAATAAGATATATAGTGGTGGATGTAGATAGTTTGTTATGGATTGATGTCTTGACAATATCTTGAGCGTTTTTCCTTTATGAATGTATGGTAGAGATTTATTGTTGTAGCCGTGTAACAAAACCCCTCAATTTTGTTAAAAATCAAGGGGGAAAATATTTTCTTTTTTAAATAGAAAAATAAAATAAAATAAGTAAACCCCTCGATTTTAGAAAAATCAAGGTAATAAGTTTTAAGAAAAAAATGGTAAATGATAAAGAATTGAAGTAACATGCCTTGTTTCCATTTCAATATTTTACCAATCACCATTTTTTGTTTGCAATTTACATCATGTTTAGAAATAAATTACTCGATGTTGTCAACCGAGGAAGCACTGTTGTTTTCTTTTATTGACAACATAGGAATGTTATTTCAAAAATACAACAAAAATATCAACACCATTATATGAGATAGATTACAAGGGTGGAAAATATATTTTATTCAAGATAGAAGAACGTTGAATATTCTTTTTGTCTTGAAATCCATCCCAATAAATGATGCGTGCGAGTTTGGGGCAGCTACATATAAGTTAGTATTAGGGTAAAATATGTTTAACAAGTGATTTTATAGTAAAATATGATTATTTTATCCCTCGATTATCATGGAAATCGAAGGGATAGATCATTTATATTACAAATAAAGTATAAAATAAAAAGAAATGTTCCACTTATAAAGAAAAAAACATAAACCACATTAGTTAGGATTTAAAGCATGTCCTGAATTATTTTTTCCCCTCAGTTATATTAAAAATCAAGGGAACGTGTGGTTTTTTTCGAAAACAAATAAATTATGGCACACCTTGGCATTATGCCTCTTTTTTGTTGGGTGAAGTGAAAGCTTTGTCACGAAATGTATTAGTTGTAGTAGTGACAAAAGATTATGAAGTTGACAAAACCTAATAACCTAAAGGAAAATAAGGTTGGAAATTTTAATTGTGAAGTTCCTTGGGTAGGCTCAGACCTCCCTCCTATGTTTCCCATTTCTTGAGGAACTTTTCTCGACGATTTTGGATTTTTAGAGACGCCTGTAATAGGTAAACATAAATGAGTTAGAGCTCAAGAGGAAATAAAAGCAAGTTTATCCTTAGTTTTTCCACATCCTAAAAAATAGTCGACAAAAGTTACCTTTGCCTTTCTTGTTCAAGTCTCGTATAAGGGAGAAAATGTATGTTATGAGTTGGGCCCTGAGGTGAGGATCCAGCACACCTTGGTAATAAAGGGACCACCAGTCCTCGAACTCTTTAGTGCAATAGAAATAAAGCAAAAAGTCGAGAGGATTGAGGAACACCTTCTTATTCTCGAAGAAATCTTTACAATCTCAAGCCAATCCTCACCTGGTTCGTCAATCGAAAAGAATGGTAGTTGTTATCCTAAACCAAACTTCTTATCCACTATATTTGGATGATAGAAAGATGCCCTTATATCTCTTTAAAAGAGCAGAGTTTTGTCCTCAGTGAAGTGGGTTAGAAGCATTCTAGAAAAATGTCATGAATTTATTTATCTTCAATGGGTGAGAGGTGTAGAGCTGATTTCATGAACCAAGGAGGTCTACATTGTCGACTGGAAATGTTTTCCATAATAGAGACAAATATTTTGTAAAGAGTATCAAAGCATGTCTCAAAAACCTCCTTTGATGTAGCTTTGCCATCATTCGGAGTAAGCTAAGTAAGCCTCAGACTTTCGACACCCACTTCTAAATTAGGCGGATATTGGATTTCAAAAAAGATTTGAAAGTGGCATTAAGCTACAACTGCATGATCCAGATGGGGCCATCCATTTGGGTATTTTTTAGGATCTTTTAGTTCTTTGAGTTCAAGAGATGATAGCCCAAAGACTCATAGAGGCGACATAAGATCAGTTTGTTGAGGCAAACATTCCTCCCCTCATGAAGTTGAGTGGCTAGAGGTACACAAGTTTTGGCTACTTGGATGGAGCAGGAGTAGAAAACTATGCAAGAAAGCCAGTAACTAAGGAAAACTATATGTTCGTGATCACCCATATTCTCTATCGAAGCATAATGCTCATTTTTGAATGTACTGCGGGAAATCTTGGTAAAGCCAAATTTGGGTTTGGTCTTAGTGAATTTAAAAGCCTCACAAGGTTTCCCAATTGGTCAAAGACTAATAATAGTGGTAATGTCGAAGAGTGTAAGGGTTACCATCCCAAACAGTAGTTGAAATAAATTGGTGATGGTTTCCAAGAAGCATGTGGCAACATGGAGCGTATGGGGGTTGTAGCTAGGGCCAACTCTTAAAATTTGTATCAGGTCATAAATAACTTGATATCTACATATATTTTGTTTCTTTTGTTGAACCTTGTTCATCCACTTGATATATGAAGAATCGTCAGCAATTGGGGAAGATGACTGAAATACCCGATTCTTCAAGAAGCTAAAATAAAAAGGTTTATCACGGAAAACCGGTGGCTCACATGAAAGGTAGCTAAGGAAGAAACATTTTAAAATATTGGGTTTATTAACATGCCTAGGACAAGGATCTGTGAAAGAGAGGGTGGTGCCTAAAATAGAGTAAAGAATCAATATTGTATAATACCACACTTTTCTTTTCCCATCTTCCATGGGAGGCTCCAGAACATAGGTACAATCATCTATAAGAAGGGGGCCTTCAACACGAGCAACAAAAGGGGGCGTATGAAGCATGCTTGAATGCGTATTCAGGAGCTATTATGGATTCTCAAAATACTTTTGGGAAGCAAATATGCGCAAAAACATAATAGAAGTCTCAAAAGCTCTCTAGGTTTTTCTTGCTTTTGTAGGGAAGAAAATAATGAAAGAGAAGAGAGTTGATGAAGAAGCGTTTAAATATCCAAAAAGAGGAAATGTAACATTTTTTCCTCCAAAATTTTGACAAGTGGCATGTTCAAGTCGAGAGATGGCACTAAAAGTTATGAGAAAATATGAAATGTTGAAATTAAATGATTTCTTTTTAATTCCATTTAAGTTAGTGGCTCATTAATCTCCTAGGAAATTGGATATAATGAGGATCAGTCGTACGCACATTTATAACATGATCGTTTGCTGGAAAGTTTCCATGATGACTAAAAAATGACTAATTGATGTGACATGTACATGTTATTTGAATAGTGTTGAAGAGTTACAAAAATGCCATCTTTTTTCCATCTGACACATATGATTGAAAGTGGCATTTTTGGGAGCATCTATTAGCTTGGAAAATAAAAGTCAAATAATGTTATGTTGAGAAAATACTATGTGTTAAAGAGCATTTATTGACAAGTTTCGATAGCAATAACCATGTTGACTAGAGTGTTTCGACTAGCGTAATGAACAAGGTTTGGAAAAATCACAAGAGCATATCCAACTGATATTTCGACACAATGTCAAAGGCTAAGCTTTTGGCGGACATCAAGGACTTAGGAAAATTTTGGAAACTAAAGACTTGCAAGAAGTTGTCTCAGCACTAGAAATTTTCACAAAATACCTTCGACAAAACGACAGTTATCTTCTTGAAGCAGTTACGAACGTGGGATAGACATTTTTTGCAGTTTGCAGATTCTAACAACATGGAGGTGCTTTGGAAGACTAAATTGCATGTGTTTGATACATGCCCATTTTCTAAGAATAAACTGTCGAAAATAGTTATATTTCGATTAGTATAAATAGCAGATTCACACGTTGTAATCAAGGTCACAAAATTCATATATTTATCTATAGAAATGGTGTACTCAAGTCAAAGAGCGAATTGGGTGACATATTATTATCAAGTTCCTTTATATGTATAATGGATACGACATGGAAACCTCATCCTCAACCAACATGTTTCTTTGTTTTCTTGGATGAATTTGATAATCACTTTCCTTGAAAGCAATTCTTTTTAGGGTTAAATAGGTTTTTGGTCCCTATAAATATCTCAAATTTCGTTTTTAGTCCCTCTATAATTTTCCAATAAAGAATGGTCCTCCTAAAAATTTAAATTTTAAACTTTTGGTCCCTCCTGCAATTTAGCGACGATTTTTACAATTTAGCGACAGTTTTTTATTTAGCGACGGTTTTTTATTTAGCGGCGGAATTAGAGACCATTTTAGCTACGATTTTGTCACGAGGGACCAAAAGTTAAAATTTAAATTTTTAGGAGGACCATTCTTTAAAGAAAAATTTTTGTGGGACTAAAAATAAAATTTAAGATATTTATAAGGATCAAAAACTTATTTAACCCTTCTTTTTAATGTACAGGCTTTCCGTATGAGATTATTCTTTAAAAAATTGTGCAAGCCACTTATAGACATGGAAGCATACTCAGTTTCAGGAAATTGAACAAAGCATTCCTTTATTTATTTTTTTTATAAAATTTAATGAAATATGTGGCCAGTTCATTAGAAGTTGATCAAATCCATTATTATAAATTTAGGTTAAGACTAATAATATTTTCCATATAAACATCTTTCCATATCAGGTTAGGTTTGAGTTCAGTTAGGTGGTAAAAAAGAATACTAAATGAAAGTTTTCATATCAAAAATAAAATAACATATTGTAACTTTTAAAATTCATTATGGGTTCGTGTTCCACATTACACAATGAACTTTTCAATATATTCTCTGTAATTGATTTGTAATCTTTCGTGAAGAAGTTATTAAGTTCAACAATTATATAATCTGTAGGAAGATGCATCATTATATCAAGCACAATAAAGATAATATTTTCTATACCAAATCCTATCTATGAGTTTCCATTATTTCACAAACTACCTTTTTATGGTATTGTCTATGGGACTGAGATCCAACAACTATTATCTACAGGATCTAGCCTCAGCTGCAATTTATTAGCATCACATATTTTATGGGGTTCTAGAAATAAGAGGTGTTTTAGGCAAATTTAACCATACTACAAAAATACTTCGTTCCTTTGACAACTGCAAATAATGTGAATTTCTTCTTGTTTCTATTTGCACAATGCTCCCCACTTTTGACTCATTTTTCCTCACCATATGGTATTTTTGTTTTTTCAATCACAAGAGCACTACATTTCTAAATTATGTGTATGTGGAAGTAGTTGTTTCCATTAATAGAGCTATTACCAACACTAAGTTATATTGCTGAATTGCCAAAATTAAGGTGACTCTTTTAATTAATTTGGACTTGTCACTGCTACAAATAATAAATTTTATGACAACTCTTTCATGAACACGTCACATTTTTTTTTCTTCAAAAAAATGCTATATATTTCTTCGATTGTAATATATAACAGAAGGGTAAACTAATTAAGGGTACATGCTTCGAATTTCAGCATATTCAGTTTAAGTTTTTATTTCTTTAAAAGTGATTTTATTCTTTTTATTTTATTTTCCTTTAATTATAAAATAATTTATATATTCGGTTACACTAATAATCGAGGGGTATGTTACACATATTTAACTATAAAAGGATGTGTTCATTGAATTTTACCCTAAACGTAATACATATACAACTGCTCCATAATCGTAAACATCATTCTTTGACATGAATTATAAGACAAAAAAATAATGTAATTCTTCTAACACTATCCTTGAATAATTTTTTTTTCTTCTTGCAATCTATCTCAAATAAAATTATTGTTGTTATCGTTGCTATTATTGTTGGTGTTTCCACCTCTTTCCAATATTTAACGATAAAAGGAAGCACTGTTAGATTTTAGAACAACTCCCTAAGGTTGTCAATCAAAGAAAATATTTTATAATATATTGTTTTTTTGGGTCGACAACATTGAGAAATTTATTCATAATCATACTGCAATTTATTTTGAATATAGTCCTCTGCTTTATTATTACAACACAGAAAAAAATAATGAATGATAAAAAATTAAAAAAGAAAAGAATACATATTTCTTTCAATTTTTCTCGTTCACCATTTTTTATGCAATTCGTTCACCATTTTCATGCAATAGATGTAATCAATTACCAGAACTGAGTTAGAAATCGAGGAAAAAATTTTATATCTTAGTTTATTTTTTATTTTAAAAGAACTTACATGTGTCTTCAAATATAGGTAAAAGTTGAGGTTTAAAGAAAGTCAGTTTTATTTCAATATATTTTCATCTTCCATTTATAAAGCAACAACGATTAAAATATTATCAACACGTCAATCAACAAAAAAATCCTCTACATCCAATCAAAACGCATAAATCAAGGACGATATGTTGTAAAATTCAAACATTGATAGTGAAAGAATTTGTCTTGAAAAATATAGAGATTATGTCATGATATTGTTGGTTAACTCACATTTAAAATTGTGATAACAACTCAAGATTAAACAGTGTTTTTTCTAATAGTTTCCTCACAAGCTTCATAATTTACTTAAATCGCTTTAAGCTATTTCAATTATTTCAATTTTGACTACGTGAGATTTCACTTAACCTGATTCTACAAACAATTTAAAATGATTTTAGGTGTAAATTACCTTTCAACCTATATGAAAAAAGTTGCAACATTTTAAAAATGTCATTGTTTCATTTGCTACATCGATATATATATATATATATATATATATATATATATATATATATATATATATATATATATATATATATATATATATATATATATATATATATATATATATATATATATATATATATATATATATATATATATATATATATATATATATATATGGGAATCATCATGTTACAACTAAAGGTAATTATTTTGCAGAATATATTCTAAAACAAATTCAGAAAACTATATCAAAAACTTAAGTAACCTAATGCACGGTAAGTACTGCACATTTTTTATTTTCTTTGCACGTGTTACAGTAATGTATGTATATATATCAATGAACATGTATAATATCAATGAACATATATATCAATGAACATGTAATAAAGTATATATGTTCATGCCCAACAAATAAGGGACCACGGCAGCACAAATATCGAACAACTAATGAGTGAGAGCCGTCCTTCACGTATTCTATCTGCAAATATATAATTCCAAATTGAGCAAAAGTTGTAATATTCAAAGGTGTGTGCTTTAGCCACTGAATTATCCCTCCATCCCTTTATGTTTTTGTTCTCTCATCATCATATGTATCAGTTCTTTGATACCTGCACCATATATGCGACACATGGGGCACCTTTTGAACTGCTCTAGTCTAATTACTTCGCATGTACCAAAAAGCTTCTATTTGGCAGTAACCTTTCCATACATATATACTGACTGCACCATATAGTTATGTATAAAGTTATGAATTTTGAGTAATTTATGTCAAATTCACAAGTGAACAAGTGATTCAAATTTACTACTATAATTTTGTATGTCCGATTAAGCTTAAATGTAATTATGAGTTTATGATAAAATACTAGTATGATTTTCTATAGTTAAGCTATTTCGTAATAGATATGAAATTAAAAGAAAGGTTGAAGATGACCACCGTATAATAGTTTAAGGACATTTCCCGCTAACAACTCTTCTTCGCAGTTGAAGTTCGGTTAGGTCCAAGTGACAACGCCAATCATATTTCGGATTACTTCAGCCCCCAACTTTTACTTAAACGTGCAATTTGTTCTCAATCCCTTTTCGAAAATCAAACACTTGATCAACTTGTCATTAGTTCTTTCTACTTCAAATGTTATTTTGATAAATTTATCAATGTACACTTTTAGCGTCTTCCACCGATGAATGCCACTAAGAACAACTATTGTTTTTGAATGACGTCTTTATGTTGTGAATTGGGAAGTGAGTCCATCACATAATTTTCTCAACGTGTGTTGTTGATATCTCCACCCCCAGAACCAGGGGAGGTTAGTTGTTACTACAACAATGATGGTGATTATTTATAGGAGACTTTTACGCCTTTGCATGTTAAGACCCGACATCGACAAGAGCGGCCCTTGGGGCGACTCTAGAGTGATTATGTTGCACCACATTTAACCAAGTTTCTATTTGCATCAAAATATTTTGTTGATTATCTTCAATGTAGAGGTGTTTCGTGTTCTGTTATTGGACTGAATTGAAGATGTTCAACATGAGTTCACCTACTTCAGGCATTCCTAGCTAATTTTGTAATTATTGAATGTTATGTGACAATTCGGTTCCAAGTCGAGGAGGAATATGATAATATCATGATGTTGGTAAAGATTCTTGAACATTCTATCGAGGCATTGCAATCAAAGCTTAGAGATCTTAATAATGTACAAGTTCTTTGGTCGCAAGAGTGAGAACAAGGGACACATTATGGTTGGGAGTTTGAGTCCTTGATTGGATCTCAAGAACAAGAATGATGTTGCGATTATGATTTCTTTTCGAATAGGCCATAGGAGAAGACAATAGGAACAACATGTTTGAGACATTAACGATGATCAGAAAGGTTAACAAAAATGGTTGTAGCGGTGCAACAGAGAAGACTATAGGAATTCAATGAAAAATTTGTGAAAACTAGAAGACGAATCTCATAGATGGTGCCACCATTCCATAATGGAGAATAAAATAAATGAGAGATTTAATACAACCACTTTTGAATAGAATAGCTTCTGAACATCTTCAACTAGATAACTATTGTTTATCAAAATAAATGAGAGGTTTAAGATAAGCATTGGTTATTAAGTGATGGTATTTGGTATGTTCACGATAAGGTCCTTATTGGAATTGTAACAAGAGTAGAATTTTCTCTTGAGAAAATAATTCTTACTTAGGAAGTTATTATTTTGGTTAGTAGGTAAGCCATTGAAAAAACTCTTGTTTGCATTTTAAGGATTAGTATAACAAGTCTTTGTTTGATTTGTGAGCTCAGCCATTAAAAAAGATCTTTTTTGGTTCGTGGAAATCAACAAGTAAAAATCTCCACAGCGGTTTTTTCAGCTCAATATCGTAAAAAGCTCAACTTCAGGTAAAATTTCTCTCGATTTCATAGTTTAGTTAGGTGTAAAAGCTTAATAGGTTTGAGATGAGTGTGGAAAAATATCGATTCAGTTCATGGTTAGCCCATGTAAACCTCGATTTGGTTTGGAGGATAACCAACTCAAAACTTCGTCTTAGAACAAGATTAACCCGTGCAAAATCTTCGTTTGATGTGTAGATTATCCGCTTCAAGCTTGTTCGTTGTTTAGTTAAAAGAGTAACTACTTCACGATTCACCCTCCTCTTATGTATGGAGTCACATGTTCAGTAGGTGGCATTAGAGCCTAACCACTTGGCCTATTCTTGAACAAAAAAACAAATAGAGCTTTTACATCGGCTAAGTAAAAAAACCAATAAATAGAGATTTTACATTAAACAAGCTTAAGACCAACAAAAAGATATTTTACTTAGGACAAGATCATGAACCAGCAAACAAAACTTTTATGCAGCTTTTGCTAAGGAACCTTCAAACAGTGCTTTTACACAATGCAAATTCAAGAGCCTACAACTAGAGCTTTTATACATATCAAGCCCAAGAACCTACAACCAAGCTTTTATGCAAGTTTCTCTTGTAACTTTAAAAAAATTAATTCCACAAGAAAGTCGCACTCTTGAATATAGGAAATAAAACAAAACACTTATTACCACAAAACTCTCCCAAGGTCTTTTAGGTAATTTGGTACTATAGTAATCATCGAGAAAAAGAAAAAAAAATGAAAATAGAGAAAATAGAAGAAGAATAAAAGGAGTTCTAATCAAAAATTTGGTCTAAAATTATATATATATATATATA
Organism: Vicia sativa; assembly: GCA_021764765.1. NCBI lineage: Eukaryota > Viridiplantae > Streptophyta > Magnoliopsida > Fabales > Fabaceae > Vicia > Vicia sativa. Next base: position 137,640,497 of record CM038794.1, read on the forward strand.
TATATATATATATATATATATATATATATATATATATATATATATATATGTGTGTGTGTGTGTGTGTGTGTGTGTGTGTGTGAAATAATCCATTCATTTAAATTACTTAATCGATTAATCTAGTTGTTAATCGATTAAGGGCTTTAAAAATACAAAAACTTTAATCTAAAAAAGGAAATCCTAAATTGGCTAGATAATTTAATTGATTAAAAGATTTTCTAACCAATTAAGAGGCTATCTTTCTTTAATTAATTGGTCCAAGTCTATAGTCAATTAGGTAGCGTAAATTTTTTCTCAATTGATTAGAAATAATGTATGATCAATTATATACAAGCTTTGATAAGTTTTCAAGAATTTTATGAAATAAGATAGAGTTTTAAAAAAATTGTGTGTGTGTGTGAGTCTTCATCAGTACCTCAAAACTTAATTTTGACCTTTTTCATTATCAAAACCAATTGATGGCCATACATGTAAAAACATAGATCCATACAGTGAATCAAAGAGTTGTTATCTCCCCTATACTAGACTGTTTAATCAAACTGGGTAAATAAGTTACTGTGTTCTTTTGATTTATCTTCTTTGGCCATAATGTGTATTTGTCTTCACTCTTTCCAGGTTACTGTGTTACTTGAGAATATTTATTTTGATTTTCATTGTTCTTTATCCTGGCACGTCAAATTTCTTAGTGTGTTAGTACTTTGAATAATTTTACCAAGTGCTTTGAATTATGTTATCACCTTTTCACAACAACTAGTACTCTTAATTGAAGATCAAGAGTTTTCTAAAGACGTCGATTTTGGATTTTGGATTGTTTTCTAAAGACGTTGAATTATGCTTGCACACATAACACAATCAGAGAAGATCGAGATGGTGGATAAAGCTAGGAATGTCATTATCTGGTGCATTGGGGATAAAGTTCTTAGGGAAGTTATCAGGGAGAAGGTTGTGTGATATAGATGGATGGGCAAAACTTGAATCATTGTGTGTGTGTGTGTGTGTGTATATATATATATATATATATATATATATATATATATATATATATATATATATATATATATATATATATATATATATATATAGTACTATAAAATTATACCAATGTAAATTTACCAATGAGTGTCATTAAAGTTTCAGTCATATATTATGTGAGTTGTGTATATCTTTTCCTTTATGACCATATACTTATATAGTATTTCTGACTCATTTTGTACTCAAGGACATTCAGGGACCATTCAAGGTAATTGTCCCTAATTAGTGTAATATTTTAATAGGAATTCAAAATCAAACTTTATTACTAGATCCTAGACATGATGCTCTTAATTATCCATATATGTGTTATCCCTCATATATTAATCCAAATATTCCTTATGTCATAGTTTTAGATCAGCATAATCAGCTTGACTCGTCATCTACCTCAGTCCGACCTTGTTTTGTTGAGAAAGCTACAATTCAGGTTGGGCTCTATTGAATTTGAGTTATAACCCGACCCATTATTAATGATTTAGCCCATAAATATGACATGTATAAAGCCCCTCAAGCACGAGTCATATAAGGTAGAAATGGTTTCAAAATACCTACCGAGATATTGGACATGTACACAGCTTCTTGATGATTTTTTTAGCAAGTGTACTAATCCGATCGAAGTAATTTAAACAAATTAACATAATGAGATTTAAAATAACTACAAGGTGCTTTTCAGATTCGTTTTGTGGAAAATAATTATGTGAATAAAGTTGGATAAATGTTAAGATAATGAGAAAACATTGAGATCTTATTTAAAACCCTTAATTTTCTCATGTTGATGATTGTTCATTACTAGAATATAATTAACTCTATAATTTTGAGACGAATTAACTATACCATTGTACCTAATTCCTTAGTTACAACTCACTAATTTAGACAGAAACTTCCAAATTCCTTGAATTCAAACTCAATCAATGTTTGAATGGTTCCACTTGGTAAATAATGCAATCAGTATTTATTATTCCAGTTAAACAAATCCAAACAACTTTAGCTTGATCTGACTCTCAATTACTCCATCTGGGTCTCACAGAGAATATGTTTCACATAACCGAGCGAAATGTTCCCAAGGATCAATAATAACACTTTTGTCGAACTGCTTATCGCTTAAATCTGCAAGAACAACATTTTTAGTGTTAAACATGACATGATTAGACAGTTGAAATATGAGAGATATTCGCCCAACGCCTGTTCTCCTACAATAGTCTCCGATGGTCTTCCTCTGTGGGTTGGCCATGAATTTTTTCTTATCTTTTTATTTGCTAACCGTGCTAACATGGTTGTTTTTCGAGTTGTTCTCAATGTCTTCTCTATCCTTAAACTCGCATAAACAACAAGAAAATATCTCAGTAGCATTGCACTAATTAACAATAATTTAAAAAATTGAAAAAAATAAAAATAAAATAGAAATTAAAAATGAAAAATAGAAAGAAAAAAAAAAGTGAAACTAAATAAAATTTTAAGTATTAATAATAACAAAAAATAAGAAGAAAAAAAATGAGAAAATTACACTCACCACCCATGAGATTTGTTAAAATGACACTGACATCCACTCTAGTTTTAAGTTATGCACTAACCTCCCCTAAACATACATAAACCAATAGAAAGTTTTAGTGACAAATCAGAAATCATATGTGTAGCGGTGAAAAATTGAGATCAAATCATTGATTAACTTAACTCATACAGAGAAAGTCGCCACCGCATTTTATTATTGTCAATGGATTGGGAAAATAACGAAATAAAATAATATATATATATATATATATATATATATATATATATATATATATATATATATATATATATATATATATATATATGCAAAGTAAAAGTAAAACTAAAAGTAAAGTAAGAACAATATATTAAAGAGATCTAAGATATGCAGGTTGGTTATACAAAGGAAATATATTAACACCCTATGTGTCTATAGTATTCTATAGGAACCTTTTATAATATATATGTGTTTGTGGTTAAAAAATATTTGTTTGCAAAAATATTGGGGTTTAAGGATTAAACATAAAAAGACAAAATACACATTTTGGTCCTTTAACTATACACTTAGGTTCACATAGGTCCCTTAACTTTTTTCGAGTCATTTTGGTTCCTTAACTTTCAAAATATTTTATTTTAGTCTTTTTTGTCTAATCAACGGCGGATTATCGACCGATTTCAAAAAATTTCAGTCGCTAATAAGACAAAAAGGACTAAAATGAAACTTTTTGAAAGTTAAGTAACCAAAAGGATACGAAAAAGAATTAAGGGACCAATGTGAATCCAAGGATATAGTTAAGGGACCAAAATGAGTATTTTGCCAACATAAAATAAAGATAGGTAACGGAAGCAACAAACATACAAGTCAAGACTAAATCATGACAAAATAGTCAGCAAATGCAATCGCTTATCTTGGATTAAAAGACAAGGACAATAATCAGATGGAGGATAAGGTAAAAATCCAAAATAGGTTCAAGGCAGCCGTAATCAAATAAAAAAAGTAGAAACAATTAATTCTAATTAAAATAATTTGTTTTGGTATTTTTAATATTAAAAGTAAGGTCTAATCATAAGTCTAAGAATAAAATATATTTTTTTAGTTTTTATGAGAATAAAACAACAAAGATAAAATAAGCTAAGGAGGATAAATATATTTTTGGTATTGTTAAGGAAGATTTAAAATTAACCTAAACAAATCAAAGAGAAAAGAAAAATACTAAGGAAGAAATGGTGAGAGAAGATTTTTGGTGTCTTGAATCTTTGAGAGTGAAGAATGATGGTGGTAGTTTATGAAGTATGTCGTGCAAGAAGAGTGAAAGTTAGTGGAAAATGGAGAAAGAATTTGAATCTTCTAATTTGGGAGCATCCCCTTCCTTTTTTTTCTCCTTTATTTTGTTTTGAAGTGTTGTATTTATAGTGAGAATGATGTGAAAATTTGAATGAAAAGTGTAGGAAGATTCATTTGAAAATTGAATTTTTTTTCTTTTGTATAAACAATGAATGACATGAGAAAGTTGATGTAAGTTTGTAATAAAATTTAGAATTGGGAGGAAATTATGTATCAATTTATGTGATGTTGTAAGAACAAATGTGAGTCCTTGATAAAAAAGAATGAATTGTGTAGATTGGGTGTTGTGATGAGTTTTGCTTTGTGAAGTTTGATGATCCATGTGATGTTGTAAGAACAAATGTGGACCTTTGATAAAAAAGAATTGATGGAAAAGATTGAAAGTTGGAAAATGTGTTTGTAAGACTATGTACAATGGTTTTATTATTCAACACCCTACTTTTTCACTTTTTATCATTCACGTCACCTTCTCTTTCTTTCACCTAATAATTAAACATTCATTAAATATCAACACTTTATCCCACTATCATTCACAACACACTAAAAATCTAAATAATCACAACAACCAATAAGATTTTAAAAAGTATTGTTTGTGACCCTCACTCCCTCTTATTTTACATGTTGAATCTTTTCAACACCGATTAATCCACATCATTTTCAACACCTCATTAAACACTCAAATGCAAGCATTCAACTATTGAATAATTTATTCAACACCCCATTACATAGTCTAATGTGAGAGAAAACTCAATTCGCAAAGTGTACTTGATTTTGTCATTTTATATGAGTTGTAATTTCTACACTTTTATTTATTTTTTTCCTTTGTAAAGAAACAAACAATACTACTACTACTACTACTAATAATAATAATAAAAGAAAAAGAGTTAGTATAATAATAAAAATGACAAAAATTAAAAGAATAAAATAAAATCAACAAGAAATTTTTTTTTCTTCTAAAAAAACGAGATCGAAAATAATGAAAAACGTTAAAAAATGGATACCTAATTATTTGGAAAAAATAAAATCAATACAGTAAAATAAAATATACGCGACAATGATTAATAAAGAAAGAATGCAAGTGATCAAAACTAAAAATAAAACTATCTAATTAAATAAGTATTAACGGTTAAAAAAGTGATTGCAAACTGCACTGAAAAATTAAAGTGAGCATACCAACATGACATATACAAAATATAGATTCATAAAATAATTAGTTAAAAATCAAAACTCAAAATATTTTGTCCACTAATTTTCGGCACAATGTCAAATCGATTTTGCCGATATGCTCGTAGTACCGAAATATTAATATTATTGGATTTTGATCAACTTTGCGCAAGGCATGAAGCAATGAAAAGAAATAAAAATGCATGAACTAGAATTTCAGGTATGTTTTACCTTTAAAAAATATAAATGTTGATTTAAGTTGACTTTAAAAAATGACACAAATGAAAATAAACAAACGACTTTAAAATATGATTTAGGTTTTAATAATAATTCAAGTTAGAAAAGATATTTCAAATTGAATTAAGATTAAAATTAAGACCCGAAAATAATATTGAAATAGAAAAAATAAAATCATGGTCCAAGAACTTTGACTAAAAATGAATTACAAATACAAATGATGCAAAAGAGGTGGGATCTTGAGTCAAAAATTTAGGTACGACCGATGTCCCTATTTAAGTTTCTTCTATCAGAGATTTGAAGATAATTAAATTCAACATAAAACTCAGTTTTTGATCCTTAGATGCCACAAAAAGGATAGGGTTAATTAAGGTTTCAATCTCTATAAATAGCCGACCCTGCAATTTTGGCCCTCTAAAATTTTCCTTCGAATAACAGTCCTTGCAAAATTATTATGCACGTAGTCTTACTCCTTGTTGTTCAACCGATGTCTATTTTTGAATGATTATTTTACAAACCTATGTAGAACAATATAAAAAGTTCCTAAAAAAAAAGGAACTCAAAATTTGAATTCTAACTTGAGATTTTTATTGCTTTTATCACTTTCTTTTGAAATTTAAAAAATTCATATTTAATTCTTCTCATTTTAAAAAATTCTAAAATTTAGTAAATAAAAATTGTATAGTATTCTGAACACATATGAAAAAATAATTCAAAAGATTAAAATTTAAGAGTAATTAAACCGTTTTAAAATTTTTGGAAAATAACAGGGACAAAAAATTGCATGAATAAAAAGTTTGTGAGGATCATTATTAGAAGGAAAATTTTAGTAGGACCAAAATTACAGGGTCGCATATTTATAGGGACTAAAAATGTATTTAACCCAAAAGGATATGATATGCATGAGTGTAGACAAAAGAGAGTTGGGAACAAACCACTGCTAGGGGAGACCGGAAGATGATAAAGGAATTTAACAGGGGCATACACAAAAAAAGGACCCAACTAGGAAAATGAAACAACAAAAGGATATCTAAGTCCATTAAGAAAAAGAATCGAAATCCAATAGGGAAGAGATTCAAACTCCACCGGAGAAAAGATATGAAGGAAAATTTCAAGCTAAAACATGAAGGAAACTTTGGACAGAAAATCAACAGAGATATTCAAAAGGAAAGATCTCTGGAACCTGCATCAAAATCATCCAAGACAGAAAGGACGAAAAATCATCAAAGATACCCAGAAAGGAACAATGAATGAAACTAGAAACCACATCAAAGCATTCAGGAGTAAAACATGCATGAATTTGAAAAGAAAGATAAAAAATAAAGGCAAACAAGAGTAAAACATGTTTGAAAAACATCAAAGGGAAATCAAGAGTAAAACAATTATTGAACAACATTGAAGGACAGTCAAGATTTAAACATGATTGAACAACATCAAAGGAAATCAAAAGTAAAACATGATTTAACAACATCAAAGTAAATCAAGAATAAAACATGATTTAATAACATCAAATTCAATCAACAGTAAAACATGATTGAACAACATCAAAGGGAAAATCAAGAGTAAAACATTATTTGAACAACATCAAAGTGAATCAAGAGTAAAACAAGATTGAACAACATCAAAGGTAATCAAGAATAAAACATGATTGAACGACATCGAAGTCAATCAAGAGTAAAAGATGATTTAACATCATCAAAGGGGAATTAAGAGTAAAATATGATTAAACAACATCAAAGACAAGCAAGAGTAAAAATGGATTGAACAAAATCAATGGAAATCAAGAATAAAACATGATTGAACAACATCAAAGACAATCAAGATTAAAACATGATTAAGATCTGAAAATCTCTCCAAAGACATTCAATAGTAAAACATGAACAAATTTGGAAGAAGGATAGACAAGAACAAGTTCTGGAAAAAATAACAAAATAACATATAGATAAGAATTGCAAGGATGAACAAAATGTTCGATAAATATCAAGTAAGTTGGATTTAGACCACAAGGTAAGATGTTGAAAACAACAAGACCTGGAAAAATGCATATGAGTATGCATGATGTATGAATTTCTTTACGCATGATCTATAAATGCTCTATGCAATGTTGATGCTAACACAACTATGTTAGGCTCTTTTGCGAGGCAAGATTGGAATTTGATTACTCAACATAGGGAACATGTCAAGCCCAAAATCAGAAGCCAATGGATTCTTGAGATGGTAGTCACTTCTATCTTAGTGACTTCTCCTGATTTTTATTATCCCTAACTATTTTCTAAATTATTTCATTTTGAATTTATAGTCAGCGAGTTGCCCTAATTTTTCCTAAGTCTCCTTAACAGGTTTTGACTTAGCAGGCTTTACTTGATTTTTATTTTTTGAAAGAAAGTTTTTGTCTGGTATAATGAATTTTTTTGGGAACCATCATATGACATTTGACTTGTATGACATTTTTAATACAGATGTGTGTGAATTAAACTTGATAACAACCTCTATAGAAAAGTTCCTTGTAAAATTCTCTTGTAATTGAACACATAGTCAAATTAACTGAGAAATTACCATGTCGTGGGTTAAAATTGCAGTTTTTTCGTACAAAAAGAAATTTCAACTTCTAGGCTCAAAGGAGTTGACAAGGGATTAACTTCCTTATTTCTCCAGTGTTCGGGAGTTAAAACAATGTCTTACATCATCGGCAGGGTTTTAATTGAAAGCATATTATTCAAAAAATTGGATATTTCTTTTTTATCATTCTCCCTCCAATCTTTGCATAAACAAAAGTTTAATAAAGAATGTAAAATAAGGGATATACAAAAGCACTAATTGAAATCATAAATTGATTCAAAGATGCAAAATGCTCATTTAATTAAAATTAACAAAACAAAGAACATATAATTTAAAAGGAAAATAGTTTAACATAGTCAAGTGGAAAACCTAAATAGAAATGAAACAAGGCCTAGTGTAATAATCAAATGCAAGATGAGATGTCTTATCTGAAATATTGGCTTTATGAGGTAGTTTGAATTGCTGGCCCAATTCTTCATTTGACATGCTTAAGTAAAGGACCATTGACAACATTGAGATTGGTGTCCTTGAAACTCATAATCTTTGCCTTCATCAATTCTTAAACTATTTCCTTCAAAGGGAAACATGTTTCCAAAGCATAACCTACTATACCTTGATGGAAAGGACATTCAAGATCATATTTAAAACCTTTTAGGAGAGGATTTTGAGGAGGAGGCATAGCCCTAGATGTAATCAATCCTCTTTGGACCAAAGATGGATACAACTCAGCATAAGTCATAAGAATAGGATCAATGTTAACCTTATTGCAAATCTAATTCAGGTTGTTTTGGGGGAAACAAACAATGGTTGTTGATGTAGAACCTTGGGAAGCATATCAGGTGGCTTCCCCATGTAGTTACTTGGAATTTTCCTTCCGCTCAAGGATCTCATTAATGAATTATCAACTCTTCTTTTGCCTAACTTTGAGGTGAACACTGGACTCTTTTAAACTAATTCAATAGTATCATTGACCACCTTGTTTTTGTCTTTACCTGGTTCAGGGATCCAAATGTGTTATTGAAGGGTAGATGAAGTATGTGGTCTAGTAAAATTTGCAAACACAGGTTGGGGAAGATCCTATGGGGATGGATCAAACATTGGTACATGAGTAATCATTTAATGGTGCTTCCCTTGAGATGAAGGGACAATGGATGAGGTTGGAGAAGTATCCACTAGCATTGTATAGGTCGGTATATGACTTCATTCTCTTTTCAACAAGAATTACAGGATACCTATAATATGGTTCATCTGGCACTTCCATTGGTTGACCTCCTCCCTTAACAACTCTTAGTCTCATTGAAGTTTTTCCATAATTTTCTGAAACATGCTTCCATTCTAAAGTGTTGAGGAATAAGTTTGACAAACAACTGAAGAATGAGACACATGGGATGAGTTTCTTGGACGACCTAGATGTATGCGTGCAAGATGAAAATGTTGGTTCTTATTTGAATTTAAAAGAAATCAATATATTAAATTGTAAACATTAAATCATGAAGAAATTAAATCCTAAATTAGATCAAAGCATTGATCAAGTTATCATCAAAATTAATCATCCATTTTGGTGGATTAGGATTTTCACCACCCCATCAACACCTAAGATCCATTGAGTTTGATGAAACTTATGATGTTTATAAAGAAAGACATCTAAATTTCTTGTAAATAAAGTGGAAAAGAGTTTCATGAATGCTTGAATGCATGATTATGCAACAATCACTAACAAAGTCATAAACAAGGTTCAAAGGTTCAACATCATGAGCATGGAGTCGTGGGTAAGAACAAACCACAAGGTATGTACTAGGGTTTTATCACTTGTATAATAAGGTTTTAAAAGTTCTCAGATTCCTGATTCTTCTTTCGAATATTATTGGCCTACCGACTGCTTGGGAACCAATAATATATTTGAGAGAAACTCGTCAAAATGTAGGATCATGAATCAACTATTTTAGGATTTCTCCTGGATAGTCATCACACTACATAATAAAAGTCCATGATGGGTTAAGGATTCCAAGGTCCCCATCTTCTCAGGCTCTTAGGTCGAGAAGTTATAATGTCACACAACTGGCTTGTTTAATATTATCACCCTCAAAGGGGCCTCCACTGAGTGAAGGATCTCATGCCAACATGCTTAGGACTGCTCCAGACATGTCAACATGACTATAGCCCCTCCTAATCTTAAATGTAACTTAGTCAGGGTATAGGACTTGTCCTTGTAAAGATCACCAATACCCAACAAACAGGAAATAACAAACAAATAATAATAACATAAATACATATATAACAAGTTAGATTTAACCCACTTAGAGATTAATCCCCAGTGAAGTCTCCATTTCTGTAGCGGTGAAAAATTGAAACTAAACCATTAATTGACTTGACTCATATAGTAAAAGTCGCCACTGCGTTTTATTATTTTCAAGGAATGGAAAAAGAGCGATGTAAAACCCAAAAATAAATATGCAATGCATTAAAAAGATCTAAGGTAAGAGGGTTAATTATACAAAGGGAAACTATTAGCACCCTATGTATTTATAGTACTCTATAGAAACCACTTGTAATGTATGTGTTTTTGGTTAAAAAATGTTTGTTTGCAAAAGATTGGGGATTTAAGCATAACACATAAAATTAAGGATACGTAAAGCAAGCAACAAATATACAAGTAAAGACTAAAACATGACAAAATAGTCAACAAATACAATCACTTCCCTTGAATTAAAACACAAGGACAATAATCAAATGAAGGATAAGGTGAAAACTCAAAATAGGCACAAGGCAACAGTAACCAAACAATAGTCAAGTAAAAACATAGTAGAAACAACTAATTCTAACTAAATAATTTTCTTTGGTATTTTTAAACTTAAAAAGTAAAGTCTAAACATACATCTTAGAACAAAATATACTTTTGAATTTTTTATGTTAAGAAAAAAACAAAGAAAAAATAAGCTAAGGAAGATAAATATATTTTTGGTATTTTTAAGAATGATTTAAAATTAACCTAAAAAAACCAAAGAGAGAAGAAAAATATCAAGGAATAAATGGTGAGAGATGATTTTTAGTGTCTTGAAGCTTTGAGAGTGAAGAATTATGATGGTAGTTTATGAAGTATCATGGAAGAAGAGTGAAAGTTAGTGGAAATTGGAGAAAGAATTTGAATCTTTTAATTTAGGAGCATCTCGTTCCTTTTTTCTCCTTACTTTGGTTTTAAAGTGTTGTATTTATAGTGAGAATGATGTGAAAATTTGAATGAAAAGTGTGGGAAGATTTGAATTTGAAATTTGAAAATGTTTATTTTTTTTTGTGTAAACAATGAATGGCATGAGAAAGATAATGTAAGTTTGTAATGAAATTTAGATTTGAGAGAGAATTATGTGTTAGTGTTTTAAGTTGGCATTAATTTTGGTAAAACTAGGCTATAGCAATGTCTTGATAAAGGTCATGACATTCAGAGATTGAAGATAAATCCTACTTGACAAGGATGTTAAAGGACAGCTCAGAACTGGAAGCTAAAAGTTGTCTGAAATTGCAGAAGTAGTCCGATGTCATAACGATGTTATGACATTCGGTGACATTCGCTCGCAAAATCTGCTTTTGAGACTTTTCAGGAAGTTTGTTGAGCTGCTATATTATGTTTTTCTGTTACTAGAATGCATGCTCACGTGGCTGCTAGGTTAATCTTAATTAGACCTAAATTAGTTGTTGAAAAGACCATGTTTTTAGGATTAAATTAAGTGAACCCTAGCTATCTTTATGGAAGCCCAAGACCAAGTTTCGGGATCGCTTCTATAAAAGGAATTCAACCCTTATACTGTTGCTGTGCCTTTTGTATTGTTAGGAGAGTTAACAGTTGTATTTTGTAATTCTAGTATCTCTTGTGAGCCAAGCAATTATCAATTGATAAGTGCCTTGGACTAAGATTTGTTTGTAAGGGTAGTTTATCACTTAAAGCTTTGAAGCACGAGTGTTTGTCTCTTGATTGAAGCTTTGAAGCAAGATCAAGATAGTTTATTGAAGTGTGTCTTCACAATTCAATTATTCAATAGGTTGATATCACCGTTGTGATTGAGGGGAGTAGGAACTCGATCTAAGTAGGACTTAGGTTGAAGTTGCATTGGGTAGGTTTTAAGTGAAGGAGATAAACCGTTGGTTTATTCCGAATTAATTCTGATAGTGAATTTCCTCCGGCTTGGTAGCCCCGATGTAGGTGTAGTTAGACACCGAACCGGGTAAACAACTTATTGTGTTCTTTATCTGCTTAAATTTATTGTGTGAATTGTTAGCAGTGTCGATAGTGTGTCATAACATTCTCTGACATCACGATCCGCTGCCAGAATTTCAATTGGCATCGAGCGCGGCACCCTTCCTGTTATTTCTGGGTGAGATCTAGGGATAATAGTTTCTGGCGTAATGGATAAAGAAGGAGGATTTGGATGTAGACCACCTATTCTGGATGGGTCGAATTATGATTACTGGAAGCCTCGTATGGTTGCCTTCTTAAGATCGGTGGATATTAAAGCTTGGAGAGTCACGACAAAGGATGGAAACATCCCACCAAGCTTGAGAAAGATGGGACTGCTGTCTTGAAACCTGAGGAGGAATGGAGCAAAGAAGAAGAGGAGCTAGCTCTGGGGAACTCTAAAGCATTGAATGCCCTATTCAATGGTATTGTAAATATCTTCGACCGGTCCATCAATGTGTGGCCAAGGATGTTTGGGACACTCTCAAAACTACTCATGAGGGGACATCCAAGGTGAAGATGTCAAGACTTCAGATGCTCACTACCAAGTTTGAGAATTTGAAGATGAAAGAAGATGAGACTATTCATGAATTTCACATGAATGTTTTGGAGATTGCCAACGCCTCAGGAGCACTTGGTGAAAAGATGTCAGAAGAAAAGCTGGTGAGAAAGATTCTCAGATCCTTACCTAAAAGGTTTGCAATAAAGGAGGCTCAGGACATCAGCACCTTGAAGGTTGAAGAACTTATAGGATCTCTTATGACTTTTGAGATGGGAATCAGTGAAACTGTTGACAAAAAGAACAAGACCATATCACTTGTATCTAATACTGAAGAAGGATGCAAGGTGGAAGATGAAGAGAAGATATCTGAAGCTATAGCTATGCTTGGAAGACAGTTCAACAAGCTCATCAAGAGGATTGATCCAAAGTCAAGGTCAAATGTCAAGGACATGTCATCTGACATCAGCAGATCTTATGACTCCAACAAAAGATCCAAGTCAGAGGAAAAAGGAAGTCAAGACAGTGGAATCCAATGTCATGGCTGTGAAGGATATGGGCATATTAGAGCTGAATGTCCCACCTTTCTAAAGAAACAAAAGAAAGGAATGGCTGTCACTTGGTCTGATGGTGATTCAGGAAGTGAATCTGAGGAAGAAGGGGCCAAACTTGTCAACGCTTCTCTGGAGTGTACAATTCTGATATGGATTCTAGTGATGAGGAAGTGACATTTGAAGAGCTTGCTGAAACCTACAGGAAGCTGTGTATAAAAAATGGTGAAGTTTGTCAGCAAAATGAGGAACAGAAAAAGCTGATTGAGAAGTTGGAAGCTGAGAATGTGAGGCTGGAGGTTGAGAAAAAGGAAAACACAGCCACTATAAATCACCTCAATAGTGATATTGTAATGTTGAACTCCAAACTTGATCAGATGTCTAAATCTGTCAAAATGTTGACATCCGCATCGATAAGTTGGAAGAAATTCTTCAGCTTGGACAAAATGCAGGAAATAAGCATGGTCTAGGATATGTGGCTGAAAAGAAACCTGTTGGTGACATTAAGAAGAAGAGACATGAGAAAACAATGTCAAAACAGTTGTCACAACATAAAATAGGAAATGTGTCTGGCTCAGGGTATGTGGCTGCAAAGAGATTTGCTAATAACCAGAAGTGGAACAAACCTGGCAGGTCAATAGCAAAGAAGATGTCACACCACAAAACAGGAAATAGGTCTGCCTCAGGATATGTGGAGGCTAAGAAATTTGTTAATAACAAAAGGAAGAATAGACCAAATGAACCAATGTCAAAACAGATGTCACAACATTGGGTTCAACATCAAAATCATAGAAACTTGAACAAAAAGTTTCAAAGATGGAGATGTCATTATTGTGGAAGGTTTGGTCACATAAAGTCCTTCTACTATAGGCTACATGGATACCCTAATCAGACTCCCTATGTTAAGCCTAAGGACATCAAGGTACCCTACACTCAAACGTGGAAGAAGAGGACTGCATCTCTGGTAGCTCACACTTCTCTTAGAGTGTCTGCCAAGGAAGATTGGTACTTTGATAGTGGGTGTTCTAAGCATATGACTGGTGACATAGATCTTCTTAAAGATGTTAAACCTCATTCTGTCAGTTCTGTTACTTTTGGAGATGGAGCTAAAGGAGAAATCAAAGGTATTAGAAACTCAAACTGGTCTGGAGTTCCAAACCTAAATGGAGTGTTACTGGTAAAAGGTTTGACTGCAAATCTCATTAGCATAAGTCAGCTATGTGATATGGGATTCACAGTCAACTTCACTAAGTCTGAATGTCTTGTAATCAATGATGAACAAGTAGTGACTATGAGAGGAGTCAGATCAAAGGACAACTGCTACATGTGGGAATCTGAGAACACCACTCTGTCCTTTGTGTGTTCTACAGACAAAGATGAAGAGGAAGTAAAGTTGTGGCAGCAAGAATCTGGTCATCCACATCTCAGAGGAATGAAAAGGATCAGTTCCATAGAGGGAGTCAAAAGGATACCAAGACTTCACATGGATAAAGGGAGAATTTGTGGTAAGTATAAGGTTGGACAGGAAATCAGAATGTCACACTCATTGTCTAGACAACTGACCACTCCTAAAGTACTGAAGCAAAGTACTAGGATCTGGCATGAAAGGTTAACCAAGCATCTTACTGTCAAAGGATACAGGAGAGGAGTCTTGGATAAAACCCTCTTTGTTAAAGGTGGAAAGATCATGGTGCTTCAAATTTATGTTAATAACATAGTTTATGGAAGAATACCTGACACAAGTGTGAGACACTTTGACAACCAAATGCAAGCTGAATCTGGGATGAGCCTCATTGGAGAGTTGATTCATTTTCTTGGACTGCAAGTCTCACAGATGGAAGACTCAACACTCCTTCCACTGAGCAAGTATGCAAGGAATTTTGTCCAGAAATTTGGAATAAAGAATGGGTGCTTTAAAAGGACTCCTGCTCTCACACATTTGAAGTTGTCCAAGAAAACAAGTGGAGAAAGTGTTGATCAAAGCTTGTGTAAAAGGTCTTTTGATGAATGGGTCTTCTTGAGAAACAATCTTATTCCTTGGATCAACAAGAAGCAAAACTGTGTGTTCCTATACAATGTTGAAGCTGAACACGTAGCAGCTGATAGCAATTGCTCTAAGATGATCTGGATGAAGCAGATACTGATTGAGTACAATGTCATACAGGATGTCATGACATTGTACTGTGACATTGCACCTGAGGCTAGTCAATTTAAGACTTTAAAGGACAAATTGGGTATTTGTCAATATGAGGAGTTGTAGCAATTAACTGTGTCTACAACAAGGGATGAAAGGGACTTTTTATTTCAATTATTTATAAGTGGGTTATTCAAGTATTTTCATCCTTATTTTAAAAGGTCCAAGAATAGGAAGAGACACCTCATATAATAGTTTCTTCATTTGAAAGTAGTATCACTCTTTCTTCACCCAAAAGAAACTCTAAAACCCTCGCCATTTTCGCCTCATTCTCTCAAAACCATCACGAAAAATGTCTTCATCATCCTCATCATCTCAAGAATCGGATCTTCATCTCCATCTATGGTCAAGTTAAGGCAAATGTCAAGCCATGCAAACTGAAGCACTAATGGTTACTCCATCGTGCAATGGCCACGACCCGAAAGAGTCAAGAAATTACGCACTAGGAATGCAAGAAATTCTCAAGCATCTCCTTCCGTAAGACTTGACCATCCTCTTTTCCCGAAATAGCGAGCAGAGGGTCTAGGTCTATATATAGCCATTGCTAGATTAGTAACCGGATCCTAAACGGAGACCAATCACTGGAGTTTCGCCCCTAAACTATAAGTCTGCTAGCCCTAGTTTAGCAGTTGATCACCAGATGTCACTGAGAATGTCGAGACATCTGGTGATCATGATGCTTCCCCTGTCAAGAATAATGTGGATCCTTCAGTTAAAGATTCTGAAGTATGCATTGATGATGTTTGTAATGAAACCCCTGCTGATAAGGAAGATGTGATTTCTGATAGTATTCTTGAGGAATCCCCAGCAAAATGTGCCTCTGATAAAGCCCCTGCTGACTATATTTCTGATAGTATTCTTGAGGAATCACCAGCAAAGTGTGCCCCTGATAAAACCTCTGCTGACTACATTTCTGACAGTATCTTAGAAGAGTCTCCAGTTCAAGGGTCTGATCATTTAACTGAACCTCCAGTCATTGACTTGGATGAAGTGTTCTTAGACAATGACCTCATTGCAAATGTCAATCCAAGCATTGCAAAGAGGATGATGAAAAGGAAGGGAAAACAGGCTGTCTCACAGAGCCCTGCTAAAGAAAAGGGTTTTGAAGATGTGTGCAAGGGTGAGAAGTATTCCAAGGCTGGAACCTCTACTAAGAGATGTAGAGTAAAAACTGTTGGTGGTGACTCTAGACCAAAGAGAACACCAATTGTGAAAAAGAGGAAAGAACCGGAATCCTCAGAGTCAGATCAAGACTCTGATTTTGATGCTAAGGAGAATGTCACAGACATTCATCCCAGAAAGAAGCAAACTCTTGGGAAACTGCTCAAGGTGCCTGAAGTGGCCATTGATAACATTTCTTTCCATCATCCTGAGAATGCTGGAAGATGGAAGTATGTTTGCTTAAAGAGGGTGGCTCTGGAAAGAGAGTTAAATAAAAATGTTCTTGAATGCAAGGAAATTGTTGACTTGATTAAAGAGGCTGGTCTGATGAAAACAGTGGTGAATTTCTCAAACTGTTATGAAGTTTTGGTAAAAGAGTTCATAGTCAATCTGTCAAGTGGCTGTGGGGATAGGAGCTCTGCTAACTACCAGACTGTATATGTGAGGGGGAGGAAAGTCAGGTTTTCTCCAAATGTGATCAACAGATTCCTGGGTAGATCTGATAATTCTCAGCCAGAGCTGGAGGAAACTGACAACAAGATATGTCAAACCATCACTGCCAAACAAGTAAGGCAATGGCCTCTGAAGGGAAAACTCTCAGCAAGTAAGTTGAGTGTCAAATTTGCCATCCTGCATAAGATTGGTGCTGCTAACTGGGTTCCAACCAATCACAAATCCACCATCTCTAATGGACTGGGAAGATTCATATATGCAGTAGGCACTCAGGCTACATTTGACTATGGATCCTATATATTTGAGTAGACCCTCAAGCATGCTGAAAGCTATGCTATCAAAGGACCCATAGCCTTTCCCTCCCTCCTGTGTGGAATTATAGTTGATCAGTATCCAGACATTCTTGGTGACAGAGATTTAAAATGCAAAAGAACTCCTGCTCTTGGATTTCATTACAAGCTCTTCCAAGGCAAACATGTCCCAGATATTGTCATGACATCTGCTGAGACATCAACTGTCAAAGAAAATTCTCAGAAGGCAAATGTCATTGCTATGCTAAAAGCAACTTGCAAGGAGCTTGAAGCAAGAAAGCAAAGTCTGGAAGACCTTATCTCTACACTTGAAAAGGAGAAAGACACAGAGGGTGAGGAAGAAGGGCTTGTTGGTGATGATTCTACTGCTAATATGGATGAAGATGTTGAGGCTGACCAAGCAGCTACTGGTGAAGAAGGCTCTGAAGATGTTTCCTTCCACTGTGCTTCTTCTGGAGAAGAAAGCACTTGAGTTGTACTCCTGTGCCCTGTTGCTTCTGTTTGATTGTTCTGTCAATTATTTCTTGTTTCTTGTCTGTATTTTCCAATTTTTGTGTATTCTGGATGATTGTAATCCTTTTATTGACAGAATTGTAATGCCTTGACAGAGATGTAACCCTTAAACAATGCTGGTACTTAATTATTTGTTGAAAGTTTGGGGTACTTGTATTGATTCCTTTGGCCCCTTTGTGGCTAAAAAGGGGGAGAAGAACTATTGTGTGACAGTGGCTGGGAATTTTGGGAATCTGTGGAAATTTAAATTTGTATGTGGGCAATTGTGGGAATTATGGGATTTCTGTATGGGTAGAATTTATCTTATCTCTAGGTTCTAGTTTCTTTAAGCTTAGAACTAGTTTGTCTTCTGCTGCATAGGTTCTCTGATGTGTTAAGTAGTTTTAGCCAAAAATGTGCCAAAGGGGAAGTTTGTTAGTGTTTTAAGTTGGCATTAATTTTGGTAAAACTAGGCTATAGCAATGTCTTGATAAAGGTCATGACATTCAGAGATTGAAGATAAATCCTACTTGACAAGGATGTTAAAGGACAAATCGGAAGCTAAAAGTTGTCTGAAATTCGAAGTAGTCTGATGTCATAACAGATGTTATGACATTCAGTGTGACATTCTGTTCTGCAGAATCTGTTTTTCCTGAGACTTTTCAGGAAGTTTGTTGAGCTGCTATATTATGTTTTTCTGTTACTAGAATGCATGCTCACGTGGCTACTAGGTTAATCTTAATTAGACCTAAATTGGTTGTTGAGAAGACCATGTTTTTAGAATTAAATTAAGTGAACCCTAGCTATCTTTATGGAAGCCCAAGACTGAAGTTTCAGGATCGCTTCTATAAAAGGAATTCAACCTTATATCTTACTTTTGTACTGTTAGGAGAGTTAACAGTTGTATTTTGTAATTCTAGTATCTCTTGTGAGCCAAGCAATTATCAATTGATAAGTGCCTTGGACTAGGATTTGTTTGTAAGGGTAGTTTATCACTCAAAGCTTTGAAGCACGAGTGTTTGTCTCTTGATTGAAGCTTTGAAGCAAGATCAAGATAGTTTATTGAAGTGTGTCTTCACAATTCAATTATTCAATAGGTTGATATCACTGCTGTGATTGAGGGGGAGTGAGTAGGAACTCAGATCTAAGTAGGACTTAGGTTGAAGTTGCATTGGGTAGGTTTTAAGTGAAGGAGATAAACCGTTGGTTTATTCCCGAATTAATTCTACTAATAGTGAATTTCCTCCCGGCTTGGTAGCCCCGATGTAGGTGTAGTTAGACACTGAACTGGGTAAACAACTTATTGTGTTCTTTACTGTTGTTTAAATTTATTGTGTGAATTGTTAACAGAGTGTCAGATAGTGTGTCATAACATTCTCTGTGACATCACGTATCTGCTGCCAGGAATTTCATTATGTATCAATTCATGTGATGTTGTAAAAATAAATGTGAGTCATTGATAAAAAAAAACAATGAATGGTGCAGATTGAGTGTTGTGATGAGTTTTGATTTGTAAAATTTGGTGATTCATGTGATATGTGATGTTGTAAGAACAAATATGGACCTTTCATAAAAATAAAATAAAAACATTGATGGATGACATTGAAAGTTGGAAAATGTGTTTGTTATGTGAGGAAAAACTTAATTTGCAAAGTGTATTTGATTTTTGTCATTTTGTATGAATTGTACTTTGTACTATTTCTTTTTTATTTTATTTTGACAAAGAGACAAATAATACTAATACTACTAATAATAAAAATAATATAAAGAATTAGTATAATAATAAAAATTACAAAAACTAAAAGAATAAAATAATATCAGCAAGAAAATATTTTAATTTTAATTTTTTTCAAGAAAAAAAAGAGATCGAAAATAATGAAAAACGATAAAAAGTGGATATTTAATTAATCAGAAAAAATAAAATGAACACAGTAAATTATATGCGACAAGGATCAATAAAAAAAGAATGCAAATGATCAAAATTAGAAACAAAAATACTCGGTTAAACAAGCACTAGCGATTAAAAACACGCTAGAAAATGCATCGAAAAAATAAAACGAACATACCAACATGATGTATGTGAAACGTAGATTCATAAAACAATCAGTTAAAGATCAAAACTCAAAATATTTTTCGCACTAATTTTCTACACAATGTCTAATTACTTTTACTGATCTGCCAGTAGAACTGAAATATTAATATTATTGGATTTTGATCAACTTTGTGCAAGGTGTGAAGCATGGAAAAGAAATAAAAATGCATGGAGTGGGATTTCCGGTATTTTTACTTTAAAATAATACAAATATTGATTTAAGTTGGCTTTGAAAAATGCCACAAATAAAAATAAGCAAAAGACTTTAAAATATGTTTTAAATTTTAATAATAACTCAACTTAGAAAAGATATTTCAAATTGAATTAAGATTAAAATTAAGACTCAAAAATAATATTGAAATAAAAGAAATAAAATCATGGACCAAGAACTTTGACTAAAAAATTAATTAAAAATGCAAATGATGCAAAAGAGATTGGATCTTAGGTCAAAAGTTAGGGTATGACAATAGGTAAATGTGATATATCTACAATTTTTATTGTCACTAAAAATTAGAGGGGATGTTGGTGTCATTTTAATAAACCTCAAGGGATGTCAATGCATAGTTAAAAACTACTAGATGGGGGTTTGGATGTCATTTTAACATACCTCAGGGGAGGTGAGTGTAATTTTCGGTAAAACAAATTAAAACCAAAATAAAGATAAAATAACAAATAAATAGCAACAAAAAAAATTATAAACTAAGCCTAAAAACTTAAAAATAACAAACTAAACACAAAAAACAGTCTTAGCAAAGAATAAAATCAAAATCGAAATAAACAATAACTACATAAAAATTAAAATTAAATTAAATGCCGCGCATGTAACGCCCCAGACTGTCTTCGGGATTATTGACTAACACCATAAACCAATACGGGTCTTTTCAGCATGTTTTTGGACTCACTCACATGCTTTCTAGGAAAGTTTCCAAAAGGTCACCCATCCCAATACGACTCCAAGTCAAGCACACTTAACTATGGAGTTCTTATGGTTAGACTACCGAAAAGAAGATTCATCTTGTTGGTATAGGTAGTACCTATCAATCCTTATACTCATTCTTCAACCATGTACTCTCATACCTACATAGTTTCAATATCCCTCTCATTTTGATGTGGCAGCCGCTCTTAGCTCTCTTCGTCCTTGAGTGTTACATACGAAGTAACCATCCCTGCTTTCTTTGGCCTCTGGTGTTACAACATAAATATTGCCTTGTTGAAATTATCAACAATCCCCGGAAACTGTGCCAAAAACTTGATGACTTTCTTATCAAGTGTACTAATCTGATCGAAATAATAAAGTAATTCGTCTTCGTTGGAATGATGAATTTAAACAATGTAATAAAAACGTGATTTAAAATAACTATGGCGGTTTTCATATTGGCTTTGAGGAAAATAATTACGCAAATAAAGTTGGATAAAAGTTAAGATAACGAGAAAGTGATGAGTTCTTATTTGAACTCCTTAATTTTCCCTGTTGGTGATTGTGCATTACTTGAATAAAATTGACTCTATAATTTTACTGCGGATTAACAATACCATTTTACCCAATTCTTTGGTGTTCATCTCACTAATTTAGACAAAAACTCCCTAATTTCTTAGGCGAATTCAAAGTAAAACTAGGCGATCTATGAGCGTTATTTCTCTCGCCACAACTTACAATTACCTATTCCTAGTTGATTACTAAGTTGAGCAATGCTCCATTTTAGATTAGTAGACTTAGATAAATAATCTCCACTCATCTGATTTTACTTTGCATGTTCGTCAACACACAAATAAATTTTAGTATAAAACTAATTGAATAACAATAATAAATTAAAAACATTTAAATAACATAAAACAATCATGTGATCCAACAGAGTAAAGTCAAGTTCATCTTCTAAGACTGAATCAAGAAAAAACTAGCTACTCATAGTGATACAATTCATTACCATGAGTTTAGATGAAGAGTACATGAAAGTAAAATAAGAACAATGTCTCTAATTGCTCCAAAACTCCCAAAATTCGTGCTTTAAATTTCCTACTGTCACTTTCTATCATCCGAATTCGGAATCCTTGCAAAATAAAGATTCGCGACAACGATGGATTTTAATCACGACCAAGACACTGGAATCACTGACGTGATAATTATAGTGACAATACCTCTTTTTTAGCTTTCTTTTTCAAAAAAACATTGTCTGAATCCGAGTTAAGAAATGTCATGATATACATTCTGCTTAAAAGTGATTGTTTCATCATAATTTCCTCCCGATATTTCGGTTTTGCTTTGCTTCTTCGACCTCTTCAGTTTCTTCTTATTTCCTCTTAACTTCTTCTCATATTTTTCTCCAAAATATCTTGATTACATTGAAAATACTCATAAATATTACATTTACATAATGAGAAAGTGTCATCACCCATCAAGCATGAGTCGTGCATGGGCAATATGCTTTTCTGAAATTGGTTAGAAATTGTTTTATATAACTCAATAGACGATCCTTATTAAGAGACCTTAGACTGTGTTATTTGGTCTTGGAGTCCTTTTATTTTAATAAAATAATGTCAGATCATTGTTTGAGTGTTCCACTTACATTTGATATAATGATTTCCTAATCAAGAATACCAAGCTTCACTTTGATCTGGTTGTCTATTTTTGTATTTCTTGAGAGGTATGAGTATCACCAAATACCATTATTTTTTTGGGTTCTCCACCAAACGTGAACAAATCTCCTTATTAAGAAAATACCCAATCAAGACAAACCCGTGAAATAGTCATATGTTGCGACTTTGCGTTTGTGGATTTCACTCTTTATTGGAATTGATGAGCCCTCCAGATCGAATGCATTTTCCAACATCTGTACTTGGCAGCGGGTGTTGTAACATCATGTGTTCAAGTCTCCACGAGCTAAGAAACTTGATTTGTTTACTCCCTAATTCGACCCATTGGTTACTTGGATGACTCATATTGTTGGCTAATTCACTGAGTCAGCTCGTCGAGTCATCCCATTGAGCTTGTGGAAATAGACATTGAAATTTTGATATTTTCACGTGTTATGGAAATGGATGAGAGATTTAGATGAAACACCGTATAGGTTTTTAATAATTATACATGGCGGAGAGGCGCGCCTTCTTCCTAGGTGGTGATTTTTTATGAAAGTGATGTTGGATGTTACACAAAACGAGAATGTTGGGTCATTCACTGATGTTTTTTGTTAGTTACATCAATGAAGATAAATATATCATCTAAGTTGAGATTTTGAGAGAAAGGGAAGGAGAATCATGATCGCCTCATGGAATATTTATTACTCTCACTATTGCCATTATTATTGGTGATTTAAACATGTGGCTCGAGTCAATTTTATTGGGCCCAACGATGAATGTCAATTGTACTTGCTAAGAGTACAATAGTGAAAGATGGAGAATCTCCCTGCATGATGATTGTAAGAGAACGTGTGTTTTCTCTCTAGAATTTGTGTATATCCCCTATTGACCTTAAAGGTTAGGGCATTTATAGATATCTCATAGGCTTAGGATATAAACCAGTGAGTGATTTTCCTCATTCCATGATCACAAACATATAGATAGTCAAAACTTCATTCCCCCTCAAATTTTAGGGGAGACTATTTTCCTTTTACTGGTATTCCTTGGCGACATATGATAAATATAATAAATCGAGATCTCCAATTGGCAAGACATATCCAATTGGATGGCCAAGATCTCTTCAGGCAACTAAACCTATTTTGAGAGACTAAAACTACTTTGGATGCTTACCCTACCTTCCAGCACTTAGTTTTCCCTTTTTATATGCTTTTTTATCATGGATCCTCCCTTAGTAGGCCCAATAAAGTTATATTAGTCCAAAAATTTCATCATCTTTAATATCAAATTTTCTAAGTTTATCCTTCTCGTTATTAAGGATAAATCATTTACATATGAAATCCCGAAGGTGGACAATATTGGCTTCCTTCCTTTATATAAATTATATGGAGTAAATATTAAAATTTATCTTATGAATATATGATTCATTACATAGCAAGAAGTGCTTACTGCATCAGCCCAAAAGTACTTTGGAAGATAAGTCTAACTGGACATCATCCTCATTATTTTTTCAAGAGATCTATTTTATATCCCATTTTGTTTGGGAGTTTGTGGAGTAGAACAAGTATGAACAATTCCATTCTTGTTATAATATCTCTCAAATTCCATATTTTGAAGTTGACCTTATGATCGCTTAAGATATATGAAATGCTTAATCTTTTTTCGATATGGGTAAATTTAGCTAGTTTTTGAAAGGCACCGAACGTGTATATTTAATGAGGGAATATCCAATTATAATTATAAGGGAAAAATAATTCCTTCAAAAACTCATGGTTCTAGATGGGCCAAATAGATCAATATGCAAAAATTGTAAAGGCCTATTGTAGAAATAATATTTTTAAATTTAAAAGATACATTTACTTGTTTATCCTTTTTTAATTCATCACATCACTCATTCTTTTGAAAATGTAACTTAGTCAAACTGTTTACGAAATCCTCATCGACCAACTTGTTCATATTTTCCATGTGGATATTGGTTATTGTCTTATGGTACATTCATGATTCATCCTCAATAACCAAAATACATACATCATTTTAAGGGGTTTTACTAATATTAATGGAGTAGATATTTCCATGTCTTGAACTAGTAAAAAGAGTTTGATTTGATTCAGATTTTACATCTCTACATTCAAACAAATCAAAAATCATATTATTGCCTTTGTCACATATATGGCTAATGCGTAGAAAATTATATTTTAAACCATCAAATAGAAGAAGATCCTCAATTTTTGGACAAATAGACTTACCAATAGTACCTAAACCAATAAACTTTCATTTATTATTATCACCATAAGAGACGAAACATACCTTTCTAGAAGAGAAAGAGGTGGCATAGATCTATCTCCAGACATATGTTTTGAATAACCATTATTACGATATCATTTAGTGCTTGATACTATTAAATATACTTGCATTAAAAACCTAAGTCTTAAATATAGGTATTCAAACCATTTTTAATTTTCTAATGTTAGTGTAATGCATATTTCTTTATCTTACCAATTTGGATCATAATTGTATAAGTACGACGATCCACTCACATTTCTCATTTTCTTTTCAAGTAATTCTTTATAAATGAGAAGGAGAATAAATGATAACTCATTATGTGTGGGATATTTAATTCTTTAATACTTGAATCATTTTAAAGATATATGCTTAGTTATGATTATTTACTTGTGTTTTTATGCTTTTAGCTTAATCTAGCAATGAGCATACTATATGCTCTCATTTGTAGTTTGATTTGTTTATTTTATGTGTGTCATATCCTAATTTTTATCCCTAAGATTCCTTATACAACGTTATTTTCACTTCATCAAAGCCACAAGCATGGTAGCCTCTTAACTCTCCTATATTTAAGTTTGTTGTGTGGGAGATCACCAAGCACCTTTGTTTTTTTCTTTTTTAATTATTTTATGCTTTACTAACCTTAACCAAAATACAAACATATGATTTTCTCTTTTTTTATCTTGCAAAATAGGGTTTTGAATCAAGAAGATCAAGTGTGGTTATCCAAATAGGGTTTGAATATTCAAGGTCAAAGATATTCAACCATTAATGATAAAGGGTTTATTCATCAAGGATTGACCTATGATCTTATGTCACTTGCACCTCAAGCTACATTTTACACCTTTTGGTCAAAGAAAGTTCAAGTTTGGTTGCTTTCTTTTTTAAGTCATGTCAAATAAGCTCATGTGTTTATTTCCATGTCTTCTTCATCAGGTTTTCTCAAGATTTTTTCAAGAATTTAAATAAAAATAATTTTTTATTTATTTGAAGTCAATATGTTCATCAATGTGCTTTGAATTGCAATGAAGAGCCAAAAGTTTCGAGTTGGCTCAAGGTGGTTTGGCCTAAATATCAAGTTTATCATGCCTTAGTTAAAATATCATAACTTCTTTATACTTCAATATTTTTCACTAGTTCTCTATGAACAAGGTTAATTTTGATGTCCCATACAACTTCTCTTCATAAGTAAAAGGCCAATTATTCTCTTAGGATTCTCAAAGATTTTGATCAATTGTAGGTCATTTTGTGGACATAAAGAAATTTGACCTAAAAGTCAAGTATGACATGTTTATGTTCCAAAGACCAATAACTCCTTCAATTTTCAACTTTTATGGGAACTTATTTTTTAAAACATATCTATTTTAATATCCTCTACAACTTTCATATCGAGGTTAAACATCAATTATGCCTCTAAGGACCTCAAATCTAAAAGGCCATTTCTGCACAAAATGAGTTCATAACATGTTTGACCTAGTTTCCGGTGGTTAAACCTTAACTTCTCAAGCTTCTCATTTTCATACAACTTATCCAATAAAGTTGATTATTTTTGTGTTATGTTCCTTTCCACGAGAGGATCATTTACCAAAAGAAATAACTGAAAACACACGAGCCAAATTCATTTGGCCCAAGTTTGAATATGGTGACATGAACTTTGTTTGGGAGGTGTGACCTGAAATGAAAATTCACCAAATCTTAAGATTAGGATCACATTTGCATGTGAATTGCATACAATGATGTTAAGTGATAAGTATTGAGCAAAAATGACTGGAATTGGCAAATGAATTACTACGTTTTGGTGACTTTCCAACCATGTTTTCATCACATAAGTCGTGCACATGGAATCACACATTTTACAACTAATTTTCACACATATGGAGATGCATTACCTCAGTTATAAGTAGAGCCTTCATTTGCACTGAAAAACAAGCTTAGAAAGCCTCTAAAAACTCTTCTCGATCTCTCACTTTTCTCTGAACAATTCCAAAGTTTATTTTCAAATTCTAAGCAATTTCAAATTCATTCCTTGATTCCATTAGCACCTTTGACATCTTTTGAAGCTAAAGCAACAAAAATAAAGCTCTAAGACCTTATGAAGTCTACTAACCAAGTCTCCAATTCACCACATTCAATCATCACTTGGACAAGGTAGTTTTGAGCATCTTTTAAACTAAAACAAGTTACCCCAATGTAGCTTGACACTTCCTGATTATTTCTCCTAACTTAGCTTGCATTGACTATTTGGTTTCAATATGTAATTTATTTTTTTGCATTTTCATGTTCACTCATTTTTTCTCAAAACTATCCATGTTCAGTTCCAATAAATGCAAGTGAATCATGAAATCATGTTCTCCTCAATGAGACGGTTAGAAAGTTGGTGGGTTTGTGCCTTAACAAAACTATTTGCCAACTTTTGGTAATTGGTTCACCAGAGAAGATCTCCGAAGAGGATGAACATGCCTCCCGCGTGTTTTTGAGGTCTCAGGTAACCAAATGTTGTCATTTGTTTTAATTTCACTGGTCCATTTGAATTTGATCTGACGCACATTTTTAAGTGTGGTGTACCATACGCTTTTAACCAGATCATTTATTTTGATTACTTTGGTTATTTGATTTGGATCTAATGGCTGTTATTTTTTTCTCATTATTATTTTTGTTTATTTTGTTTTGATTTTCTAAATATCTTTTAAATTTAATTTTCCTTCAAAAAATTTAAAAAAAAAATCACAAAATTATTTTCTATTATTTTACACCTTGTGTAAATTTTTCACAATTTTATTGTTTGTTTTTATATGTTATTTTATTCTTCGCTTATTTTATGTATTTTAATTGGTTTAAAAATATTTTTATGCATTGAAAAATTATTCAAAATACTTTAGAAATACTTTAAGTCATTTCCGACCTTTCATAATTTTTTGAGAATTTATTTGATGTTTTGGTGTTTTATTTGAATTTTCCCTTTTATTTTCCATTTAAAACTTTTAAAAATCATTTTAATGCATTTATGTGTTTATTTTTCATCATTTAATATTAGTTTGAATTTTGTTGCCTTGATTTATGGCTTGTTAGATCAATTGTTTCATCAATATCAATGAATTTGGTGTGGTACTTTGTTTGCATTAATTCTCATCAATTCAAATATATCATTAAAAGGTTAAATATACAACATCCCTTTTATAATATTATCGAGATTCGATTTAACCCCTGTAAAAAAAATGTATCTAAAATCCCATCGTAATACCTAAATTTCCTCGTTATAGCTCTTGAATGCACTATTTCATCCTAGATTCCAATTTTTGGTGACTTGGATTTATTTTCTTATTAAATTTTTAAAGTAACATGAAACTCCTTAAGGTTTATATATATATATATATATATATATATATATATATATATATATATATATATATATATATATATATATATATATATATATATATATATATATATATATATATATATATATATATATATATATATATATATATATATATATATATATATATATATATATTATATAAATTTGTTGTATTAATTTTTTTATATGTTTTCTTAAATTATTTTTCTTAATATTTATTTTACACAAGAACAAAGTTAAAATTGTTTTGCTAGATAGTTTGAGGTTTAATGAATTATAAACCTTTTGAATGTTATGATTGATTTATCTTGGTATTTTTGTTCATGTGCGTTTATGCCATATTTTATTCTTTTTTTCCCAAATTAGGAGTAGATAATATTTATTAATATTGAGGAATGATTTAATAAATGAAATCATGACAAATATGAATAAAAAAGTGAATAGGAAATATTTGTCATCTAGTTATTTTAGAGATAAAGAGTTAGAATTATAGGGAAAAGGAAATATTGGAAAAGACGTGCACAAATACTATGTGAGATTTGAGAATTTGTTTTATAACTATTTTCTATATTTTTTTAGTGTTGTAGGCATACACCACTAGTTCATTTCTGGCCTCATCTATCACGTTAGATAATATCAAATTTATATATTAGATGAATTCATTAAATTGAACATTATCCAATATATTTTTGACTCTATATTAACCCTTAATTATCTTCTTTGTTTTTCCACTTTCTTAACTACATGACACATACCATAATTTTATAACCTTTGTTCGTGTAAACTTTATAACTTTTTGTATTAAAATCATCATGTTTAATACAATTAATGTGGGATTGATACTCTTTCCAATCACTTGCTACAAATTTAACCATATGTATATTTGCACCTACAAAATAGCCATCAATAAATATTTTTACTTTCATGGTTTTTCTTACCTAAAAAGATTTAAGTTATAAGATGTTCTTTGATTATCTAAAATAAGGTTTAAGTTATCGCTTCATTTGAAAAACTTATCAAGTATGTTATGCAGATCTTTAAATTAATTTTCTAAAACATACTTGATAAGTTTATCAAGTATGTTATGCGGATCTTCAAATTAATTTTCTAAAACATACTTGATAAGATCTTTGAACTAAAATACTTTGTTTTTCTCTACGACTATCTATTTCTTATTTTGGAGGTATAAAAAAAGGTGTTTTTAATTTACTTAATTTCCTATATAACATTTTATAAATGCAAAATAATTCATTATATGTAAAGTATAAAGATGGACTTTTTACATCTTTATCTTCATGTTTTTCATATGCTTGTTTCTTCATCCTTATCGGATTCATATGAAGACTCCATAGAATTATCATCTCAAGCAATTTATGTCTTATTTGTTTCTTTTTAAGGTCTTCTGAAATTTTTAGTTTTTTAATTCTTGTTTCTTGTTTTGAGGAAAATTTAGTTTTATACAAACAATATTTTCACATTGATAACATGTTTAGACAAATGAATATTTTCTTTCATTTTTGTTTTGAAAGTCTTGTTTCTTGTCATGCTTTATGAATCTATTAAACTTTTGGATAATCAATGTCAGATCTTCATTAGTACTTGAATTTTTCCTTCTTCGACTTTCAAAACTAATATTTTCTTTTTTTTTTCCGTCTTCTTTATTATTATCTAGCCTATTTAGCTTCATTTCATGTTGCTCCAATTTTATAAAAAAGGTAGCCAAACCCATATAAGACAATTCCTTAAATTCAGATACTACAATGATTTTAGATTCTCAACCGCAATTTAAGCATTTAAGAATTTTTATAATTAAATCTTAATTTTGAAAATTTTATCCAGACTTCTCATATGTTTTACAATAAGAATAAAATGTTTTTCATATTGCCGACAAAAATAAAAGAGTCGTCACCACTACTTTTTGTCCTAAGAACGAGAAAGGAATGAAAAAATCCTAATTTTTAGAGATTTATAGGTTTGCGAGTTGATTAAATAAAGGAAATGTGTTAAACACCTCTTATCTCCGTTGTACTCAATGGGATCCTCTTTAGTTATAGGACTTAACAGAAATTTTTAATAGCGGAATTATCACATGTAAAAAAAAAGAAGGAAAAGATTTAGTTTTTAAGTTAGTGGACTCGTCTTATTTTTTGAATTGTGCCTACGTATCTCTTTAGGGAGAAATCAGAGTCTTTCATAGTTCTGAAGTTTGTTTAGTGTTTTTTATAGAATGACGTAGAATTGCTTTCGAATGTTTTTCGAACTTTGTATGAGTTTAAAACTTGAGTGATGATAGACGCAGTTTGAGTTTGATTTGAAGTAATTTTAACCATCCTTTATTGAAAAATCTTGAGTTTTATTATGTTAGTAAGAAAATATAAGCCGGCACGGGAAACTTGATCTAATTGTGGTAAGGTAGATACTACTTTATTTATAAAACGTAAAACAAATATATCTTATTAGTCCAAATTTATGTTCATGGTATTATATTTGGATCCAATGATGAATTTTTTGCAAAGAACTTACTAGTTTAATGCACAAGAAATTTGAAATATCCTTGATGAGAGACATAAATTACTTCTTAAGATTGCAAATAAATAAAACAGAAGTTCGTACATTCACCAAACAGATAAAGTATTGTTTTGAGCTCTTAAAAAAATATTTTCATTTACTCCTATGACTTCAAATTTGCTGATAGATAAAGATGAACAAGATGTTGAGATCGATATTACTAAATATAGAGATACGATATGATATTTACTTTATTTAATTGCGAGTTAATCCGGTATTATCCTTAATGTATATGTGCGCTGAATTTTAAGATGTCATCTAAAAGATTTTGCTTTAAAAATATATGTTAATAAACAAATATCTTATGGGTGTTTTATGAAAAATGTAAAATTAAAAATAAAAATTATTTAAACTTAAAATATATAAATAAACTTGAAAGAAAACTCATAAAATAATTCTTTAAAATTGGTAGTAGTAAATGTAATCCGTACGTGTGAAATTATATTTTGTCTGAAAATTAACGTATGAGCCATCATATGAAATATGAAGTTAAAGTCATAAAAGTAAGTAAGAAAAAAAAATGATGAAACATCTTGAGATTCTCAAACATGACAGTGACAGACCCGCACGAGAGTTTTTTCATTGGATTCTCTTTGAGATGCTCAGACACACTCAGAACCACAAAATCTGACAAAATCATTTCACCTTCGTAATAATCTCATTTATCTCTATCTTAATAATTAAAGTACCAAATACACCCTTCAAGTCCTTATGTTCACACTTGGACAGATAAGGTTAAAACTGTCTTGAAAATATTTGTGTGATTATGTCTTCGCTACATCCACTTGTAAATTGTCATCAGGGTTAAATACAAAACACTAGTATAATATTTGTAGCCACTATTCTCTAACCACACTCTTGTTGAGGAATATTATTCAATAATATTCCGTATAGCCTCATGTGACCATGTCATGTGTCGCATATCATATAAATTGGAATGTAGTATTTTGCTTTTTTTATATAAGTTTATTCTATGAACAATTACATTATTTACAAAAGTTATTATACATAAATAAATATCATGCAAACAAGCAATAAATTGTGTTACTTTTTTTTCCGATGAATATTGTGATGCATGATCTTTTATACTCTCTATAAAAAATTTATTGTTTTCGGTGCTAAAAATTTAAAAGTGTCAAAAGTAAATGGTATGAAAACATATTGATTGTCAGAACACACATGCTCATGTTAGACCATTTTATTTGAAGCGGTTTTAAGTGTTGTCTGTCTTATAGTAAAACTTTCGGTCCTCAATTTCACCAATGAAAAAACTTCAATCAAATCTACACATGCATGTTTTTCTCCTACTCATCCATACAACGAAACATATGTTGGTTTAAGAGTCGATCTCCTCTTTTTTGGGTCCTTCAAGAAATTCACATGTGTCTCTTTCTTTACATATATCCTTACAGACTTAAATATATCAAATAGGACATTCCTAACAAGATCATCATAGTATTTGAATCTTGAAAAACTCCTAGCAATGAATAGTATGCTCCCCAAATGTATTGTAGAAAATAAGATAAACATCATCAACGAGAAATAAGGGAATCATAAGTTAGTATTTATGGATGATATAATACTCTAGCGAGAATATATGTTGTCCTAGACCATCAATATGGATAATTAGGAGAAAATTTTGAGCATGTGTTACTTGCAAAGAACAAAAAACTATTTCCTACCTTGTGGTCATGTTAAACTTTACTTTCATGACCTGACCACTTTTACTAAAAATGACACTTGCCAAAATATGTTATACTTTAAGAAGGACGGTATCCTTTCTAGTAAAATCAATAATGTCAAAATTTGTAATCACGATACTAAGATAATCCAAAGCTATGTCAAAACCAAGATCCATGTTGTATACCCCATTGTCTCTCAATATATGATCTTGTATGAGGTCGCCTCTACCGTCGAGTACCAACTCAATCCTCCAAATCTAATCGGTAAAGAAGCCACCCTCCATTTAAAAACCTAAAAAAGAACTCCTTCCAACTACAGTGTCTTCAACCGCCCATCGTAACCCCTTATCAAACTAAATAGTTGTTTTCTCCGTGTGATTAAGTTGAAACGTTCTAAATCCAAAATTTGGTGAAAGTCATACAAAACGAAGTAGAAAGAGCTTATTATAAAAATTCTTTAGCTATGGTAAAAGATGCATAAACTCAACAGGCCAAACCACAATTTATTAAGTATCATTTTGTAATTGTTAGATGATATTAATGAAATTATTATTATAATTAGGATAATTATAGTTTGATGTATTTATCTTTATTAGATAATTTCTTATAATTATAAATATATAACATATTTACAGTATCATTTGTGTGTCAAAAGATTGAGAAATAAAGGATATGTAGCTATTAAAAAGTCCCTGCTAAAATAACCTTGCTAAAAGTTTAGGGAATTTTTAA
Source organism: Vicia sativa (assembly GCA_021764765.1). NCBI lineage: Eukaryota > Viridiplantae > Streptophyta > Magnoliopsida > Fabales > Fabaceae > Vicia > Vicia sativa. The sequence continues at coordinate 137,673,491 of CM038794.1, forward strand.
CCTCCACAATTTCAAAATTTAGTGCATTGTAGGTATTAAAAATCCGATAAAATAACCCTCCTTAAATTATAAAAGAAATAATTTAAAAATAATAATAACAAAAATGACAAAAATCTTGAAAAAAATATATAAAATGATGGATTCCATTAAAAAATACACTAAAAGTGTATCATGCTAATGCGTGTGTATTATTATATATATATATATATATATATATATATATATATATATATATATATATATATATATATATATATATATATATATATATATATATATATATATATATATATATATATATATATATATATATATATATATATATATATATATATATATATATATATATATCTTATAGTTATTAACTTCTTTTATTTTTAAATAATTCGTACATGTGTCTTTTTTTTAGACTTAATAGGTTTCTTTGTCACTAAAATCTTAATTGGAAAACACAAAAATTAAATTTTTATTTTAAGATATAGAGTTAAATATGATCTGTGTCCCTTAATTGGAAATAAATTTAATCACTATTAGATGAAGGATATTACTACGGATGGAGGGTCGTGGTGAAGTAGAGTGTGGTAGTAGGGACATATAAACGATTTACTTATCACCATGGTTTTTTATGATAACTGTAGTATAAGTATGAGGTCGGATGTTTGATTTCTAGGACAACATTTTGGTGGTTTTTTCAATTTTTCACCATTGATGTTCTTACCAACTAAAATAAAGACTTAGCGCTCAACTTTTCACTACAATTTTCTTTTTCATTTGTGATGATATGTTCTTTTGAGTTTATGATAACATAAGTGGAATGCTTATTTTATCAACTACTGACTAAACATATAATTTTTCAATGTGATATAGAAATTAATAATTTGATAAATTAAGTTTAAATAGAATAAAAAGTTACAATGATTAATATTTTCCTATCTTTTTTTCCTTTTATTCTTTGTGTCTCACTTTTTGAGTGTTAGACTATGTACAATGGTTTTATTATTCAACATCCTCTTTTTTTACTTTTTATACTCCATATCATTTTCTCTTTCTTCCACCTAATAATTCAACATACATTCAACTTTTACTCACTACAATGGTTTTGTTTAATAAAATTCAACACCATACCTCACCACCATGCAAAATACACTAAAAATCTAAACATTCACAACAACCAATAAAATTTTGTAAAGTATTTTATGGGCCTCACTCCCTCCTCATTCAACATGTTGAATATTTTCAACATTAATTAATCCACCTCACTTTCAACACCCCATTGCAAGCATTCAACTATTGAATTTTTTTTCAACACCTCCATTGTACATAACCTTAGAGTTAAGTTCAATGCTTATGACTCTTCAACCAACACTTAATTCTCTACATGTTCATTGAATTAGTACATAATAAAGTGTTAATTGAAGAACTACAAGCATCAAACCAAATTATAACTCTCAAAGAGGAGATAGATACGTAGAATGGAAGCACAAAAGTTCGAAAAATATTGATATGTCCTAACATAACTTCTTTTTTTAAATATATATTTATAATTCAATTAAAAAGGTTATTTAGTTAGTGATGAGTTGGTAAAACACTTAAAGCACGTATGATCAACAACATACAACTTTTATTAACAACAAAATACAACTTTTATCATCAACATAGAACTTTATCAACAACATATATCAACAACGTCCAATTTTATCAACAACAAATATTTTAAATAAAATACAACATATAACAATAAAAACTAAACCAACAACAACATACAACTTTTATCAACATCAGCAAAGCTTAAACAACATACAACATATATCAAAAGTAACTAAATCGTCAACGACATACAACTTTTATCAACAACAACAATATAGCTTAAATAACATACAACATATAAAAAAAATTAAATCATAAACAACATAGTGAAGGAAAATTGATATACAAAATGCAGCGAAAATTCAAATTTTTCTTTAGCGATCCTTACGAATCCTCATGGACGACGATAGAATATGTTACCTCTTGTGGAGATTTCGATTTCTAATGATATGATCACAAACGTTGATGAAGAATAACGTCTCTACTCAGTCCACACGAACAGATCGCTCTCGGTCACAATGCTAGATGATCACGAACGGAAGCTTTGAGTGAGAGAGTGGGCGAAATTTCGGCTAGGGTTTCAAAACCAAATTTTCATCAAGTAAAATGCTTCAGCACAATGGTCCTATTTATAGAACCACAAGTGTGGGCTGCAAGCTTAAATCCCAATAAAGGTTGTAAGCTAAAAGCCCAATAAAGCATACGAATATCATACCTTATGATGTATCGCATATCACTTAAGCGTGTGGTATCTTACCATATTCCATATTCCACTTAAGTCCACTGTTCCTTACGGTGTTCCTCATTTACTCTATCTCTCGTTAATTTGTCCTTATGTGTGTGACCCTGTAGATTTCCGCGACGTTGGCAATTATATTAAATCACATTTAACATAATAAACAATGAGCGATATCTAGCAACACATCACTGCTACCCAAGTCACAAAAATGTCATGTGATCTGACAAAACCTTTCCGTGATAATACTTGCATGTATAATTACCATTTTGTCCTCATGTCTATATTAAACACATGGCATAGACCATGTCACCCTTGTCCAGTTCAATATTGGGCCCTTAGACATTTATCTTGTTATGCAGGATGAGCAAATTCCATCTAGGTCACTCATTTTCATCAACAGGCTTTGTGAAGTACCCATCAAATGTCTTTATTGTCATCCAGTTACGAGTAACATTTGAGCTGCAATAAAACACTTAACTCTACATCTAGGGTCCATAGTGATTTTAGGTCGAAGGGTGGTATACACCACTTATCACCATGAGAATAACTTATGATACTTTGCATAACATTCTATGTAGTATTCTCATATCGGGTCAATCCAGTATAAATATTACCTTAATATTCATACATATGTCAAGACTTGATAACTTCTTATCCATGATCCATGAGACGTGATCATCAGTCTATCTTCATAATAATCTTAATGCTTTAATGTTATCCCACTTCACAATAAAGCTCGATTATGGATACTTTAAGAATAGTGTCTTTATGTTTAATGGGATCTCATGATTAAGTTACACTTAACATTTTATTAAACAGACTAACTATTCTAGGGAATTTATTATTTTGGAAAAGCAAACATAATAAAGAAATGTCTTTTATTATTAATAAATAATTCGATACAAGTACCAAAAGTATTGGCCTCTAGGGCTTACACCAACAATCTCCCACAAGCACTAGAGCTAATCACGCATACCCCTAATACCCATAGATCTAGTATGGGCTTCATGCTTTTGATGTGCAAGAGGCTTTGTTAGTGGGTCAGCGACATTGCCAAGTGTTGGTAGTATGCATATCTTCATATCTCCCCGATCGATTATCTCTCGAATGAGGTGATAACGCCTAAGTATATGTTTGGTTGGATCTTTGGTGAGATCTAGGCTCCTTAGCTTATGTGATTGCACCATTGTTATCATAATAGAGATCAATGAGATCCAAAATGCTAGGTATGCCAAGTTCACTAATGAGCTTCTTGATCCAAACAGCTTCCTTTGTTGCATTTGAGGCAGCAATATACTCGGCCTCGATTGTAGAATCAGCAACTATATCTTGCTTTAAACTCTTCCAGCTCACAGTGCCACCATTTAAGCAAAACACGTAACCAGATTGCGATCTAAAGTCATCTTTATCGGTCTGGAAGCTAGCACCACTGTATCCTACAACAACAAGCTCTTCATGACCTCCATATATCAAGAATGAGTCCTTAGTCCTTCTCAAGTACTTAAGGATATTCTTGACAACCACCCAGTGAGCATCACCAGGATCAGATTGGTACCTACTCGTTGCACTTAAAGCATACGAGACATCTGGTCGAGTACATAATATGGCATACATGATAGATCCTATTGCAAATGCATATGGAATCTTATTCATGTGATCTCTTTCTTCCTTCGTTGAAGAGGATTGTGTTTTTTATAGACACAAGCCATGTTGCATAGGAATGAATCCCTTCTTGGTAGTATTCTCATATCGGGTCAATCCAGTATAAATATTTATCAAATATTCATACCTATGTCAAGACTTGATAACTCCTTATCTATGATCCATGAGATGTGATCATCAGTCTATCCTCATAATAATCTTAATGCTTTAATGTTATCCCACTTCACAATAAAGCTCGATTATGAATACTTTAAGAATATTGTCTTTTTGTTTAATGGGATCCCATGATTAAGTCACACTAAATATTTCATTAAACATACTAAGTATTCTAGGGACTTTATTATTTTGAAAAAGCAAACATAATAAAGAAATGCCTTTTTATATTAATAAATAATTCGATACAAGTACAAAAAGTATTGGCCTCTAGGGCTTACACCAACACATAAAACTTTTATAAACAACAACAAACCTTAAACAATATACAACATATATCAACAAAAACTAAATTACTAACAACATATAACAACAAAAGTAAAATCAACGAAAAAATAGTATGTGGAAAAGTCTCACGTACTTGAAATGTGAAGATGATCAAGGGAGAGAAATGAGTTTTGTGTAACATCTTTCCTTGATCTCTTAAGAGATGAAGGAGTTTTGTGAAGAAGTGGTGTAAATCGTTCTTGGCATAATGAAAATCCATGAAAGAGTGTTAGGGGTTCATTTTGAGAGAGATGATTTTTATGCCCCAAAAGAGTAAACTTTCGCTTAAATATATGTTAAAATTTTAACCACGATAACTAAAATCGGCCATGATAAAATATAGGTATTTTGCACAACAATTGAAACTTTAAACTGTGGTGAAACCTATTTAATTTTTAATATAAATATTAATATTATAAGTGACACCCCTATATTACAAACAAACAAAAAAGAAAAGTGTTGGTGGAAGGAAACTAAACCTGTAAGCTTTAAGATATCACTACAATTTTTGTTGGTGCAAGGAAACAAAACCTGTAATCTTTAAGATACCATTACAATTTTTAACATGGATTGTAGTGAAAAGTCTTTTAGTAAAAGAAATAATGAATCAGGCACCTAAATAAGAGATATTACCTTGATTGGTTATATATTCGTGGTAATAGCATGTTACATTAAGTGTATTTTTCGTAACGCCCTGAATTTAATTATTTTATTTAATTAAATTATTTAAGGATTTAATTATTGGAATTGTTGAAATTGTGAATTGTTGGCATTATTTAAGTGATAAATGGATTTAAGTTGTGGAACATTATCACAAATAATATTAAGATAATTATGAGATTTAATTATGTGGTGGTTCGAAGTAGAATGGAGGTGTGAATATATAATAGGCCCAATGGAATAATGGAATGATATTATTATTATTATCATATGAATTAAGTGGAAAAATAAGAGAGAAGGGATATAGAAGTTGTTGTACATAGAGAAAAGAAGGAAATTAGGGTTTTGAAAAGAAAGTAAAATAAGTTGTTGTACAAGGAGAAATAGTAGAGAAGAGGAAAAAAATTGGAAGCACAAGGTTGGAGAAAAGAAGTTGTACGAGAAGAGGAAAATAATTGCATAAGAGTTTTTGAAAACTGATCGAGGAAAATTGCTGCAAAAGAAGTTAAAGCCATGGAAAAGCAGAAACTGCGGCGAAGATCGGAAATTCGACCGACCGGAAAACCAAAAGGTAAGGGTGGGGTTCGAATTTTATAACCGGTAATATGATGATTATTACGTGGGATTGAAATTTTTATGAATTTATACTGTGATGTGTTAAATTGTAGTGTTTCTGATTTTGTTAAATTCTAATTGTCATCGATGAAATTATGCTGAAGAAATTATGTGTATTGTTGTTGCTAATATTGTGTTGCATTAAAATATAATGACTATGTTGGATTATTGTATGGGTGTTTGAATCGAAATTGGAAAGTAATAGTGGAAATCTGGGTGGAAAGATGAACAGGTGAATAAGAAGAATTTGGAACGGGGGCCCTAAATAAGGAGGGACGACCACCCCGTCTTGTGAAAGAAGAAGAATAAAATAAATATATACATGAAAAGGAGGGAGGTCGCCCCACCAAGGAGTGTGGGAGCCCCACCTATTTACTCTTGTGCTACTTATGTGTGTTTTGATTTGGATTTGTTGTAAATTGGTTTTTGGCAAATTTGTATTATATGTAATAACTATAGCCTGCATCCTACTTGTGAGAAAGGAAGAAAAAATAAGATAACATATAATATATGGAAGGAGGATGCCCCATGTAGGGGGTGGGTGTCCCACCTTGCCCTTGTACTTCTTTGTTGTTTCCTGATTGTCTGTTTTGGTTTCGTTTGTTTTGGTTTTGGCAGGTAGCACTAATTGTTATGTGTGTATATATATATATATATATATATATATATATATATATATATATATATATATATATATATATATATATATATGAATTAATATTTTAGTATGATAAGTTGTAGTTAGCAGAAACAGAATATTTAGTCGATAGTAGGTTTTCTAACAGACACCATATTTTAGTAGTAGAGTTGGGATTTGATGACAGCATAATCTTTGGATGAAGAAAATAAATTATATCAGTTTAATAAAAATTAGTAGAAGTTAGTTAATAATTAGCAGTGATATCGGTGAATGAAAACAAAGCCCGAATAAGCTGAAATAGTAATTAGGCGGAAAAATTAGTTGCTCAGAATTAACCGAAAATTGTCAAAGTAGTCTACAGTTATTAGTAGGTAATCTTGGTTGATTTTTTTTCGAAACGATGTAAATATTTTGATTTACAGGTACAGACAAATAATTTGAATGGTCTCGATTCGTGGGCACGTTTGAGTTGTAGGTCGAACGACCAATGTCGGTTTAAGTTGATGCAATTTATGCATGTTTAAGTTGTTGTTGTTGTTGAAGTTGTTGTTGTTGATGATGTTGTGTTGTATGTCATTCATACCGTTGCATACATTGCATAATTAAGTTGGCCTTGATGTCACCACGTTGAAAGTTACCACGTTGAAAGTTGAAGGTTTATTCCTTGTTGAAATGCCTCGATAACCTAACATATGTTCAAGTTGGCAGATCTGCTCCAAATGGCACTACATGCATGTGCATAGTTGAGTCGCATTCGATTTGATTTGTCTATTGAAGTTGTTGTTATTGTTATGTTATTTGTTGAACATCGTTTTTCTGTTTGATATAAGTTGTTGTTTGATAAGTTGTGGTTGAATATAAGTTGCTGTTGAAATTAAGTTGTGCTGATTTAAGTTGTTATGTTAATCGAATAAAATTTCTAGTCGTTGTTACTAAGTTGTTTATCAATTGTTTCATAGTTGTTGTATGAAGCGGTGAAATTTGTATGATTTTAGTCTAATATATTGATTATTATACTTTTGTTTATATCATTCGATATCTCACCCCTTCTGTTGTGATGTTGCCTCTACGTGGGTAACGTGCAGATAATTAGGAAGATTAGCTAATGCTTAGTAGCTGTTTCAATTGTTAGTTCAAGTTGGTGTCAATTGCTCTGATACGTGGCACGCGGGAGGATGAACGATAGTTGTTATTTATTAAATGTTGTTGTTACTTTAATTTATTCACCTTTAAGTCGAATATAAGAAGTATCATGTTGTTGTGGAAGTTTTTTTAGTCGAATAACAATATTAAGTGTTGTAGTGGATTAAAAAGTTGAATTAAATTATTACAGGTTCATCCAGGTTTTAAGTGTTACGTATCTGAACGAAAGTGATTAATATATGTTATTTTTATGTGAAGTAAATGTGGCATCTCATGTATGATGAAATTTTTGCACTCTGATTTTTATTAATATTCGATGGATAGATTTGGGATATTACCTTGGTTGGTTATATATTCTTGGTAATAGCATGTTACATTAAGTGTATTTATACTAGTGCATGCACTATGGGATTGTAATAATTTTAAGAATCATGGTTATGATGGTGTTAACCTTAAGTTTGCTAAGGATTTTTGGTGCATTTTAAAAGGTAACTTTCTAATGTTTTTATTGGAGTTTTACTCACACTACAGAGTGTTTAAATGATCAAATTTTACTTTCATTTCTTGAATTTTAAGTTTACAAACCTCTTGAGGATAAACAAGCTTAGACATATATTACTAGTTGGATGTATGTATATAGTTTTGGCAAAATTGATGGCAAATATGTTGAATTTGGCCTTTAACAAAGTCATCTTAGAGGCTTAATCTGCTTTTGTGAAAGGTATTCAAATTTTGGATGACATTCTTATTGCAAAAGTTAATTATGCTTAAAGTGAACTTATAAAATGTGCATGATTCATAAGATTAAAATTATTAGATAACTTTATTTCTAAAATGGGATTTCGTATAAAATTGAGGAAATGGATCATTAAAGGATTAACGGTAATCAAACCGATGAGTTTCGCTTTGACATATTTATAGTATTTTATTTTTGGCTATGTGAAATTGGTGTAAGTGATCGTGTCACATGAGGATGCCTTGACATCTTATCCGACATTACAAAAACATACAAGGTAGAGTTAAAATTAACAGTGCAGGAAACAAAAAGAACACACATAATTGTTTACCTAGTTCGACTCAAACCAACCTACATCTGGGGGCATACCAAGCCAGGAATGAAGTCCATTATCATTAGTACTAGTTCAGAGTTAAAGCTCCCCGTTTACACCCTTCACTTAATCCCTACCCAATGACCTTTCTACCTAGGTCCTCCATAGATATGGAATATACCCATTCCACTTCCAATCATCACAATGATGTCTAGCAGTCAACATCCCAACCACTGCATCAACAACTTGATTTCCACTAACTCTTCAAACACATAGAATTAGAAGTTACACTTCTATCACAAACTAACTTAGTCCTAAAGACTACAGCTTCTAATTTAGGACACACCTTGGATTTACTATATAGCTTCCTCCAAGAACACAACTACACTCATTGCTTCACAACTTCTGAGTGAGTAAAACAATCCTCTTTCCTACAGGCTTTGATGTACAAATCAGTGACCATCCCACAATCTGGATGGTTCACTTACATGGCTAACCCTAAAGACTATATCTTTCTAAAACTGGCTAGCTTAAAACTGAGGTTACAAAGCTTCTATTTATAACCTATTACTCAACTGGATTTGAGCCTTCAAATCATAACAAACTGCAGCTAAAAATGCTCCACAATATTCTCCAAAACAGCTTGCTAAAACTGCTCCAAGATATTCTCCATAAATTTAGGAGTTCAAGTAACAACAATTAAGTTGTTACAAATATGCAAAAGACTCTCTTATAAAATCTTCCTTCAACATTTAGTTTCCTAAATGTTCTCCTTGATTTCAGATTGAGTCTCCTTCAATATAGCGCCACATAGGATTCATAATATCTTAAGAATATTCTGTTTCTATTAAAGACATGACAAAATACAATTTGTCTGCTCAAACACGATGTCGTGACATCTTCTTTGACATGTTGATCAAGATGTTGAAACATTTCAACACAACATGTTTCTTCATTAAATAGAACTTCAACCTGCTTTCTCCTTACAAGTTATAAATCCTATTTAACCTATTGCTGCTGTATTAGTTTTACCAGACATAAAGACAATCCTAAAAATAGAGAATCAACAATCTCCCCCTTTGGCTTATTTTGGCTAAAACTAATTTACATAACTTTTGTATTACAAAAGCATAATAAAATATACAAGGGTTTAAACAATTTAATTCATCAACATCAATTTAGAAGTCTTCAATAATCATTGTTTATGATATTTCAAACTTTACAAGTTGCAATGTTCAGTCTTCTTTTATGATATTGAAATATCATACTAGGACATCTTTCTATAAGGTCCAACTCCAATGTTCTCTCTCTTTTAAGGATCCCATAGATCACACAATGTTTCTCCCCCTTAGAAGTTGATCTTCAGAGATAACATAACATAACCACTTCTCCCCCTTTTTAGCCATAATATTACAAAGGCTTGTTGAAGGAGAACTCACTATAGCACATGAAACATAACACCACAGACAACATCTTCACAAAGAAGGAGAAAAATGAGGCCATGATGCATATGAGGAAGAAAATACTAAATACTCCCCCTCAAACTGAGAACTATGCTACGACACAGATTGACACAACATCCTCTTTTAGAGCACAAGAGGAAACTCACTAACAGAAACAAACAGTTGAACTATCCATTTACAGACATAGAGAATTAGACCTCTATATTGGATAACTCAGAACACAAGACATAATTTGTGTTCATAGCTCAAAAAAAAGACACAGAACAAAAATACTTGCAGAAAATGCAAGAACCAACATACTCAATATAGGACATCATATTCAACATCTTTGCAAAAACAGCTGCAAAGATTGACCTCTGACTTAACAACGTCTGAACACTACCCTTTTCTCTATGTTTGCCACAAGTTGACAAACATAACCTTCACATACTCTAAACTTACTCATATCCGAACAAAAGACATGAGAGTCCAACAAACAAAGACAAATACAAAAGTGAAGGAAATAAAGAGAAACAAAAGACACTCTAAATACCTGAGCAACTAAAATAACGTACCTAGACTGTAAAAAATTTCTTGGTCAAGAAACGCTACTTTAACAAGAACCGCATCAGGTGAATTTGTGCACCGGCTGAAAGTAATGAATGTCTTTAATAGAACCTGTTTATTCATGCACCAAGTCAAAAAACGTGATACACACTATCAATACACGTCTTAGATGAAAAGTTTAACAATTATCCCTACTGGTCTTTAAGGAGAAAACATGTCTTGAGATATGTCCTGACTTCTTATTCGACATTATTCTTCTGACTTGAAAAGATTAGTCTTTAAAAGACTTTCCATATGATTAGAAGCATAAGTACACTGTCTTTGCTGATCTCAACACCCTTTTACAACCGTGATGATTAATTCCTCCTTCAGTTGACCTTGACAGACATATCAGAGCAGCATAATTAAATGTTCAAACGGCAGTTAGAACATAGATGCACAAGCACAATCAGTATTATTTGCTCCTCTTGCACACAACACCAGTAACATTTGGAAGCACATAATTAACACACAGATAGCTTCTCCCCCTTAACATCAGCATTTCTCCTTTTAGCTTCCAAGATGAAGCTATCCAAAATACCCTTATTCCCCCTGAGTTACACAAAATAAGTCCATATTTGATTTTGGTCCTCACAATTCTAGAAGCACTCTTGATTTGAAATTGCCATAATTTCCAAAGTAAGAATCCTTAGCTTATTTGCTACACAAGATTTAGATTGTCATACTCTGTAATTTGTTATAGAAGAAACCACATTATCAACCATGTGTGTGATCAAAGATACATCTTCAAAATATAAGTTTGAACCTTATCAGCCTTCTCTCAATATCTGGTGTCTTCAACAGTTGTGATGTTACATCTTCATGTATCACATTCTTTTATTTACATCACTCTTAATCCTGAATTCAGATTTCCACACATCTATCACACAAATATCCAACTCCCATCAAGATATTTGTAACCATTTGTATGTATCTCTTAACAAGGAATCATCTCTTCATATTATCACCAGATAATGTTGCCACACACTCTAAACTTGTGAAGATTAAAAACGAACTCAATATTGATATTCATCTCATCCTTTATCATGAATACATCAAACAAATACTCAGATCCCGGCAGAGTATATGGATTTTACACTCAGGCTACAGACTAATAAGTACTTAGTCTCCCGTCAAAGTACTTACCAGTTATTCAGTTAGAATTATCTACTTACACTAGATTATCCTGACTGATTACTTCTTCACAACCATACGTTCTTCTTGGCAACAATACAACTTTCATGACTGAAGACATTTAAATGATGTTTTAACATTTGTTACGACATCATCCATTATGGTTCTGGGGGTAACATCCATAATATCTCATCCATAACACTTGGGGGATATAGGAAGCACAACAAACACCACCTTTACATGTAAACAATCAACATAACCAAGGGATAATATGAGCCACATCTTAATTAGCTTTTCTTCAGACTTTCATTCTGATTTTTAGATGATGGATGCCATAGTCTGTACCTATAGAGGAAATTCCCTCAACTAGGTTTATGGAACAGACTTACTTATGGCATGACACAGAAATATGTAGATTCTTCAAAGCAATCTGACTCCCTTGATTCTTCCAGACAATACCCTTCCAAGACAGTATTTAGGGTAGCAATATTTAAGACCATAAATCATTGTGGTTGAGTCACAGTATTCAGCTTCAAATAACATTTGTTCTATGGTCATAAACAAAACTCCACATATTTGGTTTCTTTGATCAGAAGAATATCTCAAATATAAGCTCATATTGATTTCACATAAAGGAATAGTAGAGTGTACCTTTATGAGTCCTCTTTACTTTCATTGAGCTTAACTTCTATAATCCTAAAGCTTTGGTCAGAAATAAACTGACATCTGGAGTAGAAAACTTGTTGATCGTGTCCTGATCAACTAATATAAAGCATATGTCTCCTGTTCTAAATCAGGAGTAGGTTCCAAACATATGTACTCACACTACATTTTTTTAGCACCCAAAACATCTGTTCTTCGATTGGTAGCTGCATACCAGTAGTAGTAATGTTCTAACATCCCATAGAACATCAGTTCCATCTCCGTGGAACACATCATCCTTGATAATCTTAAAGGTCTTCAAACACTATGCAGATAAATATGAGGATCATTGATCAATTGATACTCATCAACTTTATTAATAAATGTCTGTATGAGTGGACTTGAGAAGGACTCGAGAAGGACTCAAGTATATTTGACACTTTTAATATAGTTGAAAGAATATGCCAAATATTCTGTTGATAAAAATATAACCCTAGAATTCTTCTTGCACTTTGAGGGTTGCATCAGAGGCTATGCAACAGAATATAGCCATACTTCAACATAATTTACACAATGCTTACTCCATAATTTAACTGTAATCATGACATCTAAGGATTGATAGTAAATCAACCCTAAAATACACTTGCTTCTTCACTAAGCAATAGACTGGACATAACCAATATCTTGACCAGATGGAAACACATAAGCACAAGAGTTATCTTATCAATATCTTCACTCCCGCATGAAGGTTTTGACAATTTTCTTCTCTGTGCTAAATATAGGCTGAACAATTCAATCCAAATTATTCACTCCCGCATGAAGTCTTTAAATTTAACTCTCTTTGCTCTAGCTTCATCATCTTCTTTTATTAAGAAGGTACAGGAGCTCTGGTCAAGTTGGTCTAGTCTTCCACAAATAGGTCCATCCTCCACTTTAAGGAACCATATAATATGAACACTCATTGTTCAAACAATCTTCTACCTTGTACACAACCAGAAAGTATCCCCCATGGATCTTATCTAGAAACAGACAAGATGCCTGCTCTAATACCAATTGAAATTTTGGTGTAAGCAGCAGACTCAGATGTCACATAAGGATGCCTTCACATTTGATCTGACATTATAAAAATAGACAAGGTAGAGTTAAAATTAATAGTGCATGAAACAAAAAGAACACACATAATTATTCACCCAGTTTGGTTCAAACCAACCTACATCTGGGGGCATACCAAGCCAGGAATGAAGTCCACTATTAGTAGTACTAATTCAAGGTTAAACCTCCCCCGTTTACACCCTTCACTTAATCCCTACCCAATGACACTTCTACTTAGCTCCTCCCTAGATATGGAATATCCCCATTCCACTTCCAATCATCGCAATGATGTTTATCAGTCAACATCCCAACCATTGCATCAACATCTTGATTTCCACTAACTCTTGAAACACATAAAAGTAGTACTTACACTTATATCACAAACTAACTAAGTCCTAAAGCCTACAACTTCTAACTTAGAACACACCTTGGAGTTACTTCACAGCTTCCTCCAAGAACACAACTACACTCATTGCTTCACAACTTCTGAGTGAGTAAAACAATCCTCTTTCCTATAGGTTTCGAGGTACAAATTAGTGACCACTCTATAATCCGGGTGGTTCACTTACATGGCTAACCCTGAAGACTACATCTTTCTAAAACCGGCTAACTTAAAACTTAGGTTACAAAGCTTCTATTTATAACATATTACTCAACTAGATTTGAGCCTTCAAATCATAACAAACTGTTGCAAAAAATGCTCCACAATATTCTCCAAAATAGCTTGCTAAAACTGCTCCAAGATATTCTTCATAAATTTAGGACTTCAAGTAACAACAATTAAGATGTTACAAATATGCAAAATATTCTCTTATAAAATCTTCCTTCAACATTTAGTTTCCTAAATGTTCTACTTGATTTCAGATTGAGTCTCCTTCAATATAGCGCCACATTGGATTCATAATATCTTAGGAATATTTTGTTTCTATCAAAAACATAACAGAGTCCAATTTGTCATCTCAAACACGATGTCATGACATCTTCTTTGACATATTGTTCTAGATGTTGAAACATTTCAACACAACATGTTTCTTCATTAAATAGAACTTCAACCTGCTTTCTCTTTAAAAGTTATAAATCTTATTTAACCTATTGTTGATGTATTAGTTTTACCAAACATAAAGCCAATCCTAAAAATAGAGAATCAACAATATGGAACTTTCATTATTGTGAAAATATTTGTGATAATATAAAAGCCTTTAACAGAGTTTTATCATGTTTGAACTGATTTTAATGATTAAGGTTAATTTTCACAAAAACGTGTTGGTTGGAGCCAATGTTTTTGAAACATGGTTGGCGGATGCTTGCTGGCCGAGAAATGGTGGACCATTTTTCTTGTCAGATCATGTTAAATCGACATTGAGAATATTTGGAGGCTCACATATAACTATAGGGTGGCTTCATTCAACTTATCGGCCATCGGCTTCTACTTCACCGGATGAACCACCTCAATAATAATCATTTAGGTGTTGGTTGTGATGACATGAGTTCTCCTCATTTTCACACCCACCACAACACTGAGGATTTATAGTTATGGGTACCTCTATGAGTAATATTAAATTTAATAGGAAACCTATTTTTCATCAACGATAAGCAAAAAAGAGATGCTCTTAGGAGAACCGGTTTATTTTAAACTAATTCATTAGCATCTATTAAATCGATTGTCACATTCTAAGTAAAAAGTTGATACACTTTAACAAAGTATTGTATTTTTTATCTTCAAGATACATAACCATTTGTTACATATATGTTGTGAAAAACAATACTAGAATAACAAATTATAATTGTTTTCTTGATCGACAAGAAAACCCACAAAGGCAGAAAAGAGGAAAGCAATAAGAATACAATGAAATTGGTTATAAATTAATATTATTTACTTTCTGTTTGAAACAATATTACAAGTATTACATAATAACAAGTAATCTCTCTCACCCTAATTAGGATTTGTATTGTGCAATTATGAGAGACTAGTATACTATTTATAAAATATAACACACTAAACTAATGGGATTTTACACACATGCCCATTACCCAAGATAACTTAAGGAACAAGATAACTTAAATAATTGAATTTAAAAAACATTCCCAATTCAACAATGCTAACAATCCTATCATTTTGACTACCGCATACTTGAGCATACTTCGACTACAACATTGGAGGGCTTTAACTACAACACGTGAACAAAATTTGACGGCATGCTAAAATCATGTCAAGTTGTCAAACCAAGAAGATACACTTCGACTATACTAGAGTTCGATCCAATAGCTCACAAACTCCACCTTGGAACAAACTCTATAACCTCAAGGAAACAAACTAGATTTCTTCATGTAGCTTTATCAACTGCATACAGTGGAAAAACTTGTAACTAGGAAATGTCTTGGTGATCATATCTGCAACATTGTGATTTATCGAAACCTTCAACACTTGAACTTTTCCATGATCGATTACCCCTCTAACAAAATACAGCCTCACATCAATGTGCTTTGTTTGTACAAGATGAGATGAATTTTTCGACAGGTGTATTGCACTTTGACTATCACATTTAACAATGATAACTGTTAAGGACCAAATTGGACTAATTTTCATACATTTTTATTGGTCCTTTTAACCAAATTTTATTTAATTTCCATTATTTTATTCATACAATTTATAAATATGCAATTATTCTTGTTTGCATTTTAATTAGAGTAGATATTTCACTTTAGTTGTTAGTTTTGTAGAAAATTTGAAGAAAAAGAGTTACTTGAATGCATGTGCAAGTGGAAGAAGCAACCAAGTCAAGACAAGATCAAGACAAATATAAGGAAGGCCAAGAAAAGACAAAGGGAGCATAAAATAACTCAGTTCGCGTTGCGTCTTGTTGTGGCGCCGCGGACCTTATTTGATTTAGTTCGCGCCGCGTCCCTTGTTGGCGCCGCGAACTGTGCGTAATCAGAACTTATGTTTTGAAGTAATTAGAAGTGTCTTGGGGTCAGCTCTCTTGGGGTAGCGTGAAAGTCTCTTTTTACTCATTTTTTGGGTCAAGGTAAATGTGTGGTTGCATGAAAAAGGTCACATCAATTGCAATCATGACATGTGAGTAAAGCAAAACAAAGAGAGAGAAAAGGAAAGAAAGGAATATAGTTTTGCTAGTTGATAATTAATTGGACACAATCAGATTTTTATCAAGTAAGAGAAAGGAGAGAACATTGGGGAAGAACAAGAAGAACACTTGAGCTTCTTTGGATGTCAACCATGAAGATGAGGAGCTAATTTCCTATTTTGTCAAGATTAAGGTAGTAGCTAGCACTAATTTACTATGTATTTTATTTAGCTCTTGTATGTGAACAATTGATTATTGAAATAGATTGATACTTTTGTCCTATTTTGAATATTTAGATTTGAATTATTGTTGAGAAAGATTATTCAAATCTTGACCTAAAGTATGCTCTCAAGTAGTGGATAAATTGTAGAAATAGATTTATACATTACTTTTCTTTTGTATCAAACATTAAAGATTGCTAGATTAATAGTTAGATGGAGAAATCGTCTAAGGATTAATATAATGATTATCATAATCCCATTTAGAAATAAATGTCATTGAGAGGATACTAGAATATATTCAATAATTTTGAGTTCATATATTTGTTCTAAGGAAACATAGGAAATTGGAATAGTGAAACCAAATCTTGACAAAGTCTTTTTAATTGATAAAAACTATATTTTTAGTGTTTTCATTTTATGTCACAAGTGA
The DNA here is from genome assembly GCA_021764765.1 of Vicia sativa. NCBI lineage: Eukaryota > Viridiplantae > Streptophyta > Magnoliopsida > Fabales > Fabaceae > Vicia > Vicia sativa. The sequence goes on from CM038794.1 coordinate 137,690,716, forward strand.
ATGATAAATTTCCAAACATAAACAAACCATTTTCAATTTATAAACTTAAAACAATTTTAACTATAGAACGACGGTAATATCACCCAATCTCTGTGGATACGATACAAAAAATATTTGCCGGAAATATACTTTTCAACAATAACCTAACCTCAAAATTTCAGCTCGTTAGCAAAACCTTCAAGCCATAAAATTTCTTTCACAGCTTTAATTAAAGCAATATATTCCTCTTCAGTTGTTGATAATGCGACAACCTTCTGAAGTGGTGCTTTCCAACTAATTGTTGTACCAAACATAGTGAAAACATAACCTGAAATAGATTTTCTAGAATCCATACAACTAGCATAATTAGAGTCGACATACCCTTCAGTTACTGCTTTAATATCTACGTCACAGGATCCACCATAAATTAAGACTATGTTCAGAGACCCATTTATGTACCTTAGAATCCACTTCAATGTTTTCCAGGGATCCTTTCCATAATTCTCCATGTACCTACTTACAAGACTTATTGCATATGTTATGTCGGGTCTAGTATAGATCATATCATACTTCAAAGATCCTACTATGTTAGCATATGTCATGCTATTCATATAATCTCTTTCGACCTCAATATTGGGACATTATTCTATATTCAGCTTGAATTAAGGGTTTTTCAGAGTCGCAACATGCTTTAATTCGACATACCAAACTTGTCGAGAATCTTCCATAGGTATGTCTCTTGAGATAAGCATAACTCTGATTGCTTTCTATCTCTTCATAGGTTAATCCCATTAATCCTTGATACAACTCCCAAATTCTTCATGTTGAACTCCTTATTAAGTTCATCCTTCACGTTCATTACTGTTGCACCCCAAAATTTATCCTCTTGATTTAGGCTTATGTTTCATCATAAACATCATATTGCATTGCATTCACATCTCATGATAGGATCCAAGCTCTAGGGGGTTCTCAAGTCTTCTACAAGCTAAGGAGGTTGATTGTATTAGCATGTCCTTCTGAGGAGATCTCAAGTTGCCATATCTATGGATCTTTCAGGTCATTATGATGTATTATGCCTCAAGACATTCCATTTGTCTCATTGATCTCATTGAATCAAAGTTGAGGGTTTGGTCATCTGTGGATTTTTGAAGCTTGGATGAGTCATTTTCTTGGAGTGTTATCTTTTTACTATCATTTGAGTCATCATGGTTCAAAGGATTGATCAACACATTCAGAAGGTTTGAGGTTTTGAAGCTTGATTGTCACCTCCTAACACATGGAGCAAAATTAGGGTTTTGAGTGAAATCAGGATTTCTTCAGATTCTTCATTCAAACTTGATTTCACTTGTTTCTATATGTCGATGGACATCTATAGTTGAAATATTGAGGCTCAATTTGGAGTGGAAGCAAGCCAATTGATCACAAGGGGCAAAATAGTCATTTTGGTCAAACTCAGTCAAAGTCAGAAGTTAACCAAGTGAACTTTTGGTCAACCATCAATTCAAAGATCACATTTTTATTTTTCATGACCGAATTCATCATTAAATCAAGGAAATTGAAGAAATTGGAGTTAACTTGTTTTTGAAGTAATTGGAAGTTTGAAATTTTTTCTAAGTGTCCACCCTATGGAACTTTGACACCTCATAACTCTCTCAATTTTTATCCAATGATTGCATGCCATACATTTCTGGAAAACTTGGAAAAAATCCTACAAGATTTCCAATGTGTAAAATTTCTCAAAAATGCACCATTTGAGAGATATTTGAGTTAGAAGTTTTGTGCACAAAAGTTGACCAAAGTTGGGCAAGCATGCACGTTTCTGGGCATTTCTTTGAGTCATTTCCACAAACAGGTGGTGGGCATAATGTTGAAGCTTATATCTTTTGATTGGAATTGAATTTTTGAAAATCACTTCGTGCATTTTGAAGTATGCCATGAGAGCTTTAAATGAAACTTTGAATCATGTCATTTGGTGCAAAATTGATCAAGATACAAGGCTCACAAGTTGAGGCCATGAAGCTGAAATCATGCATGCCCATGCAAGCCAAGAACGCGTGCGTGCCCAGACTTTGTGCCCAGATTATGCAATCCTTGTGCATAACTTTGAAGAACCATATCTCACTCATTTTTGATCCATTTTGAGTGAACCAAAGCTTGTTTTGATCCTCATGTTATGAACTTTTGATATGTATCAAGAGGCCAAAGAATGCACAAGACATTTGTGAGAAATCTGATGAAGAAAAGATGGTACAAAGCTGATTTTTGAGCAGTTTGGTTTTGTGTGTTTTGTGAGTTATTTTACAAGTTGTTTTGAGCTAGCATGGCCAGGTTTCGAAGAAAGCAAGCCAGCACACATTCTTTGCCATAAAAAGCCAAGCACTTTGAGCACATTTTGCTCATATACATTTCATGCACTTTTTGATTTTTTCTCATTTTTGGCAAGCTGGAGGATTCTATCACGTGAGCTAATCATTCACTCATATTCCAGCTCACCAAAACGCAAGCAAGCAAGCATGAAATGTACCAAAACGCAAGCTACATGAAAGATACCATTTTTATGATATTTTTGCAAATAACGGATTTTGATTGAAAGGACCAAGCTACCCTCATGATTTTGGACACAATATAAATAGGAAGCTTCATTTTGTGCAAGGAGACACTCTCTCTCTCGTTTTCAGATCCAAAAACTCTCCATTTTTCTCAAATTTTCACAAACTTTGAAGTTTCTACAAACTGAATTTGAAGTTGATTTTCTTGATTATTATCACTCCTTTGAAGATCTAAGAACAAGATTCAAGTGTTTCCTCTTCAAATCCAGAGGCATATTTGGATTTATTTTCCAAATCAAGAGGTATGATTCAAATCTCAAATCTGGAATTCTAGCTTGTATTTGATGAAATAGATGATTTGTATGCGTGGTTAGCTGGCCAAACATTAGGTTTGATGTATAATTTCAACTGGTCATGAAGCATATTGCATAGCATGAAGTTCTGAAAATCCAGATTTAGGATGATTTTTGTGATTTTCGTGCTCAGATTTCTGGATGTGTGATGAATCATTTGATGTTTTACAAGTTATGTGTTGTAGCTTGCCATGTGATCTTCATTTAGAGCTTTGAATCATTCATTTTGGTTGAGAATTGAGTGAGATGCGCGTGCTGAAAGTTGCTTGCATGAAACTGGAAAAAAAAACATGTTTAGGGCATGGTTAGAGGTTGAAGACGATGAGGTGGCGCAATCTGAGTGGTCCATGCATTTTTGTATTTCCATTTTGATTATTTCATAATTAGCATTTTGCATCATTTAATTTTGCATCCAAAAATTCCAAAAAAAAATTATAGGCTTAAAATGATTTTAAGTATTTTGTGGAATGTTTTCCAAATTTTTAAAAATGTTTTGACCATTTAAATAAATTCTGACTTTAATTAACTGCATTTTCATTGAAAAATTCTCAAAAAATACCTTCCAACGTTTAAAAATTCCACAAAAAATATTTTGAATCCCTCATAATATTAATTTTGAGTTTATGAATTTTATTTGATAATTTTTTTCATTTTTGCATAATTGAATAAATTCATGCATTTTAATGCATTTCATGCATATTTAAATCATTTTAAAATACTTCCATGTATATAAAAAATGTACAAAAAATATCCTAGTCCATTCAGATCATATCTCACGCATTTGTGAATTTTATTTCACCCTTTTTACATTTTTCCTATTTTTTAGCCATTTCATGCATTTTAATGCATTTCATGCATATTTAAATCATTTTAAAATACTTCCATGCATATAAAAAATACATGAAAAATATCTTGGTCCATTTAAATGATGTCACATGACTTTTTGAATTTTATTTCACCATTTTTACATTTTTCCTATTTTTTAGCCATTTCAGGCATTTTAATGCATTTCATGCATATTTAAATCATTTTAAAATACTTCCATGTATATAAAAAATGCACAAAAAATATTCTAGCTCATTAATAGTATACTTCATGCATTTCTGATTTTTATTTTATAATTTTATCATTTTTGCATAATTCAACCAAATTTTGCATTAAATACATGCTTTGCATTATACATTTTGCATTTTATTTGCATTTATCGTTTTTCTTGAAAATAAAAAGGGACAAAAATATTTTTTATCATGTTTAGGGTGTTGGGTCACTGTTTCCATTTTTTATAGATTTTTATTTCTGACTTTTGAATTTTATACCATTTTTTCTTATTATTTGGTCATATGAACATGAATATCCATAGTATTGACTATTTGAATTTTGTTTTGACCTTTCCGTGACTTTTCAACTTGGGAAAGGATATATCCCTGACTTGTAAGGGATTTGAGCCCTTATTTCGTTTTTATTTGAATTTTATCCTTCGTTTTCTTATTTTCATGGAATTTCAAAAGTGAACATACCTTTGCCTAGTGTAATTGGGATCCAACTTCAATTGTGAAGCTTATGGACATGATTTAAGGCCAAACTTTGGGTGTGTAATGATCATTTGAGTGCTCTAAGTAATATGTGACATGTTTTCATTCATTGAATATCCTATTTTGGTCACTAAGTGTATACCTTGAGCATAAATTCTTCTATGGTTCTTAAAACCTTCTTTAGCTAATGTTTTGATTCTTAGACCCCTCTCTTGCATAGTTTGTGTTTCTAATTGATGTTTAAAGGGAATGATAACCTCAAGGATAGTCTTCTAAGACTTGAGAGACACTTGACCTCAAGGGATCATCTTGATCCTTATTTAGAAGTTTGATTTTTACATCATTGATTGCATCCTTGTGCATGGATTGTAAGGTGAGGAATGCATTCATGCAATTCTTTAGGAATTTACTTCCCATTCCCTTATTTCATCCTCATAGCATATTTAGGGCCTTGACTCCAGTATGATTGATCCATTTAAGCCCCATAATTTGCTCAAGATCATGGAACTTTTGTTGATTAGAATATTGCCAACTTTTGCTTATGGTTGTACCACTTGTATTGTATGCATCATGCATGGTTCTAACAATCTAATTTTGATTGAGTCTTTGGTTTCTACTTATGACCTTGTACACTATATAATCCATAACCTAAATGCTCTTTGATTCATTGGCTTGCATTCATTTGCAATGTCATCGTGATGACCTAAAAGAGCTAGATTTTCTTTCTTCTTCTTTTTCCATGTTTGGTTGGAACATACCTTGAGGGATTATAGGTTCTTGATTTTTGAGGCATGTCTTATCAATGGATACTACCTCAAGCTCATGACAAGCATCTTGTGAGGGTTCTATCATCACCCTATGACATACAAGACATCTTTCCCTTCCTACAAATCTTGATCAATGATATTTGATCCAAGATAGGTGGTATTTTGCTTTGGATGATTTTGTTCATTAAATAGGTGATTTGTTTGTGTATGGAAGCTTTATCTTCTATATTTGGTTTCTCATGAATCATATCTTGAGTTAAACTTATGACACAAGTCACACATGGTTTTAATTTTCTAATTAAAACCACTTTGTTCAAATCTTTCTTAAGTGTCATGTTTAACTAGTTTAGATTTTTTCTTCCAATGAACTTGTGTGTGCAAGTTTTTTTTACTTTGTTGGAGTTGACTTTGTTTATAGTTTACTTGGGTCTTGAGCTACTGATCTTGAGTGTTACATTCCTTCTCCATCTTGCCTCTTCATCATGATTGACTCATTCATTTGTTTGTTCATTCATAGCTAATTCTAGGGTTTAGAATCATCCTTTTTCATCACTAATCTTTGCATTATGAGTAATGGTAGAGCATGACATTTGATAGTTGCTTTGTGTTCATATGAGCATCATGTTTACGTCCTCATCATCCATCTCATTTTTCCACAACACTTGACATAAATATGTTAGGACACATTCATCCAAGCACCTTCACCACACACCATTAGATGCATGTTTAAGTTTTTTTTTAGTTATTTTGTTTGTGCATTGTAAATAATGAACATGTATATGATGATAATGCATTCTTGCCATGCTATCTACTGCCATCTACATCTTTGTATGCCATTGATTTTATCCTTTTGCTCGCATGCATCAACCATGCCTCATTCCATCTTTAGTTGCATTCTAGGTTAAGTATTTCAACTAGTTTTGCATCCATGTTGTAATTGCATCCTCATGGCATTTCTTTTATAGTTTTATTATTAATTCATTTTCATGATATTGGTACTGTAGACTCTTCATCTTGACACCTTCATTTCATGTCATAAACTTCACATACCTAGATGCATTTCACCACACACGTTTGTTGCACGTTTGCACGCTTTTGATAGATTTTGGTTCTAAAATCTTTGTGGGTTATTTTGCATGATGTAAATGATGATTGATGTTTAGGATTAGTTTCATCTAAGTCCATCACTTCGCACAATCAGCTCCTTGCATGCTTTTAGGATTAGTTTCGACCTAGTTTGTGCATTAACTTGTTTGTAGGTGTTTGTAATGATGATTGATGTTTGTTAAAGTTTTGTATAACTTTGTAAATAGATGTTGTGTCTACTGACCTCACTTCACATGACACTTTGCATGAGCATAATTCATTTGAATTTCATTGCATTTTCATCTTTCTTCTTCTTCTTTCTTTTTAGCACTTGTTAGTGCTTAGTTTGTGTGCTTTTGCCAAAGCACTTTACTTGATTCTACCCCTCTTCTCACTTGGTTTCCCAACCAAGATGATCGATTTTTTTGGTTCCCCTTAGGTTTTGCTCGATTTAGTTAGTTTTCGAGTTTAGACATTAAGTTAGGCATCCATGTATGATAACTTTAGGTAGATTCCTCCCCTTGTTTATATCCATAACTTAGGAGAAACTTTGCATGATAACATTAGGATTTAGAAGTAGGTTAGTTTCCCTTAGCCATTTTACCTTTATCCTTTTGCATCCTTAAAATTAAAATCTTGTTTTTGTCAAATGCATTAAAACATTCTAATAATCTGAAACTTTTTCCAAAGTAAAAGATACAAACCAATTAGTCTAGGATGTTTATGTTTGCCGTTGATGCTTGATGTTGCTGCTGATGTTTCGCCATATCATCCTCGATGTTTCGCCATCTCATCCTTTGATATCTCGTCATCCGTTTGCTTGTTGTTGTCATCCGTCTTTGTTTCGTCATCCAGTTTATAGCTGATGTTTCGTCATCGTGGAGGTGTTTCGTCATCGTCTGATATTTCGTCTGCTAATCTAAAAAACATAAACCAACCAAAACAAGTGAGCCGAACTACGGCGCTCTGACTTTCCCATTACACGAGGGAATACGTAGGCATCCTGTCGCGGGGCTAGATCGAGCAACCTTTGTAAATATTTCCTTCTTTTCCCCGTGTTTTCTTTCCTTTATTATTTTCTCTATTTCTTTTTTCCTTTCTTTTTGCATGCATTATACCATGTACAAATATAGATAGACCTTTACACCCATTAGATAGAAAGTAAAAGCGGATACCATAGAGTACTACGGGCGCGTGGGGTGCTAATCGCGTAACTTCCTTACCCGATCTCTCGGTTGCAAGACCGTGATTTCTTCGTTTCAGGTTTACTCGATGTTTACCTTTCCCTCTTGGCGGGATAAAAAACTTTCGATGACGACTTCATTGATATATAGTTATATCCATTGATTTTCGGCCGAGTGTTTCAATTACATCCTCGACATTTTTGCTTGCTATGAGAATATCATCCACATAAAGTAACAAAATACAAAATGAATTTCCAAGTCGAAATATGAAGTAAACACAATGGTTAAACTGACTTCTAATGAAACTTATGTGTTCCGTGAAATTTTCGAATCTCCTATACCATTGTCGAGGATATTATTTTAGTCTATATAGTGATTTGTTCAGCTTACACACATAATCTTCCTTTCCCTTTTTTGCACATCCTTCAGGTTGCGTCATCGGGATTGTTTCATCTAGATCTCCAGACATGAAAATAGTCTTCATATCCATATGTTCCAGTTCTAGGTCAAACTTTTCCACCATGGAAAGTAACATTCGAATGAACACATGCTTCATAATCGGAGATAACACATTATTAAAGTTGACACCTAAATTTTGAGTGAAACCCCTTACGACCAATCTTGCCCTGTATCTCTTCGATGTCACTCCTTTAATTCCTTCATTAACTTTAAAAATCCATTTACAACTGACTAACCTAGCTCCAACAAGTTTCTTGATCATTTACCAAGTTTTGTTATCATGAAGATATTTTATTTCATTATCCATGACCTTCAACCATTCAGTCTTATTTCGGCTCCTCATAAATTCCTTAGAATCTCTAGGTTCTTCATATAGAACCTCACTTGCATAAATTAAGGCATAAGTTATGATATTTTCATACCCAAGTTTATGAGGTGAATTGGTGACTCTTCTTGGCCTATCTCTTGCCAACATGTATTCATTGACAATTGCCTCAACTTCCTCAATATCTTTAGCATCTTATGTTTTTTCTTCGACTTATTCTAGGATACGCAATTCAACATCGACATGCTCCACCTCAACATGAATCTCTCTTTGTTCCATCTCTTCATATATCACTTCACTTTGACAAAATTCATTTGTTTTCTTGAAAGTCATCTCAATTTCATTAAAAAATGCATCTCGATTGGTGATACACCTTATATGACCTGACTCTACGAAACATAGTCTATAAGCTTTGATTGCTTCAGGGTATCCCATGAACATACATTTAAGATCTCTAGGTTCGACCTTGACTTACCTAATATGATTATAGGATACGCATCCAAATACTCTAAGTTTGTCGAGATCTGGTGGATGTCCTGACCAAACTTCTTCAGGTGTCTTCATATCTAACGCAATCGAAGGACATCTATTTATCATATATGTTGATGTCAAAATAACCTATGCCCAAAAACACCTTTTTTTACCCAACACTAGTCAACATGCATCTAACTCTTTTCAAAATGGTCCGATTAAACCTTTTAGCCAAACCATTTTATTGGGGAGTACCGGTAGTAATTTTATGCCTTGCAATATCAGACGCAACACAAAAATTATTGAATGCCTCATTGCAAAAATCAAGGTCGTTGTCAGTTCTCAGCCTCTTGGCCTTTCTAACTGTTTGATTTTCTACCAGAGTCTTTCATTTTTTAAAATTCTCAAAATTTTCATCCTTATTCTTCTGGATGAATACCCATAATTTTCTAGAATAATCATCTACTATAGATAGAAAATAAGTTGTCCTGAATGTGATACACACTCTGAAGATCCCCAAAGATCAACATGGATGTAATCAAGAGATTCAAGTATTCTTTGTTTTCCTTTATTGAACTTCGCACTGCAAGATTTTCCAAGTACACGGGGTTCACAAAACTTCAACTTTTCGACTTTGTCTCCACCAAGCAGATTTTATTCCCCAGTTCGACCAGACCCCTTACATTGACATGGCCCAATATCATGTGCCAAATTTATGTCTTCGATAAAGGTTTTATGGATACAACATATGTTGAACCACTTATAACTTCACTCTCAAGGGTGTACAAGCCTTTTTTATTCACGCCTCTCTAGACTTCCTTCGACCCTTTCATGACTCTTAGGATACTTTACTCTCCTTAGAAAACATATCCTTTCTTGTCGAATTCACCAAGAGAAATCAGATTTATGTTCAATTCAGGTACATACTTGACTCCAGTCAACAACCTTATTGACTCATCATGGATCTTGAATCTCACAGATCCAACATCTGCAATCTTGCAAGGTTTATTGTTTCCAAGCTCACCGCACCAATTTATTGTGAAAAACAATGTCGAAATAATAAAGTATAACCTGTTTATTGATCGGAAAGAAAATCCACAAGGTAAAGAAAGAGGTAAGCAAGAACAATAAAATGAAATTGGTTATAAACTGTTATTCTTAACTTTCTCTTTGAAACAATATTATAAATGTTACAAAATAACAAATAACCTCTCTCACCCTAATTAGAATTTGCATTGTGCAATAATGAGAGACTAGTATGATATTTATAAGAAAACTAACACACTAAATTATTAGGCTTTTACACACAGACCCATTACACAACCTAACTTAAGGAACAAACTAACTTAAACAATTAGACTTAACAAACAAGCTCAATTCGATAATGCTAACAATCCTATCATTTCGACTACTGTATACTTGAGCATGCTTCGACTACAATATTTCATACCCATATTTTTACTCCTAAGATCCCACCTCCTTTTACATCATTATATGGCATCAATAGATCACCTCATTCATCTTTGTATCACTAACCTCATAAGAATGCAAGAGCTTGTCTTGTTTGCTTCTTTCACAAGGAAGTTGTGTTGGATCAAGGAGCTCAAGTGGTTCATTAATCAAGGACTTATGTGTTCTTAAATTATTCAAAATTCTTATTCACTCATGATGATCACGTGATTTTCCTTCATCAATAATCAAGCTCAATTGTGCATCATTTCAAGTTAACCAAGTTTCAAATTCATTTACACCTCAAATTAGGGTTTTTGATCAAAGAGGACTTAATGTTGACTTTTGACCAAAACATGACCTAATGGTTTAAAGCGTGATAAAAGATTCTAATATGCTTCCTTATAGGCTCTTTTTGTGTCCCAATTGGATAAAGTAGCTTGATCCATTGATGATTGAAAATTTGTAATTCAAAACTCTAATTTTTTATCTTTCCTTGATTTTCTTGATTAGGCTTAACAAAAAATACATCCATCAACCATATTTTCATGATTATTGACTTGAGAAGTCCATGGTTGACCAAAATTCTCAAAAGTCAAACTTTGACCTTGAGTAGTTGACTTTTCATCAGATGAATTGCAAATTTTCAAAAATTGACCAACTTTTTATGATCATATCTTTTTCCTCAAGCATCCTAAACTTACAAACAAGGACTCTTTGGGAAGATCTCATGACATATTTTAATGTGGTAAAAATATTTGAAGTCAAGAGGATCCTTAAAGTACTTAAAATTGATAGTAAAGTTGATGTTTCAAGTTGTTGAAAATCTCAACAAATAGAAAAAAATTCTAAGTATTATGGCCTTGTCAACTCCATGACTTTATGACCAATTTGTGATCAATTCAAGCAACCATTTTCATGCCCAAGGGATGTACTTAAATATAATCCTAAATACGCCCATGATATGGAAAGTTTTAATCAAAAGCTCATGAGTATTAGAAGATATGGGGTGCTAAAGATGGGGTCTCAAAGTTGTTGAAATTGCTAAATTACTTGGAATTTTATCAAGTGTTTTTCAGTCTTAACATTGGATTTTGTTGGGCAGTTTTCTTTATGATCCAATTTGATTCAAGACAAGTAATAAACATAAAAGTTATAGAGGATGATGTAACCTTACCAATGATACCAAGAGCGTGAAGTTCTCTTGCTTAAGCACTAAGTTTTGAAGAGATGAAGTAGACATGTTACAGCTGAATTTCATGTCTAAACCAAATACAAACTAGGTGATCTTGCTTTGACGGCTATGTTGCTTCTAAATCTAAGGAAAATGATTGTTTTACACAAACCCTTGATGTATTACACAAGAGCTTGAAGCATTATCCAAACCATACACCATTTATGGAGTATTTTTCATAAAGTTCCATAACCATTTTGATAAAGTTTCACTTCTCTCCAACAACTCTTGCATTGAGTTACCAATTTGTTTTCTCTGATCACACTCCATCTCAAAGCTAAGAAGCAACACTCTAAGCTCTGAAAACTCATCCTATTGTTCATGAGTCAAGCTATCCTACACATTGGAACCATAATGCCTTTTGATCATTTTTTCTAACTTGATGAGTAAACCAGCATTGGAAGGGAACCAAAGCCAATTTCATTCACTTCTAAGGACCAAAACCAACCTCTATAAAATCCCCTAAAACCTCAGAACCAATTCATCCAAAAAATTACCCAAAATGATTCATTTTCACATCTTCAAAACCTTAACTTTGAAACTTGCATTCCCTTCAAGTTTCTTCCATTATTTCAATTGAAACATCATCCATATATCATAAATGAAGTTCTGAATGCATTAATACTCAAATGTAACACTAAAACCGTTCCATCTATTTTTCACTTTTCCCTCTTGCAAGTTGATTTGGTTAGGATTTTTCAGACACTTTCAGCATAAAGTAAGCATACCATTAGTTTCCTAGAGGTTCAAGAAAGCTCATTGCATCATCACTTCACTTCTATAATGCAAAAAAAAATGCATTGGACCTTTCTCCAATAGGTAAATTTTCGTGACTTTGAATTCACTCATTTAAGTATCATTTTGATTCATTCTCGTGTCATTTATGCTTGTTATAATGTGAGGATTAAAAGCCTTATGCATTTGGGTTTTGATTGTGCTTGGTTCTAATTTAATTTATATTTAAATTTTTAGGGTGTAGAATTTAATCTGGAAAATATGATTAATGAGTGAGAATTAATTTAATTTAATTACATATTTGAAATCCTCGTGAAATTTTAAGCAAAATGGTATATTTACTTTTTATTTTTGATGCACAAATGAGAAAATTATAATTATTTCATGGTTGTTATAATTATTGAAAAAGTTCTTTTTTTTCGCCTTGTATTTTTTTTTCATGTTTTCGTCATTTTCTATTTGATTTTTTTTTCACCTTGTATTTTTTTCATGCTTTCTTCATTTTCTATTTGATTTTTATTTATGCACATTAATTTATTTCAAGCTGATTTTTCTTGTGCTTTTGTTTATTGACATCTATATTTTATATATCTGCAAAAAATACTAAAAAATATTATTTGTTTTATTTGTTTTATTCAAATTTAAAATCAAGTCTTTTGTCATGTTTCTTTAGGATTTTCCTCATGTTCTTTGCATGATTTAATTGTTAAATTCAATGTGGACCATTTTAACAAGTCATGCTTTGATTTCTACCTAATAATATGCTCCTTGATAATTTAAATAGCATGATTAACTTGATTTTCACTTAGGGTTTGGTATATTTTGATGCATGAACTTATGAATGTCTTACTTGAAAATCCTAATTGCTCCATAATGATCTTCCTTTAATATTATTGATGCATGATATCCTGTGTCACTTGCTATTTCTCTTTATCCATGATGATGCTTTGATGTATGTTTACGATGAGCTTAAGGTTCATTTGATTACATGTTCATGATTGCTCCTAAAAATCTTGATGCCATGAGTCTGTTTGGTTCTAATTTTGATGCTTTACCATAATTGAGTCCCTTTGATGTTTAAACTTGATATGTTGTCATTGTGAATTTATAACATGAAGACTTGATTGTTTTTCTCTATCATGCCATGGGCTATGTCTTCATTAATTATTTTGTTTTGAAATACGCATGCATGATGAATGATAATATGCTTATTTGTTTCATGTTCTTTTGAGTGTGCTCTCACCATGACATCTCTTGTTCCTATGCTTTTATTTTAAATCCAAATATGACATATTGATTCTATTTACTTTATGCCTACTTGTGATATAAACTTGTCTTGTGATGCTTGATCCTTGAATATTTCTTTGAAATACTTGTGTCTAAATTCAAGACAAATGATTTTGTGTTGACTTTTGTCATGTGTTTATCTATTGTGTGTTTTATTGCATATCTTGTCTATCTTTTGTTGCATATTTGTCCCTCAAACCCTAATTTCAAACTCACGTCTCTTTCATAAAAATTCTTGACTTGGGTCAATGCATTTTCAAAAATTTCTTTTCTTCAACAAATTCTAAGACATCTTAAAGCATCTCAAACTCTTTTCAAAAGATTAAAATAATACAAAATTCGTCCAATCATTTTGTCACTCTGACTTTTCTTTTTAAACCTTTTTAAAAAAAAAAGATTAGACATGAGTCATCTCCATAGTTAAGATGTAATTCTCATATCCCCACCGTATTGAGTGAAATAATGTTGATACTTTTCCACATGAGAGAGTTATTAGCATACTTGTTGATTCTATATCCAAGTTGGAGCCATTCTCTCACTGTGATGCAAAGATTCATCTTTCTCTTTAGAGTGGTAGATTAGTTTAGTATTCTCCTTAAGATAACAACTTGTCTTTTCTCCTAAAATTCAATCAACAAACAACTTTTTTCTTTTTTAAAAGAGCTACGAGGTTTTGATCCTTCATTGGTGCATAGGCATAAGAGTTCATGTCTTTCTGAATAAAAAATGATAATAAAAACATTTTATCTTCTTATCTCCACATTTTGTTTTGCGAACAAACAATTTTAACCAAAAACGCAGATATTACAAGAGGTTCCTATAGAGTACTATAGATACATAAGGTGCTAATATCTTCCCTTTGTATAATCAACCCTCGTACCTTATATCTCTCTTTATTACTTTACTTGTAGTCTTGCTTCTTGCATTCACATGTTTATTGTGAATTTTGTTCGATCTTTTCCCCTTTCCTTTGAAAATAATAAAGTTAAGTGATTAACTCTTATTTTTGCGAGTCAAAATTCTCAATAGCTTAGTCTCCAATTTTTCACTATTACATAGCATTGCAGGGCTTCGTATACAACATATGAACAGACTTTAAAGACATTGCTAAGATCTTATCAAATTGTCAAACTAAAAAACTATATTTCGACTATACTAAAATTCGATCCGATATCTCTCAAAAACATTCATTTATAAAATAAATTTACCAACACACAATATTCTTCATCTAACTCTTTTTCCCCGACCAAAAAGCCTTCTCCTCACATCCATCAACCAAAAAATTCCTTAGTAGCACGAGGAACTTTATATCACTCAATTCTAACATGTATTATGTTCAACAAAACAGCAAGGCCATGTAGACTTGTACGAAAATGGAAGTGTTCTTTTGTGAGATGACATTGATAGGACTATACCAATTTCGGTATATTCATAAAAAAATTTAAATAAATAAATAGCACTATACCATTCGCGTTAAGGCATACATGGTGGACCTAAGTTTGACTATAGACACTTTCTTTTAAAGAAACTATAGTTGTTCAATTTTATTTAATTAAATGTTGTAGACAAACAATAGTGCCACAAGATTATGATTAGTTGGGTTTAGCCCTACCAATTACAAATTAAAAATCAAACTCTTGATTATGCTCTTTTTTTAGGCAAATGTAGGGTATTTAGAGGTCAAGAGTCATGAACTAATTAATCAAAGTAATGAAATTTACATAGGTCTGTTTGGAGGAAAAGGAGAGAAAAACTTCATTTTTGAAAGGAGAATATTGTATATTTTTAAATTGAAAAAGTATAAACTTTCAAAAATTATTTAAAACATTATTAAAATATTATATGATCACCTCTATATATCATTCCTTCATTTTCAAAATAACTCATATTAACCACTTTTCAAAACGGTCCCCCAAAACTCAATTTATAAAATTCTTTCAAACAATTACAAAGAGGATGCTTATAAAAAAAACACTAAGAGGAGAACTTTGTCTCTTAACTATATCTTTTTAACTATTTTGAAGAGTGTTAAGTATAAGTGTATTCAAAAAGAAGTAGTAGTGCAATTTATTATACTTTTTGTATCGACTTAATTTTTGATAATTAATTGAAACATATTTAACAAGCGAATTAAGCTATTTTTGGCTTATAAACTTAACTTAAAAACATGTAAAATTAAAATAAAGATGAAATAGGTAAATAATTTGATTGAACCATTGAGACATTAAAAGAAATTTTATTTTATTTTTTTCGTATCAAATATTAATTAAAAATATTTTAATCAATAATTTAGATATTAAATTAAAATAAAATAAAATATATATAAATAATTAATATCAGAGCAAAGTCGTGAGACTTATAATAAATTCTTAAGATTTGCTTGGAAGTGATATATCAGTATGGATCCCACCAGATACACCTACATGGGATACCAGAGTACAGAGTACAGCCTCTGAATTAAATTTTTCTGATGCTTAAGTATGGACACACTGTCTACTTTTTCATAACTAATTACAGTCATGAAAGTAGCGCAGGAAAAAAAAAAACACCAAGCTCAAGCCACAATTGACATTAACAAAACCATATTGAAAGATGCCATATCAATATTAATTAAGTAAAAAAAATCATAATTAAATCACTAACTGTAATTAATGCGACTTATATATTCTCTGAACATTATTATAAATAATTTTTACTTTTTTTAATATGTTTAATTATCAATATATTTGATTCATATATGGTTCAGATATATTGATAATCAAATATTACTGATAATATTTTCTGAGGATGTAGGAAAGAACTTGAAGATGAGAAAAATAAAACATATTTTTGCATTCAAAAGATAAGTATATATGCCTTTACTTTATCTCAAGCTGACAAACTACCAACTGAATTAAGCTTTGTAGAGTTTCAAACTTTGAATTGAAACACTCACAAATCCTGAAAATCCAAACCATTACATTTGCACTCATCACACTTAAGTATAGAAGTCAGTACATATAAAAATTTAGTTGGAGACCCATTCCATCTAAATTCAGTAACTAACAAACCCTACAACTACAAGTTGTTACAAAAGCTAAAATTAGCATAAACTAAACAAAACAGCAAGCTAATTGCATGTTCGAATTTCGCAGCGAGAGTTGTAAAGTCGCAGCGAATCACTGCGATTTTATCAAACTCGCTGCTTATTCAAACTGTTTCCTAACCTCAACACACCAAAATCTAAAAAAAATCTAAAACATTTCCTATGAAAACCACTTCAAAAGTCCATCTTCAAAAGTGTGATTATTTTTATATGTATCTTGCTATTAACATACACACAAACAATAATCAAACAGAAACATCAGGAAGTGTGACCAAGAAAAAGTTATCCAAGTCAGGAGGTACAAAGAATGAAAGTGGTGACCTTCTCAGAGAACAATTTGAAACTACCCTTTGTTTCTTTGGTGCTGGAGGACATGTTGAAATCTCTGGTATCCTATATTTCTGACCCTTTGGTGTTGAACATGCACTGTTACTAATAGAAACATCAATTACCTCAGAAATTTCCTCCTTTGAAGATTCTTGTGAGCTTTTTGTCTCACAAACCTTGTTCATCACTTGTTTTTTGTTCTTCTTGAAACATGTTGTTGTTGTTGTTCTAGGTTGTCTTGTTCTTGTTCTTGTTCTTGTTTTTCTTGCTGTTGTAGTTTTTGTGGTCCTTGAGGTTGTTGTTGTTGTTTTTGGGGCCATTTTTTTGAGACAACAAAGAGGGAAGATTTGGTTTGGGTTAAAACTTAAAAGAACTTAGTAAAAGGTGGTTACAAAAAAAGCTGCAATAACAACAAGATTGGAACTTCTATATGACACAAGGTTATCCAATTGAAGAGTGCTTTGGAATAATCAATTTTGTAGATAAGTTTTTCTTAGTACTGCTAATGCTAGTGATTTCAGTGGGAAGTTACATGAAAGACCTTAGGCACAAACTAAGAAAATGTTGTAATGATGATGACATTAATTAATAACACTATGAAAACAAAATGATGAAAGGGATTGTTGAGGCTTGTGAAGTGGTGGGTTTTATAGACTCAATTTTAATACTTTAGGGAAATGAAAAAGTGTGTGATTTATGAGATTTTTGACACTTTTTTTGGGTGCTTTTTTAATGGTTATTTTAAGGTTTATAAATATTACGGGCAGCGGGCAGTGCTGCCCTTAGAAATTAAGGAGAGAGGGAGAAAATTTCATTCAAATTTTGGGACCCTATTGAGCTTTATTTTTTTATGTATGGTATGATGAATTGAATTTTTCTAGAATTTTTTAAGTGCTAAAAGCATTTAAGAGTTGTTAATTTAGTCAATAGGAATCTTTTTTTCTTTTCTTTTTTGAGTATAGGTATTTTCTGTGTTATTTAAATTTGTGGTGGGTTATCTTATATTACATACAAATTTCGGTGCTAATTAATTACAAATATTCATTTTTAATTATTGAATTGAAATCTTTAGTGATTTAGTGATTCATTAAATATTAATGCTAGCACAATTAAACACCGAGACATACATGACTTGCGTGTGTTTGAAAACATGAATTTTTGCGTGTGTTATCTACTGCATTTTTATTACAAAGTTGCTACATTTCCAAACATGTTGTTAAGCTATTTAATATGTGTATGGTTTTTTTATTCAGACATCAAAAATTATATGTTAAAAATTGTTTAGTAGAATTGTGTATAAATAAATCAAATATTTGAGTTTCAGTGGTAAATGAGCTTATGCTAATAACGTAATATGAAGAATATCGGGTTCGATTCTTAGATGGAAACGATACTTAATCAGTACTATAACCTTTCGGCACGAGTTCTGGACAACTAGGATCTCATTCTCCTAAGAACTAGAGTTTGAAAGCCAAAAAAAAAAAAAGAATTATTGATTTCTTGAGAGAAACAATGACAAAATAAAAATTATTGGCTTCCTGAGAGAAACAATGACGCCTTCTCTGAGAATAGATTCTTGACCAAAGATTACTTGATCAAAGCCATAGAGACATCAAAGATTACTTGATCCAACATCACATCATGTTGCTCAACAAGAACTTGTCCCTTCAAGAGTTAACTATGAAATTTTTTAAGCTCTTCCAATTTTTCAACCTCTACAACAACTTTTCCAAGGGCAACCTTCATCGCAACCATTAATAATTGGACAAGAGATGCTCTTTAGTATTCAATAATTGCAAGCCAACCTTGCATACATGGAGTTGTAAACCTACTGAATAATATTTATAACTTGGTAAAATAATGAAAATCTCAAGCCTTAGTAGACATGATACTCATAATTGAAAAACCATGTAATGTGCTCCTCTAAGAACCAACACCATGCACGAGACGACCTCACGCACAAACCACGAAGTCATAACACTATCACCTCTAATAAGTGCAACCTCGACGCAAGAAGTATTTTTGAGATCATCGAGTCACAACTAAAATAGGGGACATCTGACTCCCCCGCAGAAGTAACAGTCACACTTTATCAAAGGTTTATCGTCTTTGTAACTCGCCAATAAACTATTTCCGGAGAAGGGAAGTGTAAAATGCAGCCTTGACCTCTAAGTCCACTCTTCATATGCATTCATGACATCACAATACCAATGTCCCTTGAAAAGCCCTCAAATCTAGAAAGTTAAGACAATAGTGGGGGATCCAGACGAACACGTGGAATATGTCGACAATATATTACATTATTAGCACCCCCGAGGAGCTGTGAAATGTAAGCTCTTTGCATTAAGCCTTAAGTGAGCTTGTATATCTGGGTCTAAAACCTCTCATTCAGAGCATAAATTCATAGAAGGAATTATGTGACTCGTTCATTCCTTAGTTCACAACTAGAAAGCGACAACCCACATATTGGAGTACATTAGGAGATTTATCAAGGTATCATTGGAGGTAGGAGGTATAGATGATGGATTAAAATGGTAGATAACAAAAAGAGGATGATGATATATTGCATGTTCTATGAAAAACTAGGGTTGGGAGGAGTTTGCCATTTAAGTGGCATATTGAATACATATATCAAATATGAAGAAGAACTATTACCCAAAGAGAAAACCTAAGAGATGAGAAACCCTGGATATGTTTGGGTTCTAAAAAAGACAGTTATCGTCATAGAGATGACATAGAGTGAGGGACCCAAGCTAGATTTTCTGCATATTCTCCTTTAAACTTGTCGAGAGAAAATCGCCAATCTAATTTAGTTTGATTTACTGTTATCTATTGGATTGATTCGGTTTTGACACTACTACAAAACGTGTAAACAACAACGCCATGGTCACCACTATTCTTCCCTACACCGTGATGACATCTCTAAACTAAGGCACTACCATATTATTTTTGTTTTTTGATTAAAAATTAATTGTATATAACAACGGTTATGGAGCCAACCGTAGTGATACCATAAAACGTTCATGGGTTCGAACCTCAGCGCCCTTATATATATCATTCCTTTAATGTTAAGGCGCGCCTGTTTATTTTTTATGTATTTTCAAATAAAATAATTAAAGGGTCATGACTACGGTTTATGTGTTCCATCGTTGTGACACACATACAGTTGGTGTTGTAAACCGTTGTGAGTATATTTATATATAAGCGAATTAACACTCGCTCTTTGACATTGGCTTCATATCTTTCACAACAAAATCCTAGAACCCATTTTTCTCTTCTTCTTCCTCATTAGTATTCTTATTCTACATTATAGCTGTCAATCTTGTTCTTCTTACATAAAGGTATTCTTGTTTTTCCTTATTCTCTCGTTTTCGTGTATGTTGTTGTTATGTTTCACATGATTTTCCTATAATTTTCTTCTTGTTAGATAGTTAATTGTTCTTTTCTGGTTGTATGTATGTTTTTCTATGTTGTTGTTTCATGTTGTGTTGTTAACAAATAAGCCTACGGTTTCACATGTTGATAATATTCATGGTGTTTGTAGGACTCAAGAAACAATAACAGAAGCAAACTTCATATAGTTTGAGAAGCTATGAGAAGAAATATAAGAAGTATGAAGCTATTGTGTAAACTTCAAACACCTTATGTTTCTTTTTCATGGCTTCACAAACTAGATGAACCTCGTATGGTGATGATGATGGTGGTAGAAAGCATATAATATTAGTTGATAATGGTACATATGATTTGTGTAGCAATGAAAAAAATACAAGAAGTATGAAATCATTGTGGAAACTTCATACATCTTGTATTTCTTTTTCATTGCTTCACAAACTAGATGAACTTCATAGGTCCACGATTAGTTTCAATAAAAGGTGTGCTATATAAACAACTTAATATATTTTGTGATATTGTATGATGTTAGTATTTTGTTACTAAAATGTATGTTGTTTTTATTGTGTTACATGTATTTGTTGTGTTTTTGTATGATGTTTTTGTTGACAAATATTCTCAAAACAAGAACAAAACATTTCTAACTCATAAGTAAAAGGCTTCTTGTGACTTAACAATATTTTGTTCTTTAAATTCTTATACATATTGACATGTCAAGATGAAGTATAGTTTGTTATATACTATGTAATGTATATTGTTTGTTTCACTAACCTTTTAATATAAATGCAACCATTTAAATTGACAAAAAAATTATAATCTGAATATTATGATGTATTTGAAAACCAACCTATATCAATCATTGTATTCTGAATTGCATGTGTCTCATTCAGCATATTTTATGTTCTTTAACACATAATATATGGTTCAGTGCTCGGATTCCTACAATACATCGATATCTATTATTCTACTTTACATCGTCGTCGTCATTTATCATCATGATTGTTATGATGATAAGTCATCATAACAATCATGATGATAAGCGATGATGATGAGGTAAACAATAATAAAAGATATTGATGTATCAAATGAATTCGACCATTGAACCATATATGTTTTAAAGAACATAAAATGTGTTGATTGAGACGCATGCAATTCTGAATACAATGGTGTGCTTAAGTTGATTTTCAAGAATAGTTTAATTTTCAAATTATATAATTCTTTATCAATTTTAATGGTTGTATTTCTCTAATGAAATGTACGGTAAAACAAGCAAAATACAATTGTATGTATAATAAACTATGGGTATGTTCCACAACGGTTATTTATATTAACCGTGATCTAATGTAGTTAATTTACGGGTGGTTTTGAATCCAGTATCTTTTATGTATATGATATTACATGAGCTTATCAATATACTATAACGGTTCTAGGACCATAATTGTTAGTAGCGAATTTACAATAATACTCTATACAATAACGTATACAATAACGTGTGTAGTTATAAGTATATCAATAATTATTAAATAAGTTTTTTTATAGTAGTGTGAACACTATGATCACACCCGTGTGAGACCTCTATTCTAGACTATTTATTTACATAAAATAGAATGTACATGGATGAGCACTAACTATATTTAAAAGATAAATTGCACATAAAAATGTCTAGTTATTTGGTTACATATAATTGTTGTACCTTGGAGGATGAGATGAACGGTACCCGAGGAATTTAGCATTACTAGTTAATCTTTTTTACTGATCCTTCATTAATACCCCATTTTATTTGAGTAGCCACTAATTGATACTATATGTTTGTCTGGTACTGGTACCAATATTTATATTAAATTTAGGGGTTGAAAAATAAGAGGGTCACAGAGTGTTGTCTTCTAGTAGTTGCATTATTTTGTCTTTTAGTCCTAAATCATAGCTTAACCTTATCAGAAAGAGACTACTGTAATTGTTTTTCTATTATTTTGTCATAGGATCCTAGGAGGGTGTTTTCTACCACCTGCATGATATTCGACTGCTTGGTTAATAAACTTTTATTACACATTTACCACTAAAGAATTTTTCGAAGTTGGAAGTATTGTATTATTTGCATTATAATTTGGATAAAATACAAGCCTAAAGAGTTTGATGAGAGCCGCTAATGGAGGTTGGCATTTGTTGAGAATGTAAAAAAAAAAAAAAATTGTCAAAATAAAATATTTTAACAGATAATTGAATAAAGTATTGTCAAAATGTTGAAGAAGTATATCTAGACAGTTTTAGACTTAATTTTATTTTATAATGTTAGTTGAATTAAATTAATTGGAGTTTACTTAGTAAAAATAAACTCAATCTATAAATAAGGAGTAATCTCATCATTATAAAATACCAATGCAGTTGTATAATTAAGAATAAAAAATCTAGTTTAAAGTTAAAGAGAAATTCTGGAAAAAAATATTTCTTCCTCTTTTGTTAAAATCCTGATTTTTTTTCTTTTCAAATTCAATTCTTTATTCTTCTATAATTATTGTTGTGCTAAATCATCTTGCTATTAATATGTGGTTGATACACTCAAGTGAAGAGCAAAGTATAAGAGACGAAATCAATCGGTGCGATTGATTATTGTTTATCAAGATTGATTCGAAATTTTCTAAATTTTTAGTGCAATTCCAACAATATTTAGGTTAGTGATAATCTATAACGGAAAAATAATTGGAGAATAAATAAGTAATAATAATGAATACATTTAATACATCTTATGTGGCAACATAATTCACTAACTAATTCATACAATTTAATATATATATATATATATATATATATATATATATATATATATATATATATATATATATATATATATATATATATATATAAGAGACGAATTTATTGGCAGAATTTAATAATTGATATAATTTTATTTCGATAGATATATTTAAAAATCTACCGTTTAATTAAATATCATAGATCATGTAGTGGTATAATTTAGAGTGGTCTTGGGGCGGGGTGGGTAGCGTACACATAAATTTTTTATCCTTCTCTATTACTTCTTTCATTAATTTGTATATCATTCTTTCGGTTCGAGCGCCTCTTGTACAAATGTATCGCTTGAGCCTCTAGTTTCTTTGTCCATCACATGTGATCGTGTATGGAGCGCATAATGAAACAATAGATGTTAAAGAAGAAGGCGTGAGACTTAATTACACCTCCTACATTTTAGGGAATTAATCATCATTTTCTATGGTGCTTGCTATATTATAGGGAGACTCGGTTCCGACCCCTAGACTATAAATACATATGTATCATTATACTTAATGGATAACCAATAACATAGAGAAACACTCTGATGTAATATCTTCTCACCTTACATGAGGCAACTCTTAATCCCCCCAAGAACCTTATAGCCCCAAACATCTCTTACACATTAAGGATTGTCAGACATTTATACTTTTATATAGTACAACTAGTAACAAACCCGTGCGATTTCGCACGGGTTCAGGTACGGGACGCGTATTTATATTTTAATAGAAAAATATTTAATTACTCATAAAAAAAAATAATTGAATTTATAATTAATAAAAAAAATATTTTGATCAGCAACTTCATCTTTCTATTAATAATCAATATTTTAATAAATAACTTCATGTTCCCGTGCACAAATATTATTTTTGCTTAGGTATCGTTATCAAAAATATTTGGATCAAAAATAAATTTTCGTATATAAATATATTTAAATCAATAATATATTTTTCCCGTATACAAATATTATTTTAAATAGAAGATTAAAATAGAAAGAAAAAATATTTAGATCAATAATATATTTTTTCGTATATAAAAATTATTTAGATCAATAATAGATTTTTTTCTCATATACCATTTTTGAATTATAAATAATTGGGCCATAAATACCATTTTCTTAAATAAAAATAATTAGATCAATAATAGATTTTCCCTTGATATAAACATTATTTTTCTTTAAGTATCGTTTATAAAAATATGTGGATCAATAATAAATTTTCGTATATAAAAATATATAAATCAATAATCAATTATTTACCGTATACCATTTTTGAAAAAAAATATTTGAATCCTAAATACTGTTTTTAGTATATAAAAATATTTATACCAATAATATATGTTTACGGTCTATAAATATTATTTTTCTTTAGGTATCATTTACAAAAATATATTGATCAATAGTAAATTATCTTATAAAAAGATATTTAAATTATTAATATATTTTTCCGGTACATCAGTTTTGAATAAAAAATATTTGAATCATAAATACAATTTTTGTATATAAAAATATTCGACCAATAATAGATTTTATCCCCACAAATATTATTTTTATTTGTTTATGTATCTTTTACAAAAATATATGGATCAATAGTAAATTTTTTGATTTAAAAATATTGAGATCAATAATATATTTTTCTCGTATATCGTATTTGAATAAAAAATATTTGAATCATAAATATTGTTATCGTATATAAAACTATTTAGATCAATAATAAATTTTTCTCATATATAAATATTATTTTTTCTCAATAGTAAATTTTCGTATATAAAATATTTAGATTAATAATATATTTTTCTCAAATATCATTTTGAATAAAAATATTTAGATCATAAATACAATTTTTGTATATAAAAATATTTACACCAATAATAAAATTTTATCCCGTAAACAAATATTATTTTTTTATGTATCTTTTACAAAAATATTTTGATCAACAGTAAATTTTCTTATATAAAGATATTTAGATCAATAATACATTTTTTAAATGAAAAATATAATTGTTTCATAAGTATAATTTTTTAATATAAAATATTTAAACCAACAATAAATTTTATCTAGTACTGATAAATGCAGTTTACAATTTTGTTGTTAGCTGAGTCTCTCACTTGCTAACCTTAGTTCTAATAAAAATACTTGTACATTACATAGAGTAATGATGGTTTAATATGAACGTGACAAAAATATCATCATAATTTGCGAACATGAGCAAGCAAAAACAAAACATACTCACTATATTTTTCGTATAAAAAAATATTTTAATTAATAATAAAAAAATTTCTTATTTGAAATTATTTTTGTTTGTTATTATTTATAAAAATATTTGAATCAATAATAAATTTATTTTTATTTATGAGCATTATAATTGATTTATATTGTTAAATACAAATTAACCATAATTTATTTGTTTTTTTCTGAAAAATATATTTTTATTCGGTGTTTATAAAAAAAATAAGTGATGTTATGATAAGTGATAGATTTGTGAAAACAGGTAAAGTGATAAGTGGAAAAGTAATCATGTTTTGTTTGATTTGATTGCCATCTTACATCTAATGGTATGAAAAATAGACTTGTTTGTGGAAAAGAGATAGTTTGGTTATGAAAAAAAAAAAAAATTGATTGAAACGAAAAAGATTTTTGATGTTTGAAAAACATAATTTCTTGCAATTATAAAAAAATTATGAGAAATAATAATAGTTTGAATAGATGGAGAGAAATCAAAGAAAGAAAAATTAAAATTGAAAAATAAACTCAAAATTAAAACGGAAAAAGTGTGCATGGAACACAACAAATTCTCTGATCAAACACATCGGTGGGGTCCACCAACTTTTCAATTTGAAAGAAGAAATATGTTTTAGACATAAAATACCCCTACATTAATGAGGTGGAGGACAAAGAGAAAATGTTATTTTGGTATTTTCCAGAACATCTACTTTTCTTATATTATAGATTGACGATCATCGTGGAATCCCGGTAAAATTAACTTGGGCAACAAACAAAATATCCACTCACGAGTTGCTTTCACCATCTTCTTACGAGGATCTTCAAGCAAAGTTTCAAGACGACCACTAACACCACCCTTGGAGGTTTTGTCGGAGGAAGAGAGTCTAGCTCTTCCCGAAGAAGATACGTCTCACAGGTATTAATAGCAAACATCAACCCGTAAAAGCCCTCAACATCTCTGGTAAGGACTAGAAGCGTATAATCATCTTATCTAGAGAAGACGTTATTAGTGTACTTCCCCAAAATAATGATCCCATTGCCATCATTATTCGGCATGCCATCTTGGATATGAAATGAGTGTTAATCGACCATGTCATTTCTACAAACATTCTATTAGGGAGCACCTACTAGGGACTCCAAATGGATTCCCACTCCATTGGATACTTCCTAAGGTCCTTGATAGGTATATCAAGCGAATAAGTACATGTTAAGGGCTACATCGCTCTTGAAACAACATTTGGTTCAGGGATGAGCATCAGGACTATATAAGTAAAGTATTTTGTAGTAGATGCCACATCCCCTTACAACATCATCATAATAATGCGCTCTCCCAACATACTTGGGGTGATCTTGTATACTCGCCACTTAAGCTTAAAATACCCACTACCTGATGGGTGTGTCGGTATAGTTAGAGGAGAATAAGCGATCACCCAAGAGTGTTACCTAAGCATATTGAAAGTAGCGAGGGAGCCCCTCCCCTAAAACTAATGATAGTGATATTGTAAGTTGGGACTCAATATTGGGGGGAAAAGTGAAAGTTTTACCTTAACTGAATATTTGAAAGAGGTCTAGATCGGGCCTTGAGATCACAAAGTAACTAAGTTAGGCACCTTGTTGTCTGAATATGAAGAGGAAAATATGACCGTCCTACTCAGGAAGAACATCGACTTGTTCGCCTTCGCACCCTCGGGTATGTCTAGCCTACACAATATAGTAGTGTGTCATCGTCTCGCGATATATTCTCCAATTAAGACAATATCTCAGAGAAAATACAAGGTATGCAAAAAAAAAGATAACAACCATTGATAAGTAAATTCATAAGCTGACAGGAGTCAATTTCATAAAAGAGATCAAATACTCATGGTTGGCTTACATGGTTTTAGTAAGAAAGGCATCAAACAAGTGATGCATGTGCATTAATTTCACTGAATTCAATGTCGGATGTCCAAAATATCCATACCCTCTCCCTAACATAGATAATTTATTGATGGATCTTTGGGTTATAAAACATTGATTTTCATTGACGCGTGTTTAAGGTACATCCAGATTAAAATGGATCATGTATACGCTCCTAAGATGAATTTCAAGTTAAACCATGGTAATTATTATTGTAATGTCATGCCTTTTAGACTCAAGAACATTAGTGCCACCTATGAGCAGCTCACGGACACGGTGTTCTCAAAGTTGATATGATACAACTTGGAGGTTTATATTGATGACTCGAACGTAAAGTCATCAATAGGAAGAATACATGCAACATACTTAGAATACATAATGAGATTATTAGGGAATTAAAGAATGTACTTGAATCCATCCAAGTTCTCATTCGATGTATAAGCGAGAAAGTTATAGGGTTTCATACTCACTAAACAATGTATGGAAGCGAGATGTGATAAATTACAAACCATCATAGAAATGAGAATCCCCTCCAATATTAAAGAGGTTTAGTAGCTAACCATCCACTTAGCCACCCTATCTCATTTTCTTTCTTGTACGCGTGATAATGTTTTCCACTTCTTCTCCATGTTGAAGAAAAAAGAGGGATTTTAATAGATGAACTAATGTGAGTATACATTCTCTAAGATGAAACATTACTGATATTGTTAGTGCGTGAGGTAATTTTAGTGAAGAGAGAAAGAGAAAGTAATAAAGAAAATAAGGATTTGTATTATTTAATTGTACAAATAATGATACAATCTAAGACTATTTATATACAACCCTAATTGGGCTTGGGTCTACACAACTTAGATTATATTTAAATATTAAATCTAATCAAATCTAATCTAATCTAATATTTTTACCAAATCTAATTTAATGTTTCAACACACCCCTATAATCCAAGTTGTTGAACATCCTCAAAAATAGTCAATTTGAACTATTCCTAATTTCTTTCTCAAATTCAGGAATATGTCAATCTTCAATCTTTTGGTGAAGATGTCGGCCAACTGTGCTTCACTTGAGCAATGCCTAACTTCAAATTCACCTTGATTTACCTTTTTCCTCAAGAAGTGAAACCTAGCTTCGATATATTTACTTATTCCATGAAGAACTGGATTCTTCGCCAGATTTAAAGCGTTGTTGTGGATTTGCAACACCAGTGGTTTCTTCACTTCGACATCTATTTCTTCAAGTACTGATTTGATCCAAATTGCTTGGCAAGCAACATAGGACCCTGCTATATATTCAAATTCGCAAGATGACAATGCCAACACAGGTTGCTTCTTCGAACACCATGAGATTGGGGCACCAAATACTTGAAAAAAATATTCAGTTGTGCTTCTTCGATCTTCCTTATCTCCACAGCAATCAGCATCTCAAAAACAATGAACTATTACTTCTTTATCTTCAGAATTTCGTCGAAATAGTATTCCACAGTTTATCGAACCCTTCAGATATCTCAAGATTCTTCTTGCAGCCTTCATATGCGACACTTTTGGTTCACTCATATATCTGCTTACTAATCCGACAACGAAACCTATAACAGGACGACTGTCGCATAAATACCTCATTGATCCCACAATTTTCTTGAACAAAGTTACATCAACTTTTTCTTCCTCTCCATTCTTCTCCAACTTCATATTTGGTTCGACAGGTGAGGATGTAAGATTCGAATCATCCATTATGAATCTCTTGAGTATCTCTTTGACATACTTCCTTTGATGTAGCACCATACCTTTCTTCGTTATTTGAAATTAGATGCCTAAGAAATAAGACAATTTTCCCATATCCGGCATTTCAAATTCCTTCGTCATCGGCTCTTTGAACTTCGACAAGTTTTGCAAGCTATTTCCAGTTACTAGCAAGTCATCAACATATAAGCAGATGATTGTTATATCTTGTGCTATAACCTGAACATAGACACCATACTCTGATTTGCATTTGACAAATCCCAATTCAACTAAGTATGAGTCAATCTTCTTGTTCCATGCCCTAGGTGCCTGCTTGAGACCATAGAGCGCTTTATGCAACTTATATACTTTACTCGCTTCCTTCTGAATCACAAACCCAGGAGGTTGTGTGACTTAAACCTCTTCTTCTAAAGGACCATTCAGAAATGATGATTTCACATCTAAATGAAATGTCGACCAGCCTTGGTTACATGTCAATGCTACCACTAGTCAAATAGTCTCCAATATTGCTATTGGAGCGAATACTTCGGAGTAGTCATGTCATTCTCTTTGAAGAAAACCTCGAGCTACTAACCTTGATTTATGTCTTGCTATCGAACCACCAGCATTGTGTTTCAACTTGAACACTCACTTCACTTTGATAGCTAGCTTTTGTATGTGTTGGTAATTCAACTAATTCCATGTGTTGTTTCTTTCGATTGCCTCTAACTCTTCAACCATACCTAAATTCCACTTGTTACTCTTCAAAGCTTCGCTATAGTTGATTGGTACAGCACCTGCAAGTAAAGCAAAATGAACTAATTCTCCATCTGGTGTTACTTCATCATCACCAGTTACTTCATAATCTTTAAGTCTTGTTGGAGGAACTTTATTTCGTTGAGGTTTATGGCTTGTGCTAGCCACACCCTCTTCGACTTCAACATTGTCTGGAATATCAACATTTTCTTCATCTTCGACTAGAATATTAGCAATTTCTTCGACTTCGACTTCATCAATTTCTTCGTCGAAACCATAGCTCATTAATGGCTTGTTAATTGCATCATTAGAAGTCTAATCCCATGCAGAATTTTCATCAATCACAATATCTCTACTCAACACAATTTTCTCATTAATTGGATTGAATAGTCTGTATGCACCAGTTTTATGATATCCTACCAGAATCATAGGTTCACTTTTTTCATCAAGCTTCCTTCTTCTCGCATCAAGAATGTGTGTCTAACATATAGAGCCAAACACCTTCAAATGACTTATTGATGGTCATTTCCCACTCCACACTTCTTCAGGAACCTTGTTCTTCAGTATCTTGGTAGGGCACCTGTTCAAAATATAATATGCATTCGAAACAGCTCTCCCCCATATAGATTTTGGCAAATTCTTTTTTTTTTAGCATGCATCTTTCCATATCTAATATGATTATGTTTCTTCTTTCAGCAATTCCATTATGTTGAGGCGTATAAGGTGCAGTTACCTCATGATCAACACCATGCTCTACACATAATTTTTCAAACATCTTCGAAGTATATTCGCCACCTCTATCTGTTTGTAGAACTTTGATCCTTTTCTCACTCTGGTTTTCGACAAGTATCTTGAATCTGTTAAAGATTTCAAATACTTCATCCTTTCTCTAGATCACATAGATCCACAACTTTCGACTGAACTCATCAACAAACGAAACAAAATATATTTTTTCACCAACTGTATGTTCTTCGAATGGACCACATACATCTGAATGTACCATTTCGAGAATGCAGGATGATCTCATTGGCATAGTCGAAACAAAAGAATTTCTGGATTGCTTTCCGACCAAACAACCTTCACAAAGTTTTTCAGGCATCTCAAGACTTGGAATTCCAGTAACCATATCTTGAGTAATCAGTTGATTGAGTGGTCGAAAATTCAAATGTCTAAACCTCAAATGCCACAACCAACTATCTTTGTGGTCAACAATAGTTTTCAAACATTGAACTTCAGTCGAACTGATCATAGTCTTAAACATCCTGTTCTTCGACAAAGGAGATTTTAAGACCAAATTGTTCTTGGTGTCAAACATATTCAAAGCTCAATCTTTCATAACAATTGAGAAACCTTTTTCGACCAGTTGTCCAACACTTAGCAAGTTACACTTTATTCC
The DNA here is from genome assembly GCA_021764765.1 of Vicia sativa. Lineage (NCBI taxonomy): Eukaryota > Viridiplantae > Streptophyta > Magnoliopsida > Fabales > Fabaceae > Vicia > Vicia sativa. Next base: position 137,721,693 of record CM038794.1, read on the forward strand.
AGGTACATATAGTGCATCTTTAATCATAGCTTTCCCTCCATTACTCATTTGAAAAACTATGTTGCCAATATCTTCTGCTTGCAATGAACTATTATCAACAAGTTTTACCTTGCTCTTATTCGACTTGTCGTGGTCTGCCGACCACTCTTTTCAACCAGTCATGTGATTCGAGCAACCTGAGTAGAGGAACCAGATCTTGGATTTGACATGGTTATCTGAAACTATAGCCATAAACACCATACCACCTTCAGAATCATCTGAATCTTGGCGTGCAAGGTTTTCTCCTTCGTCCTTGCTTTTTGTCGATCCATTGTCTTTTACGTACCAACAATTTTTGGCTACGTGGCCCAATTTTTCACAGTTATAGCACTGTACAACCTTTTTATCTTCTTTTTCCTTTCGATTGTTTCCTCCTCCCCTTTTCGAGGATTCGGAATTTTTATCTTCGACCTTATTCTTGTGGTAATTCTACCAAGGGTTCTTTCCCTAAGACTTGTCAAATTTACCTTTGAATTTGTTGGATTCACCATCCTTTTTCCATGACTGATCTTGCAGAGCCTGTATAGAGTCTTGAACTTCTTTCCTTTCAATAATCCTCATCTCATGTGCCTCAAACGAACCAACTAAATCTTCCACTTTAGTGGTTTCAAGTTTGTTGGATTCTTGGATAGCTATGATAACGTGATCAAAGTGAGAGGTTAACATTCACATTACCCTCTCAACTATCATCTTATCAATTATGGTTTCATAACAAACCTTCATGAGATGGACGAGTTTCTGAACCTTCAACACATATTTTGCAACTTTTTCATCTTCTCGCATCGACAATAATTCATACTGCCGACACAAGGTTTGTAACTTGACAACCTCGACTTTCTCACCCCCTTTATAATACTTCACCAGAAAATCCCATGCCTCCTTCGCCGTTTCAGCATGAGAGATTCTGTCAAAATTAGCAGCATCAACAGCTGTCTGAATGCAATAAGCAGCCTTGCAATCTTTCTTCTTGACTTCGTTGTGTGCTTTTTTCTGTGTTTCGGTTGCATCTGCAGCCAACTCAGGAACATCTTCAGTAACCACCTCTAGGGTTTCAAGGAATCCAAACAAGGATTGCATCTGTTTTTTCCATCGGATCCAATTCTTCCCATCAAGCATTGGAAGAGAATTCTGAATGCCCTTATCATTAGTCATCTTCGCAATGGTTGATTCACTTGCCTTGGAAATATGATCTCTGACGTAAACATTTTGAAAACTCGATCAAGAACAATAACCGGAAGCTCTGGATACCAGTTTGTTAGTGCGTGAGGCATTTTTAGTGAAGAGAGAAAGAGAGAGTAATAAAGGAAATCAGGATTTGTATTATTCAATTGTACAAATAATGATACAACCTAGGACTATTTATATACAACCCTAATTGGGCTTGGGTCTACAGAACTTGGATTATATTTAAATATTAAATCTAATCTAATATTTTTACCAAATCTAATTTAATATTTCTACAATTATCACTACCCATTATGATACACCAATAACAATTTTCATCATTATATCTCTATTTTTTATTACTGACCATCCATAAAGCCCAGTACTTGTCCAAGAAACATATAAAGTATAATGATATTTCTATTTCGAGAACAAAATGGTTATAGGCGATAAGGCTCGATACCAGAAGATAGAAAATCCCGTGTTGGAATTATTGGTGACCGTAAGAAAAGTCATGCCTTATTTTCAAGGACACTGGATATTTTAAAATAGACTTTCATGCATGACATGTCCATAAGATGCCAGGCTTGGCTATAAGAATGGTACCTTGGGCAGTCAAACTATCTGAATATGATATCTAGTACATTTCTTGAGGCATCATAAAGTCATAGATCCTGGTAGATTTTCTAGAAGAGTTCAGCACACCCGTCAACAAGAAGGTCTCCCCCAACTAGATTCTTTCCATGGACGAAGCCTCTAACTTTAAAGGGAGTGGCACAGGGATAGTTCTAGACATAATAGATGACTTATTTATCGGGAGTTCAAGTTTGAATTTAATGCTAATAACAATCAAGCCAAATATAAAGCCCTCATTTCCAGGAGAGACTTTTAACTACTGGTGAACTAAGTCGTAAGAGAGTACCAGGCAAAGGAACCCCAACTCATTCGATACTTAAAAAGGTACATGAATTTTTTCGACCATTTCAAAAAGTTTGAGATAGGACATATGCCCATGGCACAAAATTTTAGGGAAGACTTGATGTCCAAGTTGGATAGTTCGAAGAAAGCAGGATTCAATTATTTTTTAACACACACACACACAAATATATATATATATATATATATATATATAGGGAGGTGAATGTTATCAATATCCCCATAATTGGTGGTTGGATGGCGCCCATAGTTCATTATCTAGTGTTAGACTATTTATCGCAAGACAAGTTAGAAGCATAGAAAATATGTAAGTGTGCAACGAAATGCATCCTTGTGTTAGGAAATATTTACAAAATGGGAAGAGCCACTCCTATGCAGAGATTCATGTGGAAGAATGAGATCACCTTGGTCTTATTCGAGGTTCATCAAGTGTCGTGATAATTTATTTTTGTAAATAAATCTTCTTAAAAGTGTTTATAGAATTAACATATAAGTCATTAAAAGCTTTCGACAACTCACTATAAGAATATTCATTGTCGGAGTTAAAATTATATACCTTTATCTTTCTCCTTTATTACGTGCCATCAAACATAAGTTTGCACACTTATCATCTGAACTTGAGCAAGAATCTGAGGAGAACCTCTCATCTTCTTCTTCCCACACGATATAGGCTCTACGACCTTTGGAACTTCTTTATTTTGCCTTGTAGAATTCCTTATCTTTTTTTAATGATGTTTGGTGAGACTCGGGAAAGTTGTTCTATAATGTCTTAATTTACAACACTCGTAACAAGTTATATCATCATCCTTTTTATTATGTTCTTTCTTAGGCGAGTGAGTATTTCTAAAGTTTATTAAAGCCTTGTCGCAAGGCTTGAGTTTGTTCCTATTCAAGTATATATTGTAGTGTTTAACGAATAAATCTATCTCCTCCTTTTTAGGAGTTTCTTAGTTAGAATTGTCACTTTCTTTCTTTGATTTACTAGCTTTAGTTAATGAAGCTTTCAAATAAAGCTCTTGTTTTCTTCTTTTTCTTTCTCTTAATTTTTTTTATTTTACTTTGTTTTTTGTGAGTCGTTTCAGTTCATATTCCTGTTCGACTAACTTTCCAAATATCTTTGTAATATCCAAAGTGCTAAGATCGTTTGATTCTTTTATAGCGATAACATTTGGTCGCCACTCCTTGCACATAGATTTTAATATTTTGTTAGCATAATCTTTGTTAGAATAGGTTTTATCCAAGTTGCTTAATTTGTTGAATAAGTGGAGGAATCTAGTTTGTATAGAATCTACATATTCTTTGGGTTCCATGCAAAATAATTCAAACTCCTCTATAAACATATTGATTTTAGATTCCTTGGAGTATTTTGTTCACTCAAAGAGTTTGGAGAATGTCCCACATACCTTTAGTACTTGTATAATGTGAAATTGAGTAGAATACTTTCGCGCTTAAAGTGGAGATAAGTATGCTTCTTGCTTTCAAATCATATGACGCCCTTTTGGTTTCATCGTTCGTCCAATCCTTTGGGTGTTTTACAACTCAACCCTCAATTGTGGGGATAAAAGGTCCCTCGGTGAAGACACATGGCAGATTTTTGTCAACCGATAGTAAGTGTATGAACATAATTGATTTCCAATAGGTATAATTTTCACCTTTGAAAATCAGCGCTCTATTGTACGCTCCCTTTGGATCGTTATCATCCGCCATATTCTCAAAACTTTCGGATTCGATTAGACGTAATCAAAAGACCAGCTCTTGGTGTCAATTGTTGGGTGAAAATATGGTGTTAGAAAACAATCTAGGGTTAAATATAATTTTAAAATCAAATCAACCGATTTTCCATAAATGAAATATCATAGGTTTTTCAAAGTATGCAAGCAGAAGTTTTTAGAGCAAAAATATGAAATTATACTCGCTTGATAATTATTTGCGTAACAACTCAAATCACTTTACAAATATCTTAATGTCTAGATGAAGAAATACAATGTATGCAATTGAATTAATTAGATAAGTCACAAGATATGGTTAAGCAATTGATCAACAAAGCAAATTCTAAAAGCAAGATGTTTCTCATATTTTCATCACCATTAAATCTCTTGTTAAGTCTCCAATTCCAACAAAACTTAAGCTTATCAAATAAATTGCTATGATCGAATTTAAACCTAAGCATGCATGTTTTACAAAATTTAAAATCAAGAGTAAGTGATAGAGAGATGACACTCAGATTTATAGTGGTTCGACTTTGTCGTCCTCGCGTGAGTTTACATCCACTTCTTACAATAGTTTCCTTTTATTTTGACAAATATCTCAAGAGTATATACAATATACAATCTACAATAATGTTGAAGAAAAATAACACATAAAATCTTCATTTTGTATCTTGATTTGTATATGACGTAATGACAAACTCTTCTGCATAATCTATACTCGATCAATGCTTCGAATCTTCCAATATCACCAATCTGCTCCAAGCCTTCGTATGCAGCAATCAACTCCATGATCCTACCAATTCCTTGAGCGGTGAATTGTTTGAAGATGAAAAAAAGAATTTTGCCTTATTTGTAGTCTTCCACACATTCACTACTAAGGAAATTCTAGAGACAAGAGCTTATTCTTTTCACTAGAATTTGTCAATGACAACAAACCCATTCTTTCAAGAACTTGAAAAATCTTTGACCCAATCTTCAAGAACGATTAGTTTCAAGACAATTTCTCCCTCAATGAATTACAAATCTCTCGATATCAAGATGTGAAATTGAAGATGAAAGAATTTATAATGTAATGGTTTCATAAGAAGGATCTAATTATTCAGAGAAATTAACACATATATGAAGTTCACATAAGATTATCTCTTGTAAAAGTGTTGACAGAAGAGTTTTTTATATGCTTGAGATTAAGCACAAAGAGACTGAAAAAAGGTGGTTAGATTATAATCAAAGAAAATTTTGTTTTGAGTCAAATGAACAAGTGAAATGGAATAAATGAAAATCATATTTTTGAGTCATTTTTAATTTGATTTGAATCAAGTACAAAGTGTGATTCGAATCATGAACCCCGTGATTCAAATCATGTTTTATATATATATATATATATATATATATATATATATATATATATATATATATATATATATATATATATATATATATATATATATATATATATATATATGAGGAGAGATCAAATTACAGTTACACTAAAACGTCACTTGGATTATTTTTTTAAAATCACATAGATCATACCTATAAAGTTTGAGATTAATCTATAATGATTTACTATGTCATTGAACTACATCAAAATTAACGTCATATGAAAGTCCATTTTGGCGTTAATTTTGACGTTAATTGATGTAGTTCAATGACATAGTAAATTATTATAGATTAATCTCAAACTTTATATATGATCTACATGATGGTATGTTCAATCAACGTTGATTAAAAATATTAATCTGAGGCGGTGTAACTCATGGCTTCCTCTCTCTCTCTCTCTCTCTCTCTCTCTCTCTATATATATATATATATATATATATATATATATATATATATATATATATATATATATATATATATATATATAATTGATTATAATCATGTTGAAGGTTTGTTTCAAATTAAACTATGCAGAGAATCACAAAAAGAGTGTGATTCAATCATGTTCAAAAATTGATTTGAATAAAATAGTTTAAAAAATTTCTGGTATGTTTTTGTTCCAATTTTATTTGAATCATAAAATATGTTTGATTCTCATGATTCTAATCAAACATGTAAAATCTCAATTCTTCATGTTTTCACAAAAGCATTTTGGAATTTTACATTTCACTAAGTATATAATTTTCTTATTCTGCCAACTCATACAAATAATTAAAAATCTTATGATTAAGTTCAAATATAACCAATAATTTATGCATGTTAAAAAAATTACGAATCAATTTCAAACTCGATTCAAGATATACCATTTACGAGGACGATTTAATAACGGAAAATTAAAAAAAAAATGATATGACAAATAACAAAATAATTGTGTTACGGTGCTCCCCCTAGGTTTGATAGGGATATGCAGCTATATTAACCACTCCAAAAAATTTTAAGTACTGCCGTGAGAAGTGAGAGCATTTACATATGTGATGTCTTATAAATTTTAAAGCTACAAGTGTCAAAAAATATTAATATTTAAATTGAAATGGATCAAATATTTAAGTCACCGTTCCAGCAAAAAACCACCGTCACTTTGAAGATTTTTTTTTAATTTAAAAATAATACTTTTTCTATTTTGTACCCAAAAACACAAAAAGAGAATATTTTGTGAAATTAATGGGACACAATTTAACTTTTTAAACGAGTAGTATCTATATTTGAAAAATATAATGAAGCGGTTTAAATAATTAAAAAATATAAAGAAATATAATAAATTAAATAAAGTCTATTTATACTACCAATTCAAGCTCAAGTACTAGTCTATGACATATAGAAAAATAAAGTCACTAAATACATAAATAGCTTGATTGATTGGATTTTTTTTAAAATTTTACAAAGTGTGATGCTTATAGAGAAAATTATGCTACTTACATTGTGGCGTGTAGAAAATATTATCTTATCTTAAACTAATCCGTTGGACATGCTCATTTTTTCACATTTAAGTGTGGGGCAAACCAAAAATTGGCAGCCGCAAAAATTAACATAAATTTTTTATATTTTTAAATTTTTAAATTTAAAATGTGCATTTTCCTCTAAAACATATATAAATTATAATCTCAAATGTCAGGTCGAAATAAATTTGTTTGTTTCCTTAACCTCTCAACTTTGATCAAATAACATACATAGGTTAGTTAAATTAATTAAAAAGTAATTGAATTTTTATTTTTATTTTTTTACTTAAAAATGTTTTTTTTATGCGACTAATTAAAATGCTTTAACTGAACATTAGATGATATTGCAGTAAACATTTCATGCAACATACTGGTTAGTCCACATTGCATTTTTTGTACAATAATTTCAAACACATTCACTAATATTTGGTATTTTTCACTTTAAATCAATTTTTTTTGTTTTGATTTAGATCAGTGTTTTAAAACCCAGCCCGACCCGGCCGGTCGGACCGGTCTGACCGAAAACCGGTGGTCCAGGCGGTCCGATTAAGGGATAAGACCGGAATTACATTTAGACTGGATGAAACCGGTGTGAATCGGCCGGTTCACCGGTTAAACCAGTGAACCGGCGGTTTTGACTGAACCGACGGGTTTGACTCTTTTTTTTGTTAATTATTTTTAAAAATATTGTTATAGATCAAATAGATTTAGATGAGGATGAAGATGGAGACATGGATAATGCACAAGATACTATTGTTGATATTGTGAATCAAGAAAAAAGCAACACCGGAGAAGATAAAGTTGGTGGAGAAGACAATGAAGCTGAAGATAAATATGAATATCAAGATTATGACAATTTGACTTCATGGACATAAAAAATTATGGATTGTTGAGTGTGGATTTGTGTGACTTATTATAATACTATAACTTATGAATTGTTAAGTTTCTATCACTTATTTGAATTTATAATTTGCTACATTAAGTTTCTATCACTTATTTTGATTGTTATTAATACTTTTGTTTATTCTAAATTATTTGAATTTATAATTTTCTATATTATTATAGTTATAAATTTCATATAATGAATATATTTTTTTATAGAAACCGGGTCAAAAGCCATGCGGTCTGACCAGTGATCTACTGGTCCGACCAGTAACCCAGTGACCCAATAACTTTACCGAGTCGATCACCGGTCCGGGTTTTAAAACATTGATTTAGATTGGTTTCGGTGTGAATGCAGAAAATCAATCTCTAATGCAAACAATTCTTGACATTATTCTAAGATTTCAAGATTTTAAAAGGCAAGAAAAATCTGCAAGTGCATAGAGAAATAAAACATGGCTCAAGGATAAAATATTCCTAGTACTAGATTGAATCTCTGGTTTACACCATCCACATTCACAGCTAACTAGTAGGTAGAATGCATGAAAAATTGTTTCAGAAAGGCAATAATAACCTACCGTATTGCCATATCATATGTATTCATCTCAAAGCCAAGATCTGAACAAATTTCCTACATTCATGATTTTGCAAATACATGACAACAGATAACAAAGTTCCATATAATTCAACATGATCTTCATACTATTTATCACTATCACGACGCTTAAAAAAGTATATTGATTCTAAAACAAATAAAGCATTAAAACATCACTTTGAGCAAAATCTTCATGATTATTATCAGATCAAGCTAAGCAATTATAACTACGAAAGAGTGAATGAGAGAACCCGTCAAGCATTCATCGTCCTCTTGAAATTGAATCTTCCATCTCACCGTTTGATGAAGGGAATAGCTCTATATAGCGACTCCCGAGCGTCATTCTATCCTTTGCCATGGCTGCTTTTGAATCTTCAGCGTTTCCAAATTCCACATAAGCCTCCCCAGAAGGTCTACCCTCTGAGTTCATTACAATGTGAATATAATCCTCTGACAGAGAAAAATCCTTGAAGAACTCCATTATGTCATCCTTATTTGCAGAAAATGGTAAACCCCTCAGTCGCAATACCCCTGTATGCTCAGCCGAATCTTTTCCTTCGTCATATGATTTAGCCTGGGGAGCACTTCGACGAGGTGAACCACCTCGGGCGTCTGAAACCTCGTTTGCAATTGCCTTGTAGTATTCCTGTCTCTTACTTCTGAAAACTTCAACGTATCTTTTACCTATGTTCTGCCTGTTTCTTTGAAGAGCAAAGTCGACTTGAAGAGGATACCCCAAAACACAAAAGCCTTCCCCAGAAAACTTGCCACCTTTATGAACAAAAAGAACATCAACTATGTCTAGACCATGGAAGAACTCGGCCACATCTATTTCAGTACAATCAAAGGGAAGGCCACGCAGTCGAACAACAGGGAATGGTGGAGGAGGAGGAGGTTGGCTCACGTATCCATATGGAGATGGATTGTACATATAACTGGAACCTGGGGAACCATAGAATGAAGATCCCGCATCTACGGTCCGCTGACGTTTTGAAGCCATTTCCCGTCCATCGCCACCATCAGCAAATTTACTGAAATTTTCATCAATAACCAAATTTGAAGTCAATAAGCTTATCATTATAGTCAACAAACATGAAAGTTTAAGTACATAAGAGTATCTTGTAAAGTTTCAGTAATCTTCACAATCTACTCTAGAGTTTAAACATCTATGGTAGAACAATTACAATTCCTATTAACTGAGACAGGAAAATAATCCTGTCACAAAAATACTCAGGTTTGAAATTTGAAATAAGACAGATAACTAGATTGAAGTCTATATATATAAAGAGTCTTTCTGCGTGCTATGCACAGTTAAATCTAATAGCAAAAGAAGATTGAAACTAGAATAAAGACAGTTGGAATATCAAAAGCAATGTTAACATATAACAATTGATAATTTAGACAATGGACAAGAATAAAGACACATTTCGAGTTATCTCCTCTTCTGCCATCCACCCCAGAAATGTATGACATGTCACAAGACAAACAATTAGATTCCTTCGAAGTAATTATGACAGTGCAAAATACACAAGTAGCCTCTCATTTAATTCAATCTCAATAGTGACCATAGCAATAATTATCGACTCATATTCAGGTCGAATTCTATTCTAAGGTACCTGCTATTTAATACATATCCAATCTAAATTAAAACATAAACTTTATCAATTAACTAAATATCCTGCATTGAAAGCATCACCAAACAAAGACTAAGACCAAAGCTAGCAAACACTTAATAAATAGCACATTAATTTTCATTGAATATGAAGCATTTGTCAACTAAGACTCTTTCAATCATACCCATAAATATTGGGGTACCATAAAGTCAAATGAGCTCATCATCTAACTTGATGGTTATGTTTTAGGTTTTCAAATGCAGATTTGAACACAAAACGTGTTAGGATAAAATGGGGTAAGGTTAATTTTTATGCCAGTTCTGTCAGTTTTCAAAAATTACAAAGAAAAAAAACACCAAGTCTGGCCTTTCTATGACGGCAACAGAGGATGCTATATAGCAGTGAACAAAATGGTGAGAGCATTAGAAGGTATCACAGAATGGTAACGGAGGGAGTCAAGGCCAAGGGACAGCAAAAGCAGTGGAGGGACTCGTGTAGCAGTAGAGTGTGTCCAGAAACAGTGACAGTTGTGAAGAGTGTCATGAGCAGTGGCGGCGGTAGAAGATGTCCATCAACAGTGGCAGCACTTAACTGGAAACTAGTCTTGGTTTTGAAAAATAGCATAAAACGAAAAGTAGGTTTGGTTTAAAAAAATTGCAATACTTAACTAAAAAGTAAAACCCAACCCCATATGGCCTCAATGCAATATAGTTTGTCTCTATAGGTTTGGAAGCATATAAAATGTTTTAGATATTGAATCTCTCTGATTTCTTTTCTCTCTACATACCTAAGCCACCTAAGTCTATTTTCCACCATCTTCACTACTATAGGCACGACCCCAACAGTCTCTAACATTTTCGTTTCTAATCTTATCATGCTGAGTCTTACCTCACATCCACTGCAACATCCTCATCTCTGTTACACTTACATTATTCCCGTGTTGATTCTTAACCACCCAACATTTTGTTCCGTACAACATTGCAGGTCTTACCGAGCTAATCTTCTAGAGACACAAAAGTTTTGAAATTAAGAGATTATAAAGGAATGAATATTCCTACTGAATAAAACTAAGCTCTTTCAGAGAACAAAAATGCTCTCCCTCCATAACTAACTCAACTATAATCCCCGATGCCTTGAAATTCTCTTCCCTATAACAGACTCTACTTTCTTTTCTCTCCCGGTAACTAACTCTCCCTCTTTCAGACAACATATGTAGATCAGTAACTTAGCAGGCACAGATTATAGACAAACATGTTCCTTCCTCCTTACAAAACCAAACAAACAACATAAGGAACCAATACCATGTTAATAAAAACAACAAGACTATCTCACAAGACTGCACTATTCTTAATGCATCAAGCATGACAATCAAAATTAAACTCCCAAAATTCCAAAGCTAGTAATCACTCCCAAAAAATTAACAAATTCAAGAAACAAAATTAGGTTTAAAACACGTAATTAGAGGAGATTATGAATTAAAGCCCGAAGATTTGAAAAAAAAAGCCCTAATCTGAATTGGGGGAAACAGAAAGAGAGAGTATAGAAAATTGAATAGAATGAAAGAAAGCAAAAGGAGAAAGTGGGTTTACCCTCTGTAAAGCATTGTAGAGCAGGAAGAAGATTGTGAGTGATTGGTAGAAGAGGTTTGTGTCTCCTGATGCCAACAAGACGATGTGTTTTCTCTCTCGCGTTTGCCGTGTTCGTGACAACATTAAAATGTATGTTCATTTATTAGCTTATAGGTTTTATTTATATGATACCATAGAATTATTTAATAAGATTTCAATATTATCTTTTTTATTTCTAAGAGGGCCTCTCAATAAAATAATGAAATTTAATTTATAATTTTGATTTCCTATTTTATTAATTCTCATATTTTAAATTTAAATACTTTTGATTCTCTTTTATATATCATATGATCACTATCGTATAGGATTCTCACCACCGTGGGTAAATCTTCGTTACCCAATCGTGTTATTGGTAATACTGAAACACATTGTGTTTTTTATTCGGATTGCACATGATAAACTGTAGTTTTATTGTCTTTTTCCGCTTTATGTTTGTTTTTTCCTTCATTTTCAAATGCCCAACTATTTCGGAGCCTTCCTGCGCAAAACGAAGCAAATCGGCTAAGAAATCAAATTTTTCAGCCATTTGTACTCGTGGCGGTCAGCATGGTGGCCGCCACAGAGGATGTCATGACGTGTCAAGGACTCAACCACCATCAACTGCTTTCAGCCCACAATCTTCCCACCTTTGCACTTGTGGCGGCGCCATGGCTTGGTGGCGGGCGCCACCTTTGTTATGGTTTTCCTGCCCAACAGAAAGTTGAAGGGCATCTTTGTAATTTCTTCGTTTTCTGTTTTTCTATAAATAGGAGTTTTTAGTTTAGCTTCTTTTCATCCAAGCTTAGTTACAAACTTAAGTCACATACTTTCAGTGTTGTAAACCGATAAACTCCTCACATCGAAGGGTTATTGCACTATTGATCGAGTCTGTAATCGAGTTTGGAGCACTTTGGTAGAAGTTAATCCCTCCGCCATTTTCATTCCAGTTTGATTTACTTCCAGTTATACCATATTTAAAGCCTCCGTTTGGAGCAGGTTTTTATTTATAAAGTCTTGCATTTACTTTATTTATTTCATTGCACCCGCTTTACTTACTTTACTTTCCTTGTCTTGCATTTATTTACTTGTTTTATTTATCTACATTGTTTATCCGCCTTTTAAGCGCTCTTTACTTTATTTATTTTAACATGTCTATTTACATTTCCATGTCTAGCTAATCTTTAAAGGTTAGAATGTAAGGATCATGATTAAAGTAATGTTCCATATAATGTATCTGTAGGAATGCTTAAGGGCTATTTTGGTTTTTAACACAAGTTTTTCTGTACTTAATTTCTGTTGGGTAAGATTGAAAGTCGTCCAACTTTTAGTAAAACTTGGTTAGTCTTAATTGTTCAAAGAAAGCGAAAGCGCTTTGTCCAGTTAAGTAGGAGTTTTTAATACTATAGAAAACGATTTTAAAACTATTTTCGACGCGTTTATGGGTTTGAAGTCTGGTTCGCATGAACCTCTTTTAACTAAAAGTTCCAAATAAAAATACTTTTCAACTGAGTCAAGAAACTACATTTCTTAAAAACAGGCTCACTACTTTAACACAATGCGCGCCTTTTTATAAGTGACAAATAAAAGGGATTGACTAAAGAGTCAACTCGGTTCTGAATACGCGAAAGCGACAGTTCTCGTTAAATTAGCTCTTTTCATAAGTAGAAAACACTTCCCTATAAGTAGTTATGCTTAGAAGCATTCAGAATATTATCAAACCATGTGAACTACATTCAAGCCTATTGTCTTTATCTGAATTTACTTTCATACTTTATTTTTCTCTGCACACTCCAAAACATCTGAATTTGATCTGCCTTAGATAAACATCGTGACAATAGACTACAATAGATTAACACTTGGTCTTTGTGGATTCGACAATCTCTTATATTACTCTGACGCAATTTGTACACTTGCAAAACAATGCATCAAGTTTTTGGCGTTGTTGTCGGGGACCAATTTCACCAAATTTCGCATCCTATTGTTACACCGTCTAGGCTAAGGCTTTATTAGCCGGTAAATGCGAAGAACTCGTAGTACCGGAAGTTTAGTAGATCCAATAGCAGAACCCGAACATTGCGCCTGTGTGCGCCTTTTGCTCCAACGAATTAGGAGAGCTATGACCGAAGAACGTGACCGAAGACCACTCAAGGATTTCTCCCAACCATCCAATGAGGAACCCGGTTATAGTATAGTGAACCCAACCATTCCCGCTAATAACTTTGAACTAAAACCCTCACTACTATAGATAGTACAATAAAACAAATTCGCATGTCTCGCAATAGAGAACCCAAACCAATATTTAAATTTTTTTATCCCAATAGCCGACACTTTCAAAACCAATGGTGCTACGCATGAAGCTATACACTTAAGATTATTTCCTTTCTCCCTTAGAGACAAAGCACGCTCCTGGTTAGAATCATTTCCAGCCAACTCAATAACAACTTGGGAAGACCTTAGAAGAGTATTCTTTGCTAGATATTCCCCCTAGTAAGATCGCAGTCCTTAGATACCAGATCACCGAATTTACCCAAAATCAAGGCAAATCTCTTTTCGAAGCTTGGGAGAGGTACAAAGAACTTTTTAGAGCTTATCCACATCATGGCCTAAAGCAATGGTTAATCATTCATACCTTGTACATTGGACTCCATTACAACACAAAAATGACCATAGACGCTGCTGTTGGTGGCGCACTAATGAACAAACCTTACCCTGAAGTTTATGCTCTCATCGAAGACATGGCCCAAAACCATTACCAGTGGGGAGCAGAATGAGCCCAAGTGAAGAAGATGGAGAAAAAGAATACCCAAGGAGGAGTGCATGAGGTAAGTTCTCTAGACATAGTGAAAGCCAAAATGGACGCTCTAGCATTGAAGGTTGAGAACTTATATACAAATCCACTAACTGCTGCTCTTGTCCACCTAGAATGTGAAATTTGTGGAACCAAAGGACATCATAGGGTACAGTGCAATTTGTTGAATGAACCCAACACTGGTCAGGTCAACTACGCCCTAGGGAAACCTATTTTCAAACACTTACAATCCTGGATGGAAGAACCACCCAAATTTTTCTTATAGAAATAATAACCCAATTCAAAACTTTTCACCCTAGAGACCTAATGGATTCCAAGCTAATAAATCAAACCAACCTATGCAAGTTGTGCCCCCAAAACCAAACCTTGAGAAAATCATGGAAGGATTTATTTCCGCTCAAACACAACAAAACAAAGAGTTCCTGAACTAGAATGTTCATGTAAACGAACTAATCACGCAATTAGGAACAAAGGTTGATCAGATAATTACTCACAATAAGATGCTTGAAACCCAAATCTCGCAGGTAGCCCAAAACCAAGCACCTCAGACTACACCTGGAGGATAATTTCCTCGACAACCTCAGTCTAACCCCCAAGGACAAGCGAACGCCGTTACCTTACGAAGTGGGACTACTTATGATGAACCTGTTAACCCAACATCGAACGAATCCATGACTTTTAAGAAAAACGTTACGCCTACAGACCAGGTAGAAAAACCAGAGAAACAAGATGGTCAAGAAGTGAAAGTTAAGGATAAAACTTATACACCGCCCCCACCATATAAACCACCAATTTCGTACCCACAAAGACTTAAGCAAACCAAAATTGATAACCAGTACTGAAAATTCATAAAATTGATAGAGAAACTTCATGTAGAGATTCCTTTTACTGAAGCCATCACCCAAATACCATCTCTTGCAAAATTCCTTAATTACATCTTAACCAACAAACTCAGGCTTGCCGATCCGAAACCGTTAGAATGGAATTTCATTTTCGGAAATAAACTCGCTAAGAAAGAAAATGACCCTGGAAACTTCTCCTTTCCTTGCATTCTAGGAAATCAGGTTATTGAAAAAGAATTTCTAGATCTA
Organism: Vicia sativa; assembly: GCA_021764765.1. NCBI lineage: Eukaryota > Viridiplantae > Streptophyta > Magnoliopsida > Fabales > Fabaceae > Vicia > Vicia sativa. The sequence continues at coordinate 137,737,014 of CM038794.1, forward strand.
GGAGCCAGCGTAAGTTTGATGCCATTGGCAGTTTGTAAGAGATTAAATCTAGGAGAATATCCGACTAAGATGTCCCTTCAATTAGTAGATAGGTATGTAAAATACCTGATAGGAATTCTAGAGGACATCCCAGCCAAAATCGGCCAACTCTATATCCCGACAGATTTCGTGGTCATGGATATTAAGGAAGACGACGAAATTCCAATCCTCCTGGGTAGACCCTTCTTATCAACAGTCGGGGCAATAGTAGATGTTAAGAGAGGAAAGTTGACTTTCGAGGTAGGTGATGAAAAGATAGAATTTATTCTCTCGAAGTTATTGATGGCACCAGTTCTAGGAGATGCATGTTATGCAATTGACATAATCGATGAGACGCATGCTATGCAATCGACATAAATCCTATAATAAGTGATATCGTCAAGAAAGAAGTCCTCAACTTCTAGAAGCCAGTATAATCTATCAGATTTCAAACAGCAAGTGGGTAAGCCCTGTACATGTGGTGCCTAAAAAGGGAGGTATCACAGTTGTACAAAACGATAAAGGAGAACATGTAGCCAAATGAGTAGAAGGCGGTTGGCGCATATGCATAAACTATAGAAAATTAAATAAGGCAACTAGGAAGGACGATTTCTCGTTACCGTTCATAGATCAAATGCTTGAGCATCTAGCAAGACACTCTTATTTTTGCTATCTATGGATATTCAGGATTTTCCCAGATTTATATCCATCCCGAAGACCTAGAAAAGATGACTTTCACATGCCCTTACGAAACATTTTCCTATAGATGAATGCCTTTCGGACTCTGTAATGCTCTAGCTACTTTCCAGCGCTGTATGATGTCCATCTTCGCAGATTATCTTGATGGGATCATGGAAGTATTCAAGTTAGACACCAGGAATGATGAAAACCAAACTCCATCTGCAGATAAAAACCTCGTAAACATTTCAACAGCGAATAATGTACCTTGGTACGCTGACATAGTTAAATATCTGGCTGCCAACATTATACCCCCTGATCTTACATACCAACAGAAAAAGAAATTCTTTGATGATGTGAAACATTTCTATTGGGATGAACCACTTCTTTTCAAAAGAGGGACGGACAACATATTCCGTCGTTGTGTTCTAGAATAAGTGTGGAATATTATAGAACATTGTCACTCTGAACCTTATGGTGGGCATGCAAGTACATCTAAAACATGCGCTATGATTTTCCAAGCTGGTATCTATTGGTCAAAACTATGGCGAGATGTTCATGCTTATATTGCCAGATGTGCCTGGTGTCAACGCACTAAAAACATCTCAAGGCGTGATGAGATGCCCTTTAAAAATATCCAAGAAGTGGAACTCTTTGATGTTTGGGGAATCAATTTTATTGGACCCTTTTCCGTCCTCAATGGGGAATAAATATATTCTTGTAGTTGTTGACTACATGTCTAAATGGATAGAAGTCTTAGCCTCACCCACAAACGACACCCGAGTAGTGATTAAAATGTTCAAGATTAACATTTTTCCCAGATTTGGAGTTCCCCGTCTTGTCATAAGTGATGGAGGATCGCATTTTATATCAAGAATTTTTTACAAACTTTTAAGAAAATATGGAGTTAAGCACAGAGTAGCGACCCCTTGCCATTATCAAACTAGTGGTAAAGTAGAAGTATTTAATAGAGAAATTAAACAGGTCCTAGAGAAAACTGTCTCAATATCTATAAAAGATTGGTCTCAAAAGCTCAAAGAAGCAATATGGGCCTACAAAACTGCTTATAAAACCCCTAGCAGAACAACCCCTTACCAACTGGTTTATGGAAAATCCTGTCACTTACCATTTGAGCTAGAAAACAAATCTTATTGGGCCATTAATAACTTAAATCTAGATTACTTAACATCTGGAGCTAGAACACAAATCTTATTGGGCCATTAATAACTTAAATCTAGATTACTTAAAATCCTGTGAAAAACGCATCCTCGACATTCATAAATTGGAAGAACTTTGTCTCAATGCTTATGAAAACGCCATAATTTACAAAGAAATAACTAAAGCATGACATGATAAAAGAATCATAAAGAAAGACTTCAAGGTTGGAGCACTGTTCTTTTTATTTAACTCAAGGTTGTGACTCTTTCCGGGTAAGCTACGATCAAGATGGATAGACCCATATGAGGTATCTAGAGGTCTGAAATCTGGAGCGGTTGAAGTAAAAAACAACTCATGTGAACCTTTAATTATGAATGGACAAAGTTTAAAACACTATGAAGGAGGTGACATTCCACTCGACTAATCAAGCCATACCCTAATCTAACCACCAGTATCAACTTCTAAGACGTGATCCTAAAATCGTCAAGCTAACGACGTTAAACAAGCGCTGCATGGGAGACAACCCATGGTTTTTCTTTCCTTTTTTCTTTTTCCTTTTATTTTATTTTATTTTATTTTACTTATCCGTATTTTAGTTTATTCTAACTTAAATTTTCATTAAATTTTCACTTTCAAGTTACAACATTGTCATCTAACCCAGTTTTTAGGATGTAGAGCTTTGACGATATGCACGTGATTTTCTGAGATGAGGCATAAAGGAGACGCTATGAGATCCTATCTGCACGTCTGCTGGTACCCATGAGATACCCTAATTTCAGCTGCATGGAGGCTCTCAATATTGAGCCTAGTGTGAGATACCTTTGCAACCAGCTTTAGTGGGAGGAGTTTGTCGATGCAATGAATGTTACCTACAAGAACCTTACCCTGGAATTTATTAGCTCTTTTGACTACGAGCCTTATGTTGCCAATGGTACTCATAGTGGATACATTAGCTTCATACTATTTGGGACAGACTATGCCTTCAACCATAAGGAGTTCAATGATTTACTAGGTTTCCAAACCACACATAATGCCATACCTGAGCTCCCTTTGGGTTACTTTATGAGTAGGGACATCGACAAATCTTGGAGTGATATCACAGGAGGAGGAGACCCTGATCCTTCCACGCAGTTGTCCCCCAGAATTCACAACCCATCATTCTGATACTTTCAGATGATCCTTGCCCACACTTTCTTTGGAAAAAAAGACACTGATACCCATGTTAATGCTGAGGAGATATTATTCCTATTTTGTACCACCCAGGCGCGCCCTATAGCTTATGGAAACTTCATTTTATGGAACCTTCACCTCACTGCCTCCTCTTCTGAAGGAAATATTCATGTAGGTGGGACAGTGACTCAGATAGCATCATCCTTGGGTCTTGATAACAAGTTGCATCACCTAACCTCTTACTGTGGGTATCCTTTGATGGACGTTGACTTCTGTTTGGGCTGTGGTGTGATTAGAAGAGATTCATTTAACCCACACCAATTTAGGTTCCTGATTGATGGTGAGTTTATCCATTACTTTAACTTGTCTGATCCATAGATGACATGTGTCTACAACCCAACAATTGAATATATGCTTTGGAGGGTCAGGGAGAGGCCGTTGACGAGCCTAGAGAGCCACCAGTACATGAGTACCATCCATTGCCTCCTTCAGAGAGGACCACTGTATTATCTAATAATTTTAGTTTGTAGAGATCAAATGCTCACCCAGGACTCGCTCAGATGTGCTGAGAGATCTCAGAGTTACACAGACAGATGGCAGAGCTTCGCCAGGAGGTTGTAGATCTCACTTTGTAGATTAAGGTGTCTGATACTACGCACACAACGGAGACTGACTGCCTATCAGGAGATCAGTGACCTACACCATCAGCTAGCCGAGATTCGAGGATCAGTCTTTACTAAGGATACTCCAGCACCCTGGTGGTCCCACTTGCCTCGACTGACAGTAGCTGTATTTTACCTGTTTTATTTTAGTTTCATTTACAGACATATTTTATATTTCATCATTGTATTTGCTTCAACATTTTTCTGTTTTCTATCATCACTTTCATACACTTCCATCCTTTGATTTTGTTCTTTCGATTTCCTTACTTTTATTTTTCTTTTGATTTTTTATTTTATTTTATTTGTTTACTAATAAATGTCATGCTTAGTTATGCCAAAAATACATGAAAATTCCTATGGATACCCCAAAAAGCAAAAACAACTCAAGAGTGGCCCAAATGATGATCTGCCCCCGTTGCCCAACAAAGGATGGCGCCCGCCACCCAAGTCATGACCGCCCAAACCGCACTTTAATGTCACATAAACATCTTATATTATATTTTTATTTGTTTATTGACTTGGATGGTTTATTATTTTTAATGCCACATAGGCATCTTATATTATATTAATTTTATGATTTATGTTAGAAACATTGTTAATACTCAAAAATATGTTGGAGATGGAAATTGAACCCATGCCTCAAACTTCACAGTTGCAACACCTTTCCACTAGCTCAATTGTTCTATCTTGTTTGTTAAATGCTTGGAATAATTATTATAATATGCACTTAATGCATATTTATATATTACAATTATTAACTAAATATTAGTATTATTAATTATATAATTAATAATACTTATAACTAAATATACTATTAACTACATACTATATTACTATTAATAAAACTGTATTAACTATATACTATATTAGTATTAATAATACTATATTTACACATAAATTTTTATTAAAAGATATTAATTATTTGACATTGTCAATTAATTACATAAGTGAATATTATAACAATTATTTCAAATATTTAACAAAGAAGATAAAACAATCGGCCTAGTGGAAAGGCACTGCAACTGTGAAGTTTGGGGCATAGGTTCAATTTATGTTTCTAACATAAATCATAAAATTAATATAATATAAAATGCTTATGTGACATTAAAAATAATAAATAAAATAAATAAAAAAGAGCATTAACAATGTTTCTAACATAAATCATAAAATTAATATAATATAAGATGCCTATGTGGCATTAAAAATAATAAAGAAAATAAATAAAAAAGGCACATAACCATCCAAGTCAATAAACAAAAAAAAAAAAAAAAAAGTCAAATAAGCTTTTTAGATGACCGAATGTGAAGAAGATTTAAAATGAGAGAATCTTCAAATCTTAGGATTATTTATGTGGCTTTTTTTTACGGGGGCAGACGGTAAAAAGGTATTAATCCTAATTTTATTATTATCATTTCTTCTTTTTCAATAACACCCTTAATTCATTATCTTATTTCATCTATTTTTATCTCGGTAACTGGTTAATAAGTGTTTGATAAATCTATAATTAATATGATAATAAATTTTGAAAAACAAAAAATAAAGAACATAAATAAAAAGTTTAACGCGTACTAAATCATTTTATTAACTACTATTATAGGTTAATTATTGTCAGAAAAAAAACATAGTATCACAGAATGAGTTATTATTGTCAGAAAAAAAACATAGTGCTCACATAATGAGTCAAATATGGTGATGGCGCACACAATATTATTTGAATGGAAAATTAGAAAAACAATTTCACTCTTGTGAATCTGCATTCAGAAATCAACCTCTTCTGCAGACTATTTTTGACATTCTAAGATTTCAAAAGGCTAGAAAAATCTGCAAGTGCATAGAAAAAGTAAAACTTGGCTCAAGCCCTATGGAAAGGGTAAAATATTCCTAGTACTTGACTGAATTCTGTTTACTTGCTCTAGCAGTCCTATTCCAAACTATCAACTTGAGATCATATCAGTGAGTCCTGAATCAGTATGTGGTTATAATGATCATTTTTTCCTTTGAATTCAAGAGTATAACTATTAGGAACTCCTAGCTATCCATCATCACTCACTCTGTATGTGTACAAGTCTCTTCTTTATTATCTGTTGCACCACACAAAGCCTTCCAGACATGGACCAGCATTTTAACAGGCGGTCGCAAGTTCTAGCATAACAAATTTGGCGTTTCTTCGTTAGTACTTTAAAAACGTATATGTTTAGCCGGCCAAAAAAAGTAGTTTTTGAGTGCCGAGTAAAAAGACTTCAAGAATGAAACCCAGTGAAACCAAAATTTGACTTTACCTTAAAAACTAACACCATTTCCGATTCCTCGCGAACAATCAAAGATAAAGTCCAGTAGCAAGTCAGTGGAGTCACGCATTCTAATAAAACAGGTTTTAGAATCTTGTCAAAGGGAACAAAGCTTCGGAGGACTTTTCCACTGTAACAAAGAATCAACAAAATAAGTACTTTATGGAATGGAATATAAGAAATCCATGCTGGAGTTAGGAGGGTCACAACGAAAGCCAAGCAAGATAACTAGATGAATGCAGACTGTTGGATGAAATGTGCGTGCACGACTCCTTTGTGGTTTAAGAATGACGCGAAAAAGAAATAACGTGGAGGATATCTAGACGGAATGAATACGCCATTTTCCTGATTGCAATTTACAAAACAAGCTATGAAATTCTAGACTAAGCTTTTCATGTGTCCTAACATAATGTTGATTGTTGACTAAACAACTTGTTAACAAATTTTTTTACCTCATATAGTGAGTCTCAATCTGTACACCAAAAGCTGGCATAATCACAACAGACTCTGCAAGTAAAAACATACATTTTGGATTTATGTTTCCTGGTTTACAGTGAAACTAAATTAACCTTTCCGAGCATCAGAAGCCCTGTTAGTCGGGTGCTCGCTCACCTTTATTAACAGGCTTCCGAAGTAATAACTTGACAAGAAGTATGTCAAAAAGTAAGCTGTAATACACAAGACGAATCGATTTTTCCTGTGAATAGAAAAGAAAGGTCACTAAATTTTCAAAACCCTCTAGTCATTGACAGAAAAATTTGAAGACATACCTCAAAAACATACAGAAAGATGGCACATGCTAATACAAGAAATGCTGAGGCATACACAAAAAGATAATTTGCACCACTCCTCCTGAGAACTATATGGTGTATGTCGACATGTTCAGAGGGATAATTCTGATCATGCATATAACTGTATCTACCATTACTTATTGAAAATTCAAGCATCCTGAAATAAACAACAAGTCCAACAATTATTCCTCTACTTAGATTCCAATATATTGAGAGAGGATGAATGCATAAAGAAATCGGTGTAGAAAAATTGACAAATGAAAACATGTAATTAGATAAGATTAGAAAATGAAACCCAAGCATCGAAGAAAAACTGAAGAAAAAGAAAGCAAAAAGAGAAAATAGGTTTACCCTCCGTAAAGTATTGCAGAGCAGGAAGAAGATTGTGAGTGATAGGTAAGCGGAGGTTTGTGTTTGTGTCTCCTGATGCCAGTCAGACCATGTGTTTTTTCTCTCTCCCGTCACAGCTTAAGCATCTACGTTTTTAAAATAATTATTATTAAGAAAAATTTATTAAACACATACTTTATAAAAAATAGAATTAATTAAAAAATAATTTTACATATCAAAAAAGAGAATAATCTAAAAAATTAAGTTTAATGTTTTACTTATTAAATTTTAAACAATAGTTTTAAATTTAAAAAATAAAAACGTCATTGTACAATTGACATAAATTTTACTTTTAATATCTTTAATTATATAAAAATGTAAAAATTCGTGTGTTCGCATATATTTTAGTATGATTATTCGTCCACTTACACGGTACTGATGTGGTACTTGTGCTGTTAGAATCCAATTTTTTTTTTTTTTATATTTTAAATTGTTTTAATTTTCTATATTTTAATGGAATACATGTACATCCGCACGAGTATAGCTATAGACCGTTAAATTGTCGTCAGTTTTATATTTAAAAATTAAGATATTTAATATTAATGGGAACATGAAGTATCTGATCAAAATATTGAATATTAATGGAAATGTGAATTTACTAATTAAAATTTTGAATATTAACGAGAACATGACGTTATTGATCAAACTATTGAATATTAACGGTAACATGAAGTTACTAATCAAAATATTGAATATTAACAAGAACATGAAGTTACTGATCAAAATATTAAATATTAACAAAAACATAAAGTTGTTAATCAAAATAAGGAATATTAACGGAAACATTGAGTTATTGATCAAACTATTGAATATCAACGAGACCATGAAATTACTGATTAAAATATTGAATATTAACGGGAAATGAAGTTACTGATCAAAATATTACATATTAACTGGAACACGAAATTACTGAACAAAATATTGAATATTAACGGGAACACGAAGTTACTGATCAAAATATTGAATATTAACAGAAAAATGAAATTATTGATCAAAATATTAAATATTAACGGAAACATGAAGTTAGTGATCAAAATATTAAATATTGATGAGATCATTAAGTTATTGATGCAATTTTTTCTATTAAGAGGGTCAAATCATTAAATTAATATTTTTTTTGTATTTACTTCTGCAATAATGGCAATATTGAACAAAATAAGAGGGTCAGAACGGATACCCGTGCAAAAGAACGAGTATCAGACTAGTTAACAAAAAAAACGAGACAAAAGAGATAAAAAATTTCAACAAAATAATTTATTTACTTCATAGAAGAAAATAAAACAAAAACTAGGAACTCATTACTGTATTTTTTTACTTCACAGAAGAAAATAAAACAAAAACTAGGAACTCATTAGTGTATTTTTTATGCAGCACCTACTTTTTATGCAGCAAATATCACATCTTATAAATGATTTATTTGAAGATTGTAGAATAACCATTAAAATTAGCTTGTGTCAAAAATTCAAAATCAAATATTTCATATGATAAAAATTAAATAAAAATTGTTATTCATACACTAATTTTTTTTACAATTGTACTTACATCATGTGTAAGTTTCTTGTTTTTAAGGATCAACATTAATTTTAATAAAACAAATAATAGCAACAACAATGTAATGTACAATAGGATATTTAACTTAAATGTTTAAGAACATGTAATCCTATTGGAATGTCTGAACATGTTATGTTGAATTAAATCAATAACTTGAACAATATGTCGAAGGAGATGTCGTGACATCAGACATCTAACATCACGCCTACTAAACTGTTAAATTAGTTACAATTCTATTTTAAGTTATGCAGAATATTAAGGGAATATTATGCATCCTATGTGGCGTGTTATTAAAGGCATATGTGAAGGTCCAGAAGATTCAATCAGAAGCTAAAGAGAAAAATCAGGAGACTTAAGATTGAAGACCTTGATTGTAGCAAAAAATTTATATAGTTTGTTACAACTGACATGCTGTTGTTTGAAGGCCCAAGTCCCGTTTGGGAGAAGGTTATAAATAAAGAGTTTGTAACCTAGTTTAGGTATATAGCCAATTTTAGTAAGTATTAAGTCATTAGGGTTAGTCGTGTGTGAACCACACGGTCTGTGGGATGGTCACTGAATACTTACCTCAAAGCCCGTAGGCAAGAGGAAAATTGTCCTCACTGTGAAGCTGTGAAGCAATGAGTTGAGTTATTTCTCTTGGAGGAAGTTGTGAAGCAACTCCAAGGTGTGTCCTAAGTTAGAAGCATATTGCTTTAAGTCTTATATGGTTTGTGACAGAAATGGATCTTCTGATCATGTGTCTTTGAAAAGTGTCTTCAAGTTTGTGTTGTTGTTATAATCACCGCATGTGATTGAGGGGGGAGTGAGAGGGGTTCTCATATCTAAGGGGTTCTTAGGTAGAAATTTCATTGGGTAGTGATTAAGTGAGGAGTTGTAAACGGGGTAGTTTAACTCTAAATTAATACTACTGATAGTGGATTTCATCCCTGACTTGGAAACCTCCAGATGTAGGTGTGTAGCACTGAACTAGGTGAACAATTCTCTGTGTTCTTTATGTTTTTCCTGCACTGTTAATTCTACCTTGTCTGTTTGGTTAATGTTAGATCATATGTCTCAACATCCTTATAGGACATCTGAGTCTGCTGCACCATAATTTCAATTGGTATCAGAGTAGGCATCCTGTCTGTTTCTGGATGAGATCCTAGGGAGGATACTTTCTGGTTATGTACAAGGTAGAAGGTTTGTATAGAAGAATTGTCTGAACAAGGTTGGTTCATATTGTATTTCTATGGTCCTTTGAAGTGGAGGATGAACCTATATGTGGAAGACTAATGTGTATTGAAGACAAACCCGACCAAAACTCTTGTATCTTCTTGATGAAAGAAGAAGATGAAGCTAGAACAAAAGAAGTTTAAAATCAAAGGCTTCATGCGGAAGTGAAGACCTTGGATTAATATAAAGATCATTGTTCAGTTTTTTTTTTTTGTTGCAAAAGAGGAAAATTGTCAAAACCTTCATGCGGGAGTGAATACATTGATAAGTTAACTCTTAAACTTAATTGTGTTAAAACACCTTTCTGGTTATGGTATTGGTTATGTCTAGTCTATAGCTTGGTGAGAAGCTATCGTACATAGGGTTGATTTATTTTCAATACTAAGTTACCGTGCTTATGCTTGGATTGTGGTATAAGCATTGTATTTAAATACTGTTGAGATATATATGTATTCCGCTGCATGACTTTTGATATAATCCTTAAAGCATGGGAAGGATTCTAGGGTTATTTTTTTCTCAACATAATATATGTCAGATGTTTCCAATTGTATTAAAAGTGTGAAAGATACTTGAGATTTTCCTCAAATCCACTCATAAAGACATTTATTAATAAAGTTGATGAGAATCAATTGATCAATGATCCCCATATACATCTACTTATTGTTTGAAGACCTTGAAGACTGTCAAGGATGATATGTTCCAAGAAGATGGAACCAATGTTCTATGGGATGTTAGAACATTATTTCAGAAGGTATACAACTACTAGTTAAAGAACAGATGCTTTGGGTGCTGAAAAAAATGTTATGAACATTCCTGTTTGGAACCTACTCTTGATCTGGTAGATGAGGCATCTGGTTTGTGCAAGTTGATCAGGACACGATCAACAGACTATGTACTCCATGTGTTATTTTATTTGTGACCAAGGCTGATGGGAGTATAGAGGTCAAGCTCCAAATTTTTGAAAAGGACTGATAAAGGTATCTCCTCCAGACCCTTTATGCTTATTAGATGAACTTATATTTGAAATATCCTTCTGATCAAAGGAATCAGAGTCTTGGAATCTTGTTTGTTAGAACAAATTCTATTTGAAGTATTGTGATCCAACCACAATGTTTAATGGTCCTAAGTATTGTTATGATTACTCTCTATATAATGTCAAACATGAGGTTATATTGCCTTGAAAGGGTATTGACTTAAAGTATCAAAGGAGACCGACTTGATTGAAAAGACTATATTTTAGTGTCATGCCTAGGTAAGCCTGTTCCAGAAACCTAGTAGAGGGAATCTCCTCTGTAGGTGAAGGCAATGGCATCCATCATCTCAAAGTTAGAGAAGAGTTCTGAAGAAAAGCTTATTGAGATGTGGCTTATGTTATCCCCTGGTTATGTTGGTTGTCTGATCTTGAAGATTGATAAATTATGGTTAATGTATTGTCTAGTGTTCCCCACCCCACAAGAGTTCAGAATCGATGATGTCGTATCAGATGTTGAAACATCATCTCAGTGTATTCACCTATAAAAGTGTGTGATTGTTTGGAAGTAAGTTTAAGGTCAAGTCACTGACTTAGTGTGGAATGTTTTTGCTGCCATAATTGGATGTTCTGTCAAAGATTCAGCAAGAATCACAAGTGTGAAGAAGAAAGCTGTCAGTTTACCTAGTGTGAGTAGGTTATTCTATCTGACTAACTGATAAGTACCTTGACGGGAGACTAGGTACCTATTGGAGTACTGCTTGAATTCTAACTACATATACTCTGTCGGGAACTGAGTATTTGTCTGATGCATTCATACAAAATTATGAGTTGAATTATATGATTTAAGAGTTGATTGGAAGAATATTAATCCTCATGGAGAGATGAAAGTCAAAAGAAGACATGTATAACCACATATATCTTGACGGGAGCTGGATATTTATGTGTCTGATAAGAATAAGTCTACAATACAAAATCCATGATGAAGTCTGTGATGGGGAGAAAAAGATGTTCTATATAATGGTGCAACATCATAGTTGTGAAAGACACCAGATGTTGAGAAAAGGCAGATAAGAATCAGACTTATCTTATGAAGACGTATCTCTGGTCATATGCATGGTTGAAAATATGGTTTCTTCTATTACAAGTAACATAGTGTGGCAATCTGAACCTTGTGTAGCAAGAAAACTAAGGACTCTTATTTTGGAATGTATGGAAAATTCCTAATCAAGACTGCTTATAGTATTAAGAGGACCTTAATAAATATGTTCTTACTATGTGAAGGGGTCAACAGGGACATTCAGGCAGTTAAGTAAAGTAATTGGGATTCACAAATAAGATGGATGGAAATACTTAGGAATACTTAGGGAGTTCATTAAGAGGCATGGATGGAAATAGATACTTTAGAGAGAAACTACAAAACCAAGGCAGATAAGCTCTACAGTTTTGTGGATGTTCCAAACGACGTTGAAACATCATATTTAGCAATTGATACTTTTGTCTTCACATTCATCAGCGGCAATATGCTCAAACAATGCATAACTATAGATTTATTGAAGAATCTACACAAAGGAATAATTAATCTGCAAAATATTCTTGGCTAAGTGTGATAATAAGGAAAAATATTTCCTGTGAAAGGAGTGATGTCCAAGCTATATACTTCGATATTTAATGAAGCAACTCAAATTGGAGACAAAAAAATTTTTGGTCACACATGACAAGGAAACAATGTTTGAATAAGTGTCAGGACATTATACTGGACATGCTTCTGCATGGATAAAAGCACGCACTTGGACTGATTTCCTTCAACTGAAACAGTCAAAAGTTATTAAAAGAATTCAAAGATAGCCTGGACGGTGCACAATGAGTCATGAAACAACTCTTCATCCTCAATTAACGCCACTTTGGTTGAGAATTAAAGAAGGCCGTTAATTTCTAAGCACTTGTTGTCCTATTTATATAGATTACTTCTACCCTCTAGTCACAAGCAAGCATTTCATATATTCATCACCAACATGAGTTTTACTAAAGTCTGGGCAAGCTATGCCTATATCTGGTTCTATGAGGGTCACCTTTGCCAAGTTTTGACTAAAAGGGGGGAGAAAAGCCATGTGAGCGCATGAATGCAGAAAATGTGAAAACATATATGCAACTACTGTCCAAACTGTCCAAACAAATCAACAAATACGATCTAACATGTTCCTACATGAAGTTCTATTTGTGTCTTGTGATCTGAGTTATGAACATAGTTGTGACATGTGTTCTGAGTTACTAGGGGGAGTTATAAGACATATCTTGAGTTTCCTCTTATGCTTCTTAAGAGGTAGTTTATCTCCCATGGTCCTCTTTTTCTACCACCTATGACAAGAATTGATTCTTGCCTTGAGGGGGAATGAAAGCTATCTTCTACCTCTGTGCACCAACCCAACATTATCCTGCATGTTGATGTTGATTTAATGGAGAAGAAGAAGGCTACAATGTCAAACAAAGATGTTGAGACATTATTGTTGCACTGCTACTGAAGTTTCTGAAGTTTGCTCCCCTACTTTGTAAATTCGGAGCTGCTGTAGATCATTTTAATTGTTGATTTTTAATTGTAATTGTTACTGCTATTTTGATGTAATTTCTTGTAATTGTAATTATTTGTTTTAGCCAAAATTTGTCAAAGGAGGAGATTGTAAGTTTCTTGTTTTTAAGAATTGACATTAATTTTAATAAAACAAATAATAGCAGCAACAATGTAATGTACAATATGATATTTAACTTAAATGTTTAAGAACATGTAATTCTATTGGAATGCCTAAACATGTTGTGTTGAATTAAATCAACAACTAGAACAACATGTCGAAGGAGATGTCGTGACATCAAACATCTAACATCACGCCTATTGATCTGTTAAATTAGTTACAATTCTATTTTAAGTTATGCAGAATATTCAGGGAATATTATGCATCCTATGTGGCGTGTTATTAAAGGCATATGTGAAGGTCCAGAAGATTCAATCAGAAGGTTATAAATAAAGAGTTTGTAACCTATTTTATCTAGCTATCCAAGTTTAGGAAGTATGTAATCATTAGGGTTAGCCGTGTGTGAACCATCTAGTCTGTGGGATGGTCACTATATTTACCTCAAAGCTCGTAGGCAAGAGGAAAGTTGTCCTCACTCAGAAGCTGTGAAGAAACTCCAAGGTGTGTCATAAGTTAGAAGCATATTTCTTTAAGTCTTAGATGGTTTGTAACATAAGTGGATTTTCTGATCATGTGTCTTTGAACAGTATATTCAAGTTTGTGTTGTTGTTATAATCACCACGTGTGATTAAGGGGGAGTGAGAGGGGTTCTTAGGTAGAAATTGCATTGGGTAGTGATTAAGTGAGGAGTTGTAAACAAGATAGTTTAGCTCTAAATTAATACTGCTGATAGTCGGTTTTATCCCTGTCTTGGAAGCCTCCAGATGTAGGTGTGTAGTACTGAACTGGGTGAATAATTCTATGTGTTCTTTATGTTTTTCTTGCACTATTAATTCTACCTTGTCTGTTTGTTTAATGTCAGATCAGATGTCTCGACATCCTTATAGGACATCTGAGTCTGCTGCACCAGAATTTCACCATGTATAGTACAACAAGTGCATTTGTTCTTTTGTATTAGAAAAAGAACAAATAAATCCGGATAGAAATATTTGTATATATGAAACATTGTATGCATGGAATGAGCTTCCTTACAGTGCCTACACATTCTAACATACACAGAAAGTATTATTCTCATTAGATCGAAGATCATGATGATCATCACAATACGGTCAATGTGAAAGTGAAACTAAATTTGATTAGTAAAAATCAAATATGGTTAAAATCACACACAACATCAATACCACCAAAGAATGTCTACAAAGCATCCATATAACAAAGTCATATGAACTACAAGCATAAATATATTTGTATCTTTGGAATGTTAACTATGATTACTTGAAAGATGATGGAAGTTGCGCCAGATTACCAAACGGACACCAGTGAACTCCAAAGGACTGCATAAACCATTTACGGGGAAAATATAGTCAAAATACACAAGGAAGTATGAAGTAAAAGTGTACTTTTAAAGCGAGATTTGCAGGCTGTAAATATTTACTATTACTTTGAATCATGAACATTTTAGACTAAAACATAATGTCTTACGACGAGTTCTCCAGCAAGAATAAAGTAAATTCCACAAAACATAAATTTAACAGGGCTTTACCATTTCAGAGTAGCTGAGATGATATAGATCATATAGGTCCTCATCATGTGCCCAGTCATCCATGTTGAATTCTTGATATGACCGAGAACCGATAGCATAAACACATGATCTTTCTCTATCCGCGGACAGTTAGGACATTGCATTGCACCTTTTATATTGAATGCTGAACCAATACAATCTGCATGATACAGTAAGTATCAAAATGTTTTCATTTTAATTTCACTAGACATGGCCAAAATATATTATATCACTCGTTGATTACTCCATCACATAAAACCCAAACTTTAAAGCTGAAATGTCTTCTCAATAAAATGTATGCAACCACTTCTATCTTACTTCCGCAAACAATCACCACACCATTAAGTATGAGTCGCTTATAATGATTTAGTAATTAACATTAATCAAATAAATTATTACTAATAATTAAACTAATTTGTTTTTGGTTTGCAAAGTTTAAGGAACACACGAGAACTATTTGACAAACCTGTTGTGTTGCAAAATCTTCAACACCATCGGAAGCAAGATAAAAATGAGGAGATTTGTCCATAACCAATCTTGCCAGTGAAATGGGATTTTAACGGTGGCTAATCCTGAAATGACATTGCATCGTCTCGTCTTTTTGGACCATCCATTATGCTAGCCTCCATCTCCACAGTTTATTTGGCCGTCAAGGCAGATCCATAATCTAAATTGAATAGTGGATCCGTTTCCAATTCCCTCAACTTTCACAAGCAAAACAAAACATTCAGAACTGTAAGACAAAAAAATTCATAACTTACATCAGACAAACTCTCAAACACAATATCACCAAACGAGTAAAACGATATCCTGCTAACCCATATGTTAATCTGCAAAAGAAGCCTAAACAATCTAAAGTTAAAAACAACATACCCCGTGTAACATCATCACACATTATAAATAAATATATATAAAAAATTCCAATTTATCATAGAAACGAACCCAACATTCAAACCCTCGTAACCAAAAATATTCCCATCATTATCAAAATAGTTATTCAAATAGACCAGATTGATGACAAAATGTTTTGGATCCTCGAACACTTCCTTGATAGAAATTGTACAATAATAATAACAACAACAAACCCAATGAAATTCATGCCAATTACAAAAATCACAACAAAAGCAACAACATTTTTTACAGCGACACCAAAAAAAGTCACTAAAGTAAAATGAAAATTTCTACTCAACATCTTCGTAACCTTAAGAAAAGAAAAAAAAATTGTATAACTCGAATCAGAATGAAGAAAGAAGATTACCCAAAAAAAATTACCTATGCCGCTAAATGAAACACGACGTCGCTCAATGGTTTCGTTATCTGGACTTCATGATCTAAAACCTGCTTCTGTTTTTGACCCATTTCTCTTTTCTGTGGTTTCTTCTCAGTTCAATTTAGTCTAAGAAAGGGGTTTTAGGGTTTTTACTCAGAGAGGAAAATGAATTGCAAGGGAGGAAAATGAAACGTTTCTTGAAACTTTGATTGTAATTAAGGGTGACAATTGAATCCATTAAGACAAAATTCATTCAATCCATCCATTAAAAAATTCATCCAATCCATCCACCAAATGAAAAATAAGTTAACATATTGATTCAATCCATCCACTTATATATATGGATTGATCCAATCCATCCACCACATTTTAATGATCTAATAGATTACTCTCTAAATCTAATAAATCTATTTATTTTTAAATTAATAAAAAATTATTTTTAAAAAAAGTTTTTCTAAAAAAATAAAAAACAGATAAATATTTAAAAAAACCAAAAATAAATTATTATTTTTTGGACGGATGGATATCCATTCGTTAAAATGTTGTTATTGGATGAATTTTATTTTTAATGGATGGATTGGATCAGATATATTTAAGGAAGTTTTAGTGGATTGTAACGGATTAATGAATTGTTTTTATCCATCCATTAACCATCCAATTAATCCATTTTCCCTTCCCTAATCATAACCGCTGATGAACATGGGAATAATGGTAGTGGACGATTGATGTGGGAAAAGAATCGAAGACATTTTAGTTTTTTGTAACCGTCATGTTTTGGTACAAATTTGAAAGCAAAGCACGTTAGGAAAATATGATAGGTAGTTGAAATTAAAATTAGTGTTCTCTAAATAAGCCACGTGTTGCTTCAAGGGCAAAAGAATATAGATTATAGATTATAGATAAGTTTAAATGTAATTTTGGTATTCTATATCCATTTTGATAAAATTTTAGTCATCGTTTTAAAAAACCAATTTATGGCCTTTAGTATCAAATTTTATGTTTTATTGGAAATCCCTCATGACAATATAGTCTCATTTGTACATGTGACATTAAAATATATGAGGTGACATATTTTTACTGTTGCCACGTCATTAAAATTTTTTAAAAATTATTATTTTATTTTCTTACAATTTTCTTTTTAATACTTAAATGTTTTTAATTATTTTATTTTATTCATATTTAGTTAGAAATTAAATATCAAATATTCTAAAAAATTTAAATGGGCCTAATGCACAACTTCTTTACAAGAGCAGTCCAATCTCTAACATTCCAATAACCTAAGTGCAACAGTCTTATATAAACACTAAATGTTTTACTTCATAATTCAATATGAGACTCAAAGATGCAAGCACAACTGAATTTCTCCAGGTAATGTTTACTTTCAAATTTTAGAATAAGAAAAATGATCTCTCCATTGAAAAGGGCGAGATTAACGAGGAAATCGACGGAGAACTTGTCCTCTCCATTGAATCTTTAGCATTTTCTTCATGGATTTTTACTTCGCTTTTGTAGAAAGTGAAGTGTGGTACTTTGTCTACCTTTTCTCTTTTGTGGAGTTCTTTTGTTTGCTCTGATTCGTCTCCTATGACGAAGATGAAGTCAACGTCATTGGAGGTTCAACTAAGGTTGACTAAGAAATGGTATATCTTGGTGCTTTCTGGATTTTCTTTGGTGGTGTATTCAACTACTACGAGTTTGTCTTTTGCTGATTCAAGTGCTTGGTTGAAATCTTTTATGATATCGACTTTTTGAACTCGTTCATCTTTTTCCTTTGCACCTGGAGTTGTTGTGGCTTTTATAGTTGAAAAGAAAGAAGGGAATGAATGGGAAAAAGACTTAGGGAGGGTTGTGATTGAAGGATGAATTAAGGGTTTTCATATGAAATTGAAGGATGAATTAAGGGTTTTCATATGAAATTGCTGCAGTGGGTGATTGAAGTCATGGATGAGAGAGCTAAAGATTGGGAGTGAAGAGAGAAGTGAATAGGAAGAAGAATGAGAATGATAAAA
Source organism: Vicia sativa (assembly GCA_021764765.1). Classification (NCBI taxonomy): domain Eukaryota; kingdom Viridiplantae; phylum Streptophyta; class Magnoliopsida; order Fabales; family Fabaceae; genus Vicia; species Vicia sativa. The sequence goes on from CM038794.1 coordinate 137,755,432, forward strand.
AAAGCATATCAATCAAAATACATATGGTACATGTTGAATACATGTGTGTTTTGATTTTTCAAATTTCACTTCATTATGTAACTGTGCTAATAATATATGTAGATTTTATTTTTGCTTACATCATTAAGTCCCACATAGATTTGTGAACTAAAATATTTAGTGCATTTGGATTATTGAAATGTTAGAGATTGAACTGCTCTTATAAGAAGTCGTGCATTAGGTCCATTTATGAATTTTAGAATATTTAATATTTATTTTCTAACTGAATATGAATAATAAAATAAAATAATTAAAAACATTCAATTATTAAAAAGAAAATTGTAAGAAAATAAAATAATAACTTTTTAATGACGTGAAAACAGTAAAAATATGTCACCACATATATTTTAATGCCGCATGTGTAAATGAGGTTGTGTTGTCACGAAGGAACTCTAAAAAATATGAGATCTAATACTATGGGACTATAGAACTATTTTTTTTTAAACGGAAATTAAAAGATTATCAAAATAGATATAGAGAGCTCAAAACTGCATTTAAACCTTAAAAATAAAGACAAAATTCATTGTTTTTACATATCCGTCCCATCCGAAAAGCAGTAAATTGGATTTTAACTCTAAATTATTTATCAAAGTAGTATCTTATTTTAAATATAAAATATTACAAATATACTTAAACATATTCCTCTCAATACTCCCTTCTTAACTAAAATATTAATGTTTCTTGTTTTTTATTTTAATTATTTTTTTGTGTTTGTTGTTGTTTCTCCATATCCTTCGTGTAGAATGCGAGTATGTAAATTTATAGTTATTGATTGTTATTCTTCAACATCTTCTTCATGTAATATTACATGCACATATTTTATGCAACAAAAAATATTGTTATTTGTTGTTGTTCAACTACATTTTCATGTAACACAAACTTATTTCATGTAAGGTGTGAAAATATTATCATTGGTTGGGTATGTTTCATGTAACACGCAAGGATTTAGTCATTAGTTGTTGGTTATAAACCTAGTTGTATTTGATATATTTATTTTCATTTTCATCATCTTCTTGATATGCTAGACTATGAATTTTGTCTCGGGATAACAATAGACTAAAAAGTTTTATAAGATATATGCGTCGTTTATTATAGATTGAAAATATGATTTAAAAAAATTATTTTTATGAAATTATTTACAAAATAGATGAAGTTATTTTAAACTCATTTTATATAACTTAAAAAATTAATTTTAAAATTTAGTAAAAAAAAAATTCAATAAATATCAATTACTTATATTCATTATTAAATATTTTAGCATCACCAAAATCCCATAAATTTTACAAAATATATATTTTAAATAATATTTTTAGGTAGAAAAAATTATCTAAAATAGTTAAAAATTTAAGTGATTTATGAAATTTTAATATTAAAAGAATTCATTGTAAAATAATGAAATATCTAAATAATATTTTATGAAAAGATATTTAAATCTATATATATATATATATATTACATATCATATGAGAATGAATAACTTATATGAGAATGTAAGAGTGCCGTTGAATTTAAAAATGAAAGGTTGAGATTAAATTATAACTTTTACTAATTTTTTTATTATTAATAACACATAATTTAGTGAAGATTACAATTTAATCTCAACAATTACTTTTTAAATCTAACAGTTGTTATTCATTATCACATTTTCATATGATATGTCCTATCTCTCATATAGAGTTAAATCATAATTAAAAATATATTTTTAAAATGTATCTTTTTAATAATTAAATTACAAAGTGTCAAGACGACCTCTCCCCACGTACCTTCATAGTACACTGAGTTATGAACTCTTGCTTAAATCAGTTCAGCTCACACAGTTTCATTTATCTATTAAGGTTTTTATGATATAGATTGAGTATCTCAACAAGTTGACCTCACAATTCCATTTACTATCATAAGTTTTGACCTCACAATTTCACTTATTAATGTTGATTGGGTATTTGACATTGATAGATCTACTTAAGGGGACGGAATCATAGTATCTAGGTTTAGTGTTGAGACTAAATATAGAATTCTATTACATGCTATTATAAAAATTCTATTTTATATTCTCCATTTCAATTTAGTTAGTACATCTAACTGAATTCAAACCTAATTTAGTTTAATTGAGTTTTTCATATAAAGTTAATTGTAATAAATATTAATTAACAATTTAATAATACTTTTAGTTACTTTCATCTATCTCTCCTTTTCTCTTTCTCTCAATGCATAGCTTCTGTATCTAATATAAAATATTCATCTTATTTTTCACGAATTTTTATACATGCAATCGATTATATAATCTGATGACATTGTTCATAAAACAACTAGATCTACTACCTATTTAAGATTGGAAGTTGCTTAGGGTCTTCCATTCGTATCCTCTTTTTTTTTTTATATTTAAAAATTCTACTTAAACAAGTCCTTTTTGATAATTTACAAATTTAAATATTCAGACCAATCAGATCTTGTCTTTGTGCCAAATGTCCAATTTATTTTCAAATTCTGTGGAACTATTCATTGCCTAGGTAAAAGAATGTGGTATGGGTAATTACTGATATTAGTTCTAATTCATTTCAATACAAGCTCTTTCACATTTCATTCCTCATTCCAGCTTCTCTCTCCGAAACCAAACCCTTCACATTCTCTTCTTCATTCATTTCCTTTTCCGTTCTCTCTCCACAATGAACCCAACGCCCGTTCCTTCTTCCTCGTCTTCCATTCGTATTGCCATCGATGTTCTTCCTCTTCCATTTGAAGCGCCTTCCATATAGGTACAACATTTTCTTTTTATGTTCTTACTATTATGTTACAAACACCTTTTACCTCTAACCCTAGGGGTGCTCGCGGTGCGGTTTAGACGGTTTTGACGCAAAAAATCATCCGAACCGCGAGAGAAAAAGACGTGCAGTTTGGTTTGATTTGATTGACTTTTAGAAAAATACCAAACCAAACCGAACCAATGCGGTATGGTTCAGTGCGGTTGGTTCAGTTTTTTATAAGTATTTTGTTGGGACATACATACACATATAGATAACAATATAACTTTATATTTGGTCATTCATACACTACCAAATAACACCAAAGCACATCATATTTAGACAACAACTTCTCATTTAATATGTAAAAATTAGATTAGACAAAAGTAAAATAATAAACATAAAATAATAACATAAAACAATATAAAAATATTATAATCAAACAAAAAATGATAGAAGAGATGCAAGCTTAGTGAAGATGAAAAAGAAAGAACGTAAGAGATGAGAGATTAGAGATAGAGATGTGCGATAAAACAAAATTAAAAAGAGAATATTTGCAGAAAAATGAGAAGGGAAAAAGAAAGAATATAAGATAGTTGAGATTAGAGAAGAAGAGGCAAGATTCAAGTGATGAAGATTGCGTGGTAATGGTATAAGAGATTTAAGAAGACTCAAACTGAAAACATAAGTGTAAGGATGGAAAAATTGTTTCTAATCATAAGGCTAATGTATAATAGGTTTAGGTTTAGGTTAGATGCAAATTAAATAAAATTTAGGTTGTAACTTAATGCGGTTTGATTCGGTTTAGTTCAATTTGCAAAATACAAACCGCAAATCAAACCGAACCATGCGTTTTTTTAATAAAAAATGACTCAAACTAATCCGAACCAAGTGCGTTTTTTTTTGCAATTTCGGTTTGATTTGCTATTTTTTATTGAATTGGTTTGGTTTTGAACACCCATATCAACCCTATATACTCTTTCGATTGCTGTGGAAAATACAAATGCCTTGTCGTCTCATTCTTCTCTTGGGTGCAAATGAAAAGTAAACGAACTAGTATGAAAGGGGAAATTGGCGGTGGGATGCAGTGACAAAGGAACGGCTGCGAGGTGCGATTCAGGACGTGACCGGAGTGGTTACAGCGGCGATATGAATGGACATGAACGAGGAGATTCTGATAGTTATAATGGCTTCTCATTTTTTCTATTTTGTTTTCGATTTCTTTTTGTTTTCCATTGTGTAGGTAATTGTTTGCAATTTTTAACATATTTTGATGCATTTCATGTGTAGTTATTTTTAGATCTGGAAATTAGAGAGAAGATTTATGCAGGTACTGACGAGATTTCCGCAGGTACACCTCTCCCTTGCTTTATGTTTTTAGGGATGATATTTCCTTTTTATTTCTTTAAACTCAGTGTTTTTGAGTAAAACTACAAAAATGAAGAATACATGCTTGCTTTGATTTATCATGTCCATAAGTTGTTTTTTTTAAGCTTATTTACATAAGTGTTTCAGGATAACTTAAGTTGTTCTTTTCGACTCCTTTTCCTTATTTTGATAATAGGTTGATTGAGAATTTCAAAACAAAATCTCATGTTTCTAGGAGCATGACTTGAAGCACCTTCTTTCGCTTGGCTGTTGGAGCATTTGTTAGAAACAAGGGGTTCATGTACACATTAGACTCTTTGTTGTAAACACACTGCCTTCCAACTTTCATATCTAAATATATTGCCTACTAAAGTTCTCATCTTTCATTATAGGTTGGAGTTTCACTTGCATCCTGAAAATGGAGAACACATAGTGTTTGGTGAAATGCCCGAATGGAGGTTAAAGTCACGGAGGGCTTGACGAGAAGCCGAATGAAGACTCTGAAAAGCTTCCATTAGAGCGAACATCAAGGCTTCTTACATGGGCTACAACCTACAAGATGCCGATCAAGTGCTGACCAAGTAGAGAATATGGAAGATGGGAGAATACGCAAAACTTGTGCTTTCGTGGTTTATTTCTCTGGTTTTCACTCTTCAAAATCGACTGCCGTGGTTGTTCCTGATATTGCAGGTAAGAATGAGTTGGAAACTGCATTATCTGCCTATAAATCGATTTATGTTCATGCTCCTGGTCAAATAATTGGGTTTGTGGATGAAATTTTTTCGTTTTGAACCAGTCTTAGTTAAGGTATTTTTTGTTTCTGATTTGACATTTTAACCTATGAATCTGGCTGTCCATTCACATAGTCTTTTGACAGGGCAAGAAGCTAATTACTGACATTGGGAAAATAATGAATGTCTAAGTTATTGTAGAAAGATCAATGAATAGTTCAAACGCATACTTCATCAAGTAGAAATCCAGTCAACCATTTACCGACTCTTCATCATTAAGCCGCATTTGAGACAACTCTAAACAAATATAAACAAGAAATACATTAGCAATATAAACAACCAAATTCAAGAAGTTTAAAACACACAAAAGTAGTAAGTTACCATTATCAATCTCTTGAATTATTTTAAACTCCTCCTCATTCGTCAAGATACGTCCATGGCGAATCCAATCTTGTGTGCATATCAAGGCCTCCGCGGTTGAAGGGGCCATTGAAGCTCTATAGTCATCAATCACACGACCACCAGTGGAAAACGCCGACTCAGATGCAACTGTAGATACAGGGATAACATATACATCCCGAGCCATTCTTGCTAAAACAGGAAAATCCCTCTTATGATCCTTCCACCACTCAAGAATTTGAAACTCACAAAAGTCATCTATTTCTTGTTTATGTAAATCAGCAGCTAGGTATTTCTCAAGCTCGGTCTGTGCTGCAGTATTACCCATAGTAGCTTGCAAATTGTTATAAAATGACATATTCGGCTTCACCAATTTAGAAGATTTCTTACCCACCCAAAGCGGAAGAAGATGAACCCCCAAAATTCCTAGCTGCTGATTTTGGAATGAGAGTAGTTTTCTTGTAGTCTTCGAACAACTCTTTTAAACAATCAAATGCCAAATCAGCCAAAGGCTTTCCCAACTCCTCGCCAAACATATGAATCAAACCTACCTTCACCAAGTGAAATTTATATCGTGGATCGAGGATACTAGAAACATAAAATATCAAGTTAGCCCTCTCATTTTCCACTCCCCAATACTTGTTAAACTTCTCTTTCATTTTTTTAGTCAACTCCACCAAACACTCATTTTCACTTCCTATCCAATCCTTCAGGTAGTTATAAATAGTTCCAATTTCATCCATAAAAATATTAGAGGTGACATAAGAAGTACCAGATACACGAATGGTAATATCATGAAATGGTTCTAGAATTTTCTCCATAAAATCTCCAACAGCCAATCGAGACTCCTCTGAAATGCATTTTCACCAAGAAGTGGAAAATCCCCGCATAGAAGCATCCTCATCCCTGTATCTCTCAAAAACATTCTTGTACAGATTAGCCCTATGCAACATCAAATACGTAGAGTTCCATCTTGTAGAAACATCACCTGCTAAAGACTTTTTTGTTTCTACGCCTTCTTTTCCAGCAAACTCATTGAACTTAAGCAATCTAGCAGGAGAACCTCGTACATACTTCACTAAGTGGCGTATCCGCTGAATTGACTCATTATGTTTTTTCAAGCCACATTTCACAATCAAATTTATTATATGAGCAACACATCTAACATGCAGATATTTCCCACCAGCCACAGAAGTCCCCTTATTCACAAATTTCTTTTTCAAGTAAGCAACCGTCTTGTCATTTGCAATTGCATTATCAACAGTTACAGAGAAAACATTATCAACCCCCCAAACATTCAAAAGTTCCTCTATCAACATACCAACTTCCTCCCCCTTGTGACTAGGACATGCCATGAAGTTTATTATTCTCTTTTGGAGCTTCCAATCATCATCAATAAAGTGAGCAGTCAAGAACATGTAAGTAAGGTTCTGATTTGATGTCCATAAATCAGTGGTGAGGGAAATTCTTTGTTTGGATTTTCTGAAAAAGGTTTTCAAAGATTCTTTTTCAACCTTGTACAATGCTAGACAATCTCTTCCAACCTTACTTCTAGATGGCAAGCAGAATAAAGGACAAGCAACATAGATGAAATACTTAAACCCTTCATTTTCAACAAATCGAAAAGGCAACTCATCTATCACAATCATCCTGATTAAGGCATCCAAGACAAGTTTGTGATCAAATTTAGCCAAACCAGATATCTCTCTTTTTTCAGTTCCCCCCTCACTATCGTTCGCAGCTCGACAAAAATCCTCAATTTGATGAGACTTCTTACGATTATTAGGATTATTTTTGCACTTGTGCATATGACTTAACAAGTTTGTAGTTCCCATACTAGAAGGACCATACACATAATTTGCTGGACAATAATTGCATCTACATCTCTGATTACCATCTTCCATATAAAGATGAAAGTGATCCCAAACTACTGACCTTTTTCTTTTCTTTGGTGAACCACCAGCTGCTAGAGTCTCCGCCGTAGTATTGCTTCCATTGTTATTAGCAACACTCTCCGAAGGTGTGGGTGTCGACATTGGAGGTCTGAAAATTCCAAACACACAGATAAAATTGAATCAGAGAATGATAATCAAGTCAAATCTTTGAGAGAGGAATCGAAAATTCAAACTGAGAAATAGGAAATTATAAACCTTTGAGAGAGCAGTGAAGAATCGAATTTAGGGCAACTTATGAGATGGGCGGAGATTGGAGAACGAGAGAAGTGAGATTGGCGGAGGAAATTAGGGCAACATGTGAGATGGGCGGAGATTGGAGAACGAGAGAAGTGAGATTGGCGGAGGAAATTAAGGCAACATGTGAGATGGGCGGATATTGGAGAACGAGAGGGTGGAGGAAATTAGGGCAACATCAGTGAGAGTGAGAGTGAAAGTGAAAGGAAATGTGGATAAAATGAATATATGGATTAAAATTAAACGGATGACGGATATTCGCGGATATCTGATGGATATATCCAAATTATCAGTTTTCTACGGATAAAAAACATTATCATCCGTTATCCAATCCGTTTACCAACGGATTGGGTCGATCCGATCCGTAAAAGCGGATATCCGGCGGATATCCGTATCCGCGAATGAAATGAGCAGCCCTAATTGAGATGACACTAGAAACAACAAAACTTCAGATATTCAGCTTTTGGAACCAAACCTCTTCTTCAGAACTGTACAGGTTCATACGATTAGAAAATCTCGAACCCATGGCTAATGAATGAATGGCATGCATGCAATGCACCTATTGATCAAGTGTAAGCCAACTATTTATAAAAAATGAAGAGGGCGAATTTTGGGGTGCAACAGCTGTCCCTGGTCCAATAGACATGGGGGCAATAGAATATGAAACTGTCCATCAAGGATAAGATGTAGTGCCTCAAAGAAATTTGGTTGTCGACCCACCCAGGGTATTAGTTCAACGATAACAAGAGGCTGATCAAGTTGTTGATCAAATTCGACAGGAAGAATTAGATGTAGAAAATAATCTAACTACAATTATCGAAAGAATTATGGATAGAAATGACATGAATGCCACACTTCAAAGTCCAACATATTCTTCCCATTTGTCGGGATATATTTTACAAACTGAAAACCCTAGAGGATAGAAAATTCCTAAATACACTAAGTTTGGGGGAGAATCTGGGGAATCTACGGTCGAACATATTGCTAGGTATTTAACAGAATATGGTGATATGGAGAATAATGAAAGCCTAAGAGTAAAGCATTTCCATTCATATCTCACTAACACAACTTTTATATGGTTCACTACGTTGCCTCCAAATTCTATTGATTCATGAACTAAGTTGGAAAAGCTTTTTCATGAACAATTTTATCAGGGACATTCGAAAATTAGTTTGGTCGAATTGTCAAATATTAAGAGAAGGTTTGCTGAAACTATTAATGATTATCTCAATAGGTTTAGGTCATTAAAAGCAAGATACTTTATCCAAGTGCCAAAACATGAATTGGTTCAAATGGCTGCTGAAGGTCTAGACTATTCCATTAGGAAGAAAATAGACCCAACCTTTGTTAAAAGTATGTCACAATTAGATGATAGAGTTCGACATCTTGAGCGACTAAGATTAGAAAAAGTTAGACATACTAAGGCTAAAGCAAAGAAAGAAAAAGTAGCTTATATAGACTACGATGATACTGATCCCATATATGAGGTCGACTATATCTCGCCGGCTGAGGCTGAGGTCGACGTGGCTGAAATAAAGTCAGGGCCTGCATATGAGTGTAAATCGCTATTTCCTGCCAAAGGAAAAATTCCTGTCGAAAACAGTTCAAAATTTCCTACAAAAACTTATACTTTTGATGTAACCAAATGTGAAGAATTTTTTGATCTATTAGTTAAAGATGGTCATATTTTAGTACCTCCAAATGCTAAATTACCACCATTAGAACAACGATAGAAAATAGGTTTTTGCAAATTTCATAATTATTTTGGTCACACAACCTCTTAATGTTTTCTTTTCAAGGATCTTGTTCAGATATCACTACAAGAGGGCCGACTAAAGTTCGTTGCCAGGAAGATGAAAATCAACGCTGATCCTCTAAGGCATGAGGAAGCGTTATTTGCTGAACCTGTTGAGATAAACATGGTGGAACTGACAAAATTGAAGACAATACGGTGGAGGAAAGTACTGGCGAAAGCCCCAATGTCGACATAGCTGATGTTTATCCCAAGGCTGATGAGGATTTGCTGGATTTCCTCTATCGGTGCAAAAACAAGGGCTCACAAGTGTGTTTGTGCCCTAGATGTGGAGCTATTATTGATAAAATTGCTGCTGAGAACTTTCAAAAGTTGCAGCTAGAGAAAAACAAGCCCAAGGTGTACAACCAGTGGTTCCCTAATCCAAGGGATCCTAGGAGAAACGTGGGGAGCTCTCAGGCTAAGCCAACGAGCTTCATCCCTTCTACTGTTGCTCCAAGAGGCACGTGGATCAAGCCTCAAGAAAAAATGGGGGCATCAACTATCGATGATGTTGCTAGGGATATAAAAGTAAAGTCGACTGTCAATTACCGACACGAGTTCAAGACAGAGAGAAATAATCATGTTTCTGAGAACTACATGGGAAATAATCCCATGTCCCGTACTCAATGGAGACGCTTTCAGCATCGTAAATAAGCTGCAAGGATAACAGCTGTTGCTGAGCAGGTTGCCGCGAATAAACAGGCAATAAAAAACAATACAAGGTGAAGGTCGACACTGTTGCCAAATAACAAATCAGGGAATTCGTAAATCGACCAATAGCCAAATGCTCTGAAGAAGCAACTTATGACTTTAAGTTAGATTCTAAAGAGAGTCTGGACATTCTAGTCAATGTGGTGTCAATCTTCCCTGCGGAGTATGACTGTTCAACTGAGGTAGAGGACTTTGCTAATGTCGATGCTCAAGAGATGGCTTTGCACAAGCCAACGTGTTATTTCGTCATGAATGATGATTCAATTGAGAACCAAGATTCCTTTTTTGAAGGGCCCGACATGGCTATGAGAAGCCACCTGAAACCTCTGTTGATCAGGGCTAAAGTCGAAGGTACTGCTATCAACAAGGTGTTGGTAGATTGTGGTACAACAGTCAACATCATGCCACACCACATTTTGAAGAAAATCGGTAAGTTTGACACCGATATCAGGTCCCATAACTTGATCTTATCATACTACGAAGGAAGAACTAGGAACACTATGAGAGTGATCCAGGTAGACATTACTGTCGGCTCAGTAGCTAGGCCGACAATTTTTATGGTGATTCAAGGGAAACTAAGTTATAATCTCTTGGTAGGAAGAGAATGGCTTCACGACATTGGAGCAGTGCCTTCTTCCACATCAACGCTTAATAATCTGGAGGGAAGATGGTATTGTGGAAAACATTGAGGCCGACCAAGGGTATTTCATGGCCAATGTTAATAATATTGGAAAAAAGCAGTTTGATAGGAAACTTGCTAATATCTCACCATGTGTACCTGCTGAGGAAATGTATTCCAACTTGGATGAGGCATTCATTTTCTTGAAACTGTATGAAACCCATGGTTTCATATAGGATGTGGAACCATTAGAGGATCCATATGCTGAAAACCGGCCGACAGGCTGGGGAGACATCAATGATAATGATGTCTGAGCTTAAAGCTCTAAGAAGGATTTTAGTGTATATTGCTGAAAACAAAATGAATTCAGCGTTAGAAGCTGAAGAAAACATGGCTTTCGAAGCCAATAGACTACAAATTCTGGAGGAAGATTTCATTTTGGCTATTGAGCCAAAACCACCAGATAAAGATAAAGAGATCGAAGGAAACGTTGATACGCAGCGTCTCGACTGCATATATGACGATGAGCCTTTAGGCTTTGAAAAGGATCCAATGGCTCCTGAAAAGATGCGGCCACAAGATCCCTTAGAAGAAATAAATCTTGGCGAAGATGAAGATAAAAGACCAACCTACATCAGCGCCAATATCGACCAAAAGCTCAATTATGAGGTACTATCTTTATTAAAAGAATTTAAAGATTGTTTTGCTTGAGACTATAATGAAATTCCAGATTTAAGTAGGGACTTGGTCGAATTAAGAGTGCCAATAAAAGCTGGAAAGAAGCCAGTAAAGCAGACGCCCATACGTTTTGCTCCGGCAGTAATGTCGAAAATCAAGGCGGTGATAGAAAGGCTCCTCAAAAGTAGATTTATAAGAACTTCAAGGTATGTCAATTGGTTGGCAAATATAGTGCCAGTGATTAAGAAAAATGGTAAATTAAGAGTGTGCATTGATTTTAGAGATCTAAGTGTTGCCACTCCTAAAGATGAATATGCTATCTTGTGGCAGAAATGTTGGTTGACTAAGCCGTTGGTTTTGAATATTTAAGTATGCTTGATGGTTATTCTGGCTATAACCAAATTTTTATTGTAGATGAAGATTGTGCCGAAGATGGCATTTCTTTGCCCAGGAGCGTTGGGAACCTATGAGTGGGTTGTCATGCCATTCGGATTGAAAAATGCCGGAGCAACATATGAAAGGGTAATGAATTCTATGTTTCATGACTTTATTTAAGATTTCATGCAAGTTTATATTGATGATATTGTAATAAAGTCGAACAATGAGTCGACTCATCTGCAACATCTTCGAAAATCATTTGAGAGGATGCGAAAATATAGATGAAAGATGAATCCATTAAAATGTGCTTTTTGTATGCAGGCTGGTGATTTTCTTGGTTTTGTGGTGCATAGAAAAGGAATAGAAGTGAATCAAAGCAAAACCAAAGCCATAATGGACGTCAAGCCTCTGCCTACCAAAAAGTAACTTCAGTCTTTGTTGGGCAAAATAAATTTCCTAAGGAGGTTCATATCCAACTTAAGAAGAAAAACTAAAATATTTTCACCACTTCTTCGACTGAAGAACGAGGACTTCATCTGGCAAAAAAAGCATCAAGAGGCTTTCGACAAAATTAAAGAATATTTAGTGAAGCCTTCAATATTGACGCCTCCTGTTAGAAATAGGCCTATGAGATTGTATACTGCAACTTCAGATTCGATTATAGGAAGTATGTTAGTTCAGGAAGATGAAAAAGGTGTCGAAAGACCCGTGTATTACCATAGTCGAATGTTAAATGATGCTGAAACTAGGTATAGTGATATAGAAAAACTATGCCTATGTTTGTATTTCTCTTGTATTAAACTGAAGTAATATATAAAGCCTGTTGGTGTGTATGTGTCTTCTCATTTCGATATTATTAAGCACATGTTGTCCAAATCAATTCTACATAGTCGAATTGGTAAATGGGCTTTAACATTGACATAATATTCTTTGACGTATGTTCCCTTGAAGGCAATGAATGGCAAGTAGTGGCAGACTTCCTTATCGACCATTCAATGGTTTGTATGCCCCAAAATTATGTTGACTTAGTGCCATAGAAGTTATACTTCGACGGTTCTAGCCATAAACATGGAGCTGGAATAGGGGGCATTATAATTTCTCCTAATAGAATTCCAGCAGAGTTCAAGTATGCAATCAACGACATATGCACTAATAATGAAGCAGAACACGAGTATTTAATCACAAGACTTGAACTACTGCTTGAGTTGGGGGAAGGGAATATCGAAATTATGGGTGATTCTGAATTGATGATTAAACAAGTATCAAAGTAATATAGATATGTCAAAGAGAATTTAATCATGTACTTTGTGATCACCATTAGGTTACTCAAACAGTTCGAACAAGTGAATATTCGACATATACCTCGAAGATAAAATCAAGAAGCTAATGACTTAGCACAAGAAGCTTCTGGGTACAAGAGAGATCAAAACGAAGAGTTTCTTTAGGTAAGAAAGAAAGTTTGAGCAACTTTATTTTCTCCTTTAGATTTGTCAATTATAAAGTTAGGGGTTATAGATGCTGAAAATTTTCAAATTTGAACAATTAACAATGGGAAAGAGGATGATTGGCGAAATCCATTGGTCGACTATCTACGGTTACTTACGGGTTCGACAGAACATAAGATCAAATATTGTGTCCTTAGTTATGTTTTGATAGAAAATGAATTATTTAAGAAAACTGCTGAAGGAGTGTTGCTTAAATTCCTTGGAGAAAGTGAGGCATATATAGTAGTGTCGAATGTGCATAGTGGAAATGTGGTGCACATCAAGCTGGACACAAGATGAAATGGCTTTTGATGCGCTCAAGCGTCTATTGGCCCTCAATGATGAAAGATTGCATTGTGTTTGCTAAAGGTTTCCAAGAATGCCAAATGCATGGGGGCATACAACATGTTCCTGCAAGTGAATTACATGAAATTGTAAAACCTTGGCCATTTAAAGGATGGGCCTTAGATGTGATTGGAGAAATAAAACCAGCTTCTTCAAAACAACAAAGGTATATTTTAGCCGACATTGATTATTTTACGAAATGGGTCTAAGCTGTGGCTGTGACGAATGTCGACCAAGAAGCTGTTATTGATTTTATACAGAATCACATCATATGTCGGTTTGGAATTCCAAAAACAATTACAACTGATCAAGGATCAAGGTTACTAGGAGAAAAATATAAGAATTTGCGCAAGAATTTGGAATTAAATTGTTAACTTCGACTCCCTATTATGCTCAGGCAAATGGCCAAGTTGAGGTTGCTAACAAGGTAATCATTAGCCTAATCAAGAAGCATCTAGGAAAGAATCCAGGGAATTGGCATAAAACACTAGATCAAGCCTTATGGGCATGTAGAACATCTCCTAAGGAAGCAACATGAACTACTCCATTTCGACTTGTATATGGACATGATGTTGTGTTGCCTGTTGTTCGCAGTAAAAAGTGACGAATGAGGGAATCGAATCGAAATTCGAATCTCCAGATCAAAACGATTACTCTTTTGATTTTTTTGTTTTAAAAGATGCCGCGAGCATCAAGCTTTATTGTTTCCAAACAAGAAAGAAGATGGAAAAGGGGAAAGCTGAAATATCCTAACATATGATATGCGATGTGACTAGCATGAACTAGACGCAATGCATTGGGGAGAGACCAGGGTAAAAGGGTTGGTTATATAAAGGGAAGGTATTAGCACCCTATATATCTATAGTTTTCTATAGGAACTTTTTTATGCATTTTTTTGTATGTTTGTGTGTTTTATTTACAATGCTATTTCGGGAAAGTTTTCTCCTTTGGGATTTAAGAAGGGTAAGTTAGGCAAGAAACTAATTTATTTATTATTATGCTCACAAGGACATTGGGATCCTCTGCATGCATATCCCCTAATGGGAATCAGAGCATCCGTAGCTCGAATCTAAGGAAACTAGAGTTTGTTTGGTTTGAGGGAGAAAGAAGTATGCTCACCAAGAGTAAGACCTTGTGCCTACGTATTTTAAAAAGGAGGTTGCGAAATTCAAAGCAATCGTAGTTCCCACTTATGTGCTAGTGGAAGCAATGATAATTTTATTAAGAGACAAAGAAAAATGTCATCTTAATGAAAAATTTATCTAATCTATTCCATCATATACGTTTTTGAAAATTTGATTGTTTAAATCTTTCATTGTAAGCATTGGGTGTTTTGCTTGAGTGTACAAGCGTTACCACTTACAAGTTAAGAAAGATGTTTGGAAAATGTTTGAATCTTTCATTGTAAGTATTGAGCGTTTTGCTTGAGTGTACAAGCGTTGCCACTTACAAGTTAAGAAATATGTTTTATTTGAAAAAGTGTTTGAAAATAATTTTATTTGAAAAAAGTTTGATTTTTATGTGATGCTATAGATGAGATACTTCTTCCATAGAGATGATACATGTCTAAATATCTAGGAGAAATTTTTTGTTATTGTTAGGGGGATGCTTTTAAGAAGTCCGTGGGTCCTTGTATTATAAGTCCAAGAGGAGGCATTCTGAGAGATATCGAGGGTCCTTATATTGTGAACCCCAAAAGAAGGAACTCCGAGGGACATTGAGGGTCCTTGTATTTGGAGCCCAAGAGAAGGCTATAGGGTATGGCTGGCTTGGCTTTAAGAGTGATTTCACCGGGAAACCATACTCTTAAGGTTTTAGCCTAGCGAAGGTGATTCTTTGTATTGGAAGCCCAATAGGAGGCTGTTAGAGATTTCCATATATTTTTCTTGTATGAGGCCCAAGAGAAGGCTAAACTCAACGAGGGAGTTATTTTGTACGAAGCCCAAGGGGAGGCTAACTCAACAAGGGAGTTCTTTTGTATGAAGCCCAAGAGGAGGCTAACTCAACAAGTGAGTTTATCTTGTACAAAGTCCAAGAGGAGTCTATGGGGAACCTAGTTGTTATACTAGTTGTAATGACATAAATAAAAATGGACAAGTATATGAACAAGTATATATGATAAAGTGTGTGTGTGTGCATTCATAGGAGTTTATGAAGAAAATATATAAACAAGTGTTTAAAATAAGCGATTAAAGCTACTGTAATTGGATATATACAAAGGATGTGAAAGTAATATATAAACAAGTGTTTAAAACAAGTGGATAGGCTAGTATACTTGGATATATACAAGGGAGTTGAGACTTACACCTTAAGGGAGGCCCACTGGAATAAGAGTAGTTTCATCGAGAATAATGCTCCTCTCAATACCAGTGGAATTGGTGTATAAATAAGCGGATAAAAATTAGCGAAACGAAGCTAAATATACTTGAATATTTACAAAGAGTTTGAATATGTACACAAAAGGGTGGATATGTACAAGGAAACTAAATATGTACATAAGAGGGTTGAGACTCACACCGTAAGGGAGACCCATGATCAATTTGATTTTGAATTCGAAAGATTTTCGAAGAAAAATCTAATTCGGTTTGTATTTTCAAATATTTAATCGAATTCATCATGAAAAAGAGGTGTGTAAGTTTAAAATGTTTTTGAAAGTTTGAAATGATTTTGAAAAGTGAAAGATATTCAAAAAAGGTTTTGAAAAAGATTAGGTTTGAAAAATCAAGAGGAAAACATTTTCTGAAAAGTATTTAAAATACTTAAAAACGTCTATTTTAAACCTAATAAAAATATATTGAAAGAAAATATTTTTTGGTTTTTTTTGACATATTCATAAAATATGTATTTTAAATGACAAGTGTGCAAAAAATCATCTCAAAATGAGAAATTTTGATTGGTTTTTAAAAATGTTGAAGTTTGATAAAAAAAATGAAGAAAACTAGTGATAAAAATTTGTTTTGGCTTTGGAAAGGTTTGAACCCATGAACTTGATTTCAAATGTGAAAAATATTAACCACTGGCCCACATGCGTGGCTTGTTATTTACACGCTTCCATTAAATTATATATGAAAATCAGTTGTGAAAATGGTTTGAAAAATAGTTGAAAAATGGAGAAAAGAGTGAAAACTAAAAATAAAAAGGTCTCAGAGGGATTTGAACCCTGACCATAGGCAAGACAAAGGACTAAGAGAACGTGTTTTACCACTGGGGTGGCTATACATCCATTTATTTATTTCTTTCAGTTAATAATATTACAAACGAAATATTTGAAATTTTTGAAAATCAGAAACACGGGCGAACTCCATCTTCTTCTTCCTCAAGCTTTGATTTTGTAACTTCCTTATTTCTCAATGAAATTGAATGATGTAAACATCAAACTTGATCGTTTTGAACCCAGGAATACAATGGAGACATTTAATTGCATTTATTTTAAGTGTAAGGTGACTAATTTTTGCATGAACTTGAAGAACCCTAATCTTGAAAATGATCATTAAATCGTGTTTGTGCAACAATTCATTCAATTGATTGAGGGTTATCATTCAGTATGAGTGCAGAAATAAGATGGCATAACAATTTTTGAACTGGAATGCATAAATCATAGAATTAGAAGTTGAGCAACTTACCTCTTATGAGCAGAAATCAAAATCTTGCCTAGAGTGTTTCAAGAAGTTGTTTGATGATTACTACAGCTTCACTGGACCTTATGGAATATGTTTGAATGCTTAGCTTAGATTGAAATGGCCTGGATCAGTCTGTCCAAGTTCAACTATAGTTGCTTGAAGTGAGTTTCGAATTTTATGTTGGAGCTGTTACAGATGTGATCTAAGTGTTTGAGTCACTTCTATGAATTGTATGGATGATGTTTGAAGTGATAAATTGAAGTTTGCACGAGTGGATTGAGAGATGGCAAGTTAAGGCTCAATTTGTGCATATATGGAGTTTGAAAGTGATGTCTGAGTTTGGATATTTTTTGCAATGGCTGGATGATTCTAACAACTTCCTAAGGATGTTTAGAGAGTGTTTGAAGCCAAAGATTGGTTAGAACTTGCAAGGTTTGGAGATTTGCAAATTTTCTCATTTTGGAACTTTGAAACTTTGAAAAGAGAAAGATGTAAGAAAGCTTGTTTAGGATTTCTTTGGTGTATTTTATAAGTGAGAAATGAATTCTATTCATAGGCCAAGAGGTCTGAATATCAAGGCAAGGGTAGGATTGGAAGATTTGTGCAAGTTGCCTTAAGTGGTAAGAATGAAATCTTTGCCATAAATGCACATGGTTAACTTTGCAAACCATGGTTAAAAATCTCAAGTGATATTATCCTCCTCTAAGCCAAGCTCATCATATATTTCCAAGTTAAAACCTATCTCTTTTGGTGACAAGGCTTCTAGAAGGAAGAATTTGCAAAAAAAATGACTTGTAAACTTGGAAAATGACCTGAAAATTATGGTTATGGACCTATATGTTTCAATTTCAAAACCCTAGCTACACAAAATGTTTTTGCAAGTTCTTGGAAATTTTGGAAATCTTGTAACAAGATCTACAACTTTCATGTTTTGAGTTTTTCTTGAATTAAAATGGATCTTGGTGAAAAATGGCCATGAAAATGGTGAAAAACATGATAAAAACACTTGAAAATGTTTCTTAGTGTTAGAAAAATTTCAAGTTTTCACTTTTTGTTGACTTTTTCACACATTTTGATTTTTTTTTCTGATCATGATGGACAATTTGAAATGTTTTGATGATTGAAAATATTTGAATTTCAAAAAGTTGACCAAAAGTCAAAGTTTGACTGATTTGAACAATTTACTTTTTGTTAGATGATTCAGAATTTCTCTGAGAATCAATCATGACATTTGAAATGTTTTGAATCAAGAAATTAGGTTAAGATATTTCGTTGATGATTTTGAGATCATTCTCTAAGCAATTGGGTCATTCATTGATCAGATAGTCAATGATACACCATCCTCGATCAAAACCCTAATTGGTCGATTCAAGATAGATCTTGAGGAAATGATGGAAATTTGAAGATCAAATGTTGATGATTGATGAAGATAGATCAATTGAGGTGAGTGAAGACTCAAACCCTAATTGATCATATCTTGAACAGATGAAAATTTTGATCAAAACCCTAATTTGGCTCACGGAGCACAGACACGATCTATCTTGTGCTGAAATTGTTAGTGATGCAATGATGCATATGTGAGTGATATGAGATGGTATCTTAGGTAAAAAATTGGGGTATGATAGATGCCTCTATTTTAGTTTCTTTAACCTGAGATATGAAGATGAGAATCTTCATCTCGATAGGTGTGAAGAGACTTAAATATTAGAATACGCAAATTTTGGACCTAAGATACAAAAAAATGCAAATGATGCAAATTGATTGTAGAAAGTTTATCCAGAAGGTACCAAAGGGTGACATTCTTGGGAAAAACAATTGTGAGGATGTCTTAATCTGTCTAAGAAAAGAGAATCTTGTTTGTTGGGAAACAAGTATATGTTTCACTAGGAAAATAGATTCACAAAGGAAGTGAATATCTGTTTCGCTTTGGGAGACGAGGAGGTTACCTTCTATCAGCCTTGTGACAATGTTCAAGGTAAGCAAATATGATATTACCAATTATCAGTCTAGTGATAGTTTATGTTAATTTGGAATGAAAACTCATTTACCGATTATCAGCCTTGTGATGGTAAATGGTATGAGTTTTAAAGATATTACCAATTATCAGCAAATTGATAACTATAACAAGGTAATTCTTGAGAAATTTTTACTGAGTATTCAGCCTTGTGAATAATAGACAGTAATGGAAACAAATCTCAAATGAGTTTTCTATTTTCAGAGTTACAATCACGTCGGGGATCTTTTTGAGAAGATGCAGGCATTTTGATTATAAAATACAAGTTTCTCGGAGAGAAAGACAATTGTGGGGATTTTTTGAACTTTCATGATTGGACTTGTTAAGAAGAAAAATCGTTTTATGGTAAGTTCAAAGACGAAAATAAAATAAGCGGCTCGGACGACGAGGCTATTGCTTATTGCTTGCAGGTAGATTCTTTTTGTGAAATCTAGACCTGAATTTGTTTGGAGACGGGGTTTTATCCAGGAATGAACTGGAAAGAAATAGTCAAATAAGATTTTGGATCCAATGAGGAACGAACTCGATTGGGGAATTAGAGAAAGAATGTGTTCTTTCTACAGTGCCGTTCATCTTTGGTGAGTGAGGCGATGAGTTATGATGCTCAATCTTGAATTCCTCACATAGTTCTTCCATCATTTTGTTATTCAAGTTCGATCCATTGTCTGTAATGATCTTGCTTGAAACTCCATATCGGCAAATGAGGTTGTTCTTGATGAACCTCACAACCACTTATCTTGTAAAGTTAGCGTAAGATGCTGCTTCGACCCATTTGGCGAAGTAATTAATGGCCACTAAAATGAAGTTATGACCATTTGACGCTTTTGGTTCAATTATTCCAAACATGTCGATGCCCCACATGGAGAAAGGCCACAGAGAGGAGAGAATATTTGGAGGTGACGAGAAATCCTGCGTCGAGTTGTTTTTGAATCTCCATATCTCGGTGAGTCCTCCTCAGTCTTTGTTTAACTGGCGGACATTCCGGCTTTAATGGAAAGTGATGCTCTACGATGTTGGTATCCAACCTGGCATGTCCCGGTAGTACCAAGCAAACACATCAACATATTCTTTGAGAAGATCTATCAGTTTGCTCTTGACATCTTCGTCGAGTAGAGCTCCGATGTTTACTTCTTTTTTGTTTTCGTCAAAAGCCAAGTTGATTGTTTCCAAAGGCTCTTCGTGAGGCTGAATGATTCTTTCCTCATGCTTAATTAATCGGGAAATCTCATCCGAGATCTCTTCTTCATCCTCTTCTTCGGCATTGAGTCACAGGGAATTCAAAGTTGAAAGAGGGCATAAAGCTATTGCGTTCAATGGGTTTATTCATTGTTAATCTGCACGTATGATTTATGTTCGACTTTTTTAGAAAAAGTAAATGCGAAAGTGTATGCAGATTATTTTTGGAAGATGTTTGTTTTTTATTGGGTTTTTTAGGATTACCATTTCCAGAAAAAAGGTAAAATCGAAAAACAAAATGTGGGAATCAAAATAACGCTTTATTTATGATTCACATATGAAATAAAGCCCTAAATACAAACTCATTTGTCTTGGGCAAGACAAAGAGAAAATTATTTAAAAGCTAGCCCTATAAAACACCTCTCTTCCTTGGGCGGGGCGAGAGTTCAAAACAAAAGCGAGATAACTACTTAGAATGATGAACAACAGTTTAAACCTCAACGGCTTTCCAAAAGTGACGGACTCCTTGGAAGAGTATGTATTCCGATAGTTTTCCCTTTGAATCATTTTCTGTGTTGACATTGATCGTTGGTCGAATAGGATTTGAAGACTCTGGTTTGTTAACCTTGTCTTTTGTATTTCTGAGGCGATCTTCTTCTGCTTGATTGACAGGTCGAGGAGTATAAAATGTAGTATATGCGTTTTCAGGCGACATGTATTCTGGATTCTCAGGATGTACTTCCCAACCCTCTGGGTGAAGAGACTCATTATAAAACACTTTCCAAATCATTTTCAGTATTGTCTTCCAGATCATCTCCAAAAATTGCGTTAATATGGGGTTAATCAAAATCTGGTTCAATAACCTCGGCAGGCGTATCGAAGCAAAGATTTTCATTTGTGATCTCAGGTTGATGATGTGATTGAGAAGACATGTATGCCTCTTCTGGTTGACTGAGATAGTCAGGAGGACCGTCCCATCCATTTGGTTGGATGTCTTCCATTCTAATTCTTGAACTTTCAGGGGAGGTATATCTTACCATGAAGTCAAATTTTCCGCTTGGTTCCCCCAAGGTATCCCAAACCTCAGGTGGGATAGGTGGAATTTCTTCTTTATCATTTTTAAAGATATCATCGAAATTTTCCAAAGGAGGATAGAACGGCGTGCACGGCTCGTCCTGAGACATGTATCCAGAGTTATTAAGAAAAGTTTTCCATTTTTTGGATCTAGAGAGATTTTCTTCATTTCCTTCATCAACAAGGACATTGAACTCTTCAAGAATAGGGTTTGGGAAACCTCTGTTGTGGAATACTTCTTTGACTGGACGAAGAGTTTCATCCCTTTCATTGGCTTTTGAGAATAATGGAGTAAACCTAAGTCCTATTTTGGTTTCCTTGTTGACAGGATTTATCACTTGTCCCCAACCAGCGACAATACCGTTTTTCACTATCTGTGCTGCTTCTTCGTAAGAGGAGATAAATGATCTGTTTTTCTTTGTAGATTCATCTTCTAATGAAAGTCCTTGGAACTGTGTCCCTTCTATATCGTCAACAGTGATGAAAGAAAAAGTGGACAAGTGGCTTACCAATAAACCTTGTTCACCACTAATGGTTACCAGTTTTCCATTTGTCATAAATTTCAATTTCCGGTGGAGCGTGGATCTTACTGCTCATGCTTCATGTATCCAAGGTCTTCCTAACAAACAACTGAAAAAAGCTTGCACGTCCATGACCTGGAAGGTAATTTGTAAAGTATGTGGACGAATCGCCATTGGAAGGTCAACTTCTCCAATAACGGATTTTCTTGATCCATCAAAGGCTCTGACTACTACACCACTGAATTTCATTGGCATTCCTTTGTAAGATAAACGAGCGAGAGTTGTTTTTGGCATTACATTAGAGGATGAGCCAGTGTTAACTAGCACGTTAGAGAAGGAATCTGATTGGAAATTCATAGAGATATGTAAAGCAAAATTGTGATCTCTTCCCTCCTCTGGGAGTTCTTCATCATTGAAGCTCAGGTTGTTGCAAGCCGTTATGTTTCCTACAATTCCACCAAATTAATCGGTAGTTACATCGTGATCTACGTAGACTTGATCCAACACTCTTATGAAGGCCTCTCGGTGGGTTTCAGAACTCAAAGCAAATAGATTATTGAGATTTTGGAAGGAGTTTACATAAGTTGATCCACAACTTTGTACTTCACGCTTGATCAGCTTTAGAATTTCATCAAAGTCTGGATTAAGATTGGTTCCATCAGACGGACCAATGTTTAAGTCTGGATTACCAATGGGAATTCTAATAGGATTGTCAACAGGTATATCAACAGGATTTTGTCTAGCTGTGGGAGCAATAGACTGCTTTGGTGGCAACGGGTATGCACACGCCCACTCCGAGTTACTCGTCCTACATCAGCGATGTTAACTATGGATGAAAGAGTATGTATAGGCATTTCCTTCCCATTTCCATCATAGTTGCGTTGTACTGATAAGGAACTGCTTTATCAGAGTCATAAGGAACAGGTCCAAGTAGACAGATGATCAAAGGAGAATCAGGAACCCTTGGACTGTTGTATTCGACCTCTTTGAGCTCGGGAATATTGAAGTGAGGGATAATGACGTTTACTTCGGGAATTTCCGAGTTGATATCTGAGACAAAAAGCTCATGCGAATAATACCCTACCATATTTATGTCCTAATCATTCCTATTTCTGAAAATTTGAATGTCGCTGGTGTCAATCAATCGCTGAAGATCTGCTTTTATGGTAGGACATCCACGAGAATCTACAAAACAAATTCTACAAGATGTTTAGTCATGCCGAGCAAAACCACCCATCATGCTGAATGTAGCGTTTAACTGTACCAAGTTTTCTCTTACCAAATTTACATCGGTGACTTGGTATCGGTATGAATTCCTAACTATTAAATTCACAGCATGCCCTCCATGATTAGGCAGCGGATTTACTTGTACATTTGGATTCGTATTTCTGAAAGAAAGAAGATTAGCCCTAACCAATCTTTGAACTTCAACTTTCAAGGCTATACAGTGTTCGAGATCGTGGCCAGGTCCCCTTGATGAAAAGGGAAAGACACAAGTATTTTGTACCACCAAGGTAATTTATCAAGTACTGGAGGTGATACTCTTGTTTGAACAAGATTTCTCTCAATCAAGACAGGGTATAATTCCGTGTAAGAAATCAGAATTGGATCAAACTGCAAAATTCGAGGAGCACGGTTCTAATTGTTGTTGAATTGTTGAGCCTGTTGTCGAGGTTGCTGATTCTGCTGGAACTGTGGGGTAGTTCCAATGTTTGAAGTTGTACTAACAACTGGTGCGACCGTGGCTACCTGTTGTCGGTGATTGACATTCTTCTTGGGTTTTCCTTGGTATACCATTCCAACGTCTTGTTCTTTCTTCTTCAGGAAACCAGTTCCAATTCTCTTGGTTCCGCTTGAAGATCCAACTTCTCTAGTTAAACGTCCTGCTCGAACTCCTTCTTCTAATCGTATCCCCATGTTTACCATTTCGGTAAAATCACTTGGAGCACTGGCGATCATGCGTTCGTAGTAGAAAGGGCCAAGAGTATTCAAGAAGATCTTGGTCATTTCTTTTTCTTTTAACGGTGGATTAACTTGGGCGGCAATTTCCCTCCAACATTGGGTGTACTCTATGAAATTCTCCTTTTCCTTTTGAGACATTGATCTGAGTTGATCTCGATTTGGAGCCATGTCTAAATTGAATTTATACTGTTGAACAAAAGCTTCGCCTAGGTCGTTGAAGATTCAAATATTCGCACTATCCAATCCCATATACCACTTCAGGGCGGCGCCAGTAAGACTGTCTTGGAAATAGTGAATGAGAAATTGATGATTATTGTTATATGTAGACATCTTCCGAGCGTACATCGTAAGATGACTTTGCGAGCAAGAGTTACCTCTGTATTTTTCAAAGTCGGGGACTTTGAACTTAGCGGGTATCCTTACGCTAGGAACCAGACATAGATCGTGGGCATTTTTTCCAAACAAATCCTTTCCACGGATTGTTTTGATCTCTAACTGCATCTTATTGAATTGTTCCTGGAGATCTTCCATTCGGCCACGAGGATTCGTGTTGTCGCCAAGATTATGATAGATTTCATCGTTCGCAATAACGTGAACCACAAAAACTGAATTCGTCAAAATCGATTGAGAAATCGACATAGTGACTTGAGGAAAGGTTACTCTGTGCTGCGGAGTGAACGCTGAATTCTGCAAAGTAGGAATCTCAGTTGTGGTTTCCTGTACTTCAGAAGTATTTTGACGAAATCCTATGCCGAAATTGAAAGGCATGCCCCATGGATAACCTTCTGGCATACTGAAAAGTGGATTACTAACTACAACAACAGAAATTGGAGTAGTAGTGATCTCTAAAATTGTCGTTTGATTTTGACTGTTAGGTGTTGATTGCTGATTCTGCGCAACTACCAACGAGCTTACCAAAATAGTGAGTCTTTTCACTTCCTCTTGAAGTGTGGTTATTGTACCACGAAGCTCAATATTCTCTTGTTCAAAATCTTCCATTGCTTTTCTTATATTTGCACGAGTATTTTTTTTCCAGTTGACTGTGAACATAGTCGAGAAATTCTAAGACATGACAACTTGACGATCTCTGGAGAAAATTCTGAAAGATAAGACTCTAAATAACAAACTCAAAATGCAAAGAATGATGCATGATTATGAATGTAAAGAGAAAGGAATTTCCAAAGATTTTACGCTAAAAGAGAAATTTCTTGCAAATATTTGGATGGAAAACTCTTATTTTATTAATATTTGAAAGAAGATTACATCAAGTTTTTGGAGCATAGCTCTTACAATGGTAAAATAAAGCTAAACTATACTAATTAAGCGTCTTCATCTGATGAAGAACCAAATGCTTGATGTAGCTTCAACTTCAAGATTTCTTTTCCATAGTAAGCTTTCAATTCAGCTTTCTCGGCTTTTAGCTTGTTAACGACTTCTTTCCACTCGTCAGGAGCAGGATTGCCATTTGTCATTTCTTCAAGCTTTCTTTTCCTTTCTTTGATGTATTTCTTGATCGCGTGATCCTTTCAATGAATCTTCTCATCTTTCTCCATGAGCCATCCATCTTGAAAGTAGAGCATTTTTTCATGATCTTTGACCCGCTTCTTAAGCTTTACATTCTCAAAGTCATCCTTAAGAAATTTGTCTTCCAAAGCTTCTTTCTCTAGCCTCATCTTGGCCAAAGCTTCTTGGTATTCTCCCATAGTCTCAATGGGAATGGTGGTCGACTTATATACCACTGGGAACATGGGTTCTTCATAAGCATAAGGCATTCAGAATTCCTTCGCTCTTTTGTTTACCCAAGAAGTGTAGATTTCCATAGCTACATAATTTCTTGCATCACCTTTTTCTTTCCTTTGAATGTGATGCGAGCTCTTATCATCCTGGCTTTCAAACCTTAGGAATCTTCCCCTTCATGATAAAAGTAACTACTGTAAAACCAAGGGGTTTATTGGAGTTTGCGTACCCAAGTTGACGTCTTGCCAAAAATGGGTTGTAGTTAATTCCTCCTTTCGTACCAACGAGAGGTACGTTGGCAAAATCTCCACAACTTTCAATGATTTCCATCTCATTGTTGGCCAAGGTGTACCAATGGATATCGTTGTTAGTAAGAGACATGAGTCTTCGAGACCAATGCCAACCCTTTTTTTTATTGGAAGATAGGAGACTTAGGTAAATGCAAGACAATCCATTTGAATAACAAAGGTACACAACACACGATAATTCCATCTCCTTGGCGATTACTATGATGAATAGAGAAATACGTGTCACCAAGCAAAGTGGGAACGAGATTTCCAATCAGAAAGATCCTTATGGCGTTGATACCAACGAAGTTTGGGACGTTGGGAAACAACACCAATCCATAAATGAGCAAAGCCAAAATAGCTTCAAAAGCTACCATGCTACCAACTTCAGCAAATTTGAAAGCCTTCTCCATTAGGAACTTTGAAGTTAGTCCTAAGAGATTTCCTTTGGTAGTCATGTTTTTGTCTATCTCAGATTTCCTTAAACGAGTCACCGTTGCAATGACTTGTGGCTTAGGAATGGATTCTAAACCATTGAAGGGCACCTTATTAGACACTGAGATACTTAAAATATATGCGTACTCTTCCAAAGTAGGCATTAACTGATAATTAGGGAAAGTGAAACAACGATAGACTGGATCGTACAATTGAACCAAAGTTTTGAGAAGCCCTTCGTCAACGTTAGTGTTCAAGACAGTTAAAAGAGCTCCATAGAGTTTTCTGAAATCCAAGGGATCTTCTACCAAGGATGCTAACTCTTTTAACTTTCATACATCAGGAATTTTAAAACCGTATCTCTTGGTATATCTTCTTCTTACGTCCATCCCTCTAACCTAAAATGTTTACAAAGAAAAATCTCTAAATTCTTTGGAAATGGGAAAAGAAATGAGAATTTTAGGTTTTTGAATGAATGCCACAAAGATACAATCATGGTTAGTGGTTATACACATGTTCAAGCGTTTGAAGTCACGAGCATGAGGTCAACGATAAGAACCAAACGTGGGTAAGTTCTAAGGGCTTATTCACCTGCAAAACATGTTCTACTGATAATACAGGTTCAACGTTTCTCTTTGAAATATTATCGAATTTTTTAAATACTCGAATTCCAATAATATTTTTCAAGAAAAACTCGCCTGATCGTAGTCTCGCATGACAACTAATCCAAGTTTACACCCGAATAGCTTCTGCACTACACCCTAAATGGCCAGGATGGGTTATGTGTTATACAACCACTCAACTTCGTTAGTTCCCTTGCAAGCAAAATATCTTCGCAAATAACTTGGTAAACACAGATACCCCCAAGAAAACCTCCACTGAGCGAGGAATCTCAAATTAACTTAGTAAGTAATGAGACTTCTCACAAGTTAATGTGACTATACCCCCACCTAGATCTTAAAATGTTTCTAAAATCCGGGTTAGGATTTTTTCCATCAGATGAAATCACAAGTAACAGAACCAAACACACAATAAAGAAAAACAAACATATGCACAAATGAAGCTTAACCCTTTTTTCTTTTTTGAAAACAAAGAAAAGCTTGGTGCTCCCCAACAGAGTCGCCATTTTTCTGTTCGCGGTAAAAAGTGACGAACGAGGGAATCGAATCGGAATTTGAATCTCAGGCTCAAAACAATTTACTCTTTTAATTATTTTTGTTTTAAAAGATGTCGCGAGCATCAAGCTTTATTGTTTCCAAACAAGAAAAGAAGATGGAAAAGGGGAAGCTGACATACCCTAAATAAATAATGATATGCGATGCGACTAGCGTGAACTAGACGCAACACATTGGGGAGAGACCATGGTAAGAGGGTTGGTTATATAAAGGGAAAGTATTAGAACCCTATATATATATATATATATATATATATATATATATATATATATAGTTATCTATAAAATATTTTGTATATATGAATATTTTTGATATGTTTGTGTATTTTAATTTGCTACTCTATTCATGGGAAAGTTTCTCCTTTGGGTTTTAAGAAAGGTAGGTTATGCGGGGTTCTAAGTTATTTATTATTATGCTCGCAAATATCATTAGGATCCTCTACATACATATCCCCTATTGGGAATCAGAGCATATGTAGCCCGGATCTAAGGGAACTAAGGTTTGTTTGGTTTGAGGGAGAAAGAAGTATGCTCGCCAAGGGTGAGACCTTGTGCCTACGTATTCTCAAAGGGAGGTTGAGAAAGTCAGAGCAATCACAGTTCCCACTTAGTGGAAGAAAAAGGTGTTATTAAGAGACAAAGACAAATGTCATCTTAATGAAAAATGAATCTAATCTATTTCATCACATACATTTTTGAAAAGTTGATTGATTAAATCTTTCATCGTAAGTATTAGGTGTTTTGCTTGAGTGTACAAGTGTTACCACTTACAAGTTAAGAAAGATGTTTGAGAGATGATTGAATCTTTAATTGTAAGCATTGGGCATTTTGCTTGAGTGTACAAGCGTTACCACTTACAATTAAAAGATATATTGTTTGAAAAAGTGTTTTAAAAAGTATTTGATTTATATATGATGTTATAGATGAGATACTTCTTCCATAGAGATGATACATGTCTAAATCTCTAGGAGAAATGGATTATTGATTAGGGGATGCTTTTAAGAAGCCCGTGGGTCCTTGTATTGTAAGCCCAAGAGGAGGCATTCTGAGGGTCATCGAGGGTCCTTGTATGAATATCAAGAGGAAGCTATAGGGTATGGTTGGATTTGGCTTTAAGAGTGATTTCACCAGGAAACCATCCTCTTAGGATCCAAGAGTGATTTCACAGGGAAATCATACTATTAGGGTTCTATTCTAGCGCGGATGATTCTTTGCATTGGAAGCCCAATAGGAAGCTGTTAAGAGATTTCCAGGCCTCTTTCTTGTTTGATGCCCAAGAGAAAGCTAAACTCAGTGAGGGAGTTCTTTTGAACGAAGCCCAAGAGGAGGCTAACTCAATAAATGAGTTATCTTGTACAAATCCCAAGAGGAGGCTATGGGGAACCTAGTTGTTATGCTAGTTGTTATGACATAAATAAACATGAACAAGTATATGAACAAGTATATATATGACAAAGCGTGTGTGTGAATTCACAAGAGTTTATGAAGGAAATATATAAACAAGTGTATAAACCAAGCAATTAAAGCAAGTGTAACTTGAATATATACAAATAATGTGTGAAAAATAAACAAGTGTTTAAAACGAGCGGATAAGCTAGTATACTTGGATATATACAAAGGAGTTGGGACTTATAACTTAAGGGAGGCCCATTGGTTTAAGAGCAGTTTCACTGGGAATAATGCTCCTCTTAATACCAATGGAATCGGTGTATAACCAAGCGGATAAAAATTAGCGGAACAAAGCTAATTGTACTTGAATATTTGCAAAGATGATTGAATATGTACAAGGAATAGAATATGTACACAAAAGGGTGGATATGTACAAGGAAATAAGTATGTACGTAAAAAGGGTTGGGACTTACACCGTAAGGGAGACCCATTGGTTTAAGAGTAGTTTCACTAGGAATAATGCTCCTCTTAATACCAATGGAATCAGTGTATAAATAAGCGGAACGAAGCTAATTGTACTTGAATATTTGCAAAGATGATTGAATATGTACAAGGAATAGAATATGTACACAAAAGGATGGATATGTACAAGGAAATAAGTATGTACATCAAAGGGTGGATATGTACAAGGAAATAAGTATGTACATAAAAAGGGTTGGGACTTACACCATGAGGGAGGCCCATGATCAATTTGATTTGGAGTTCGAAATAATTTTGAAGAAAAAACCTAGTTCGGTTTATATTTTCAAAACGAATCGATCATGAAAAAGAGGTGCGTAAGTCAATTGAAATATTTTTTGAAAGTTTTGAAATGATTTTGAAAAGTCAAAGATATTTTCAAAAGGTTTTGAAAAAGATTAGGTTTGAAAATCGGAAAGAAAATATTTTTGAAAAGTATTCAAAATACCAAAAACGTCTCATTTTTAAGCTAATAAAAATATATCAAAAATAAAATATTTTTTGTATTTTTTTGACATAATCAAAAAATAGGTATATTAAATGACAAGTGTGCAAAAAATCATCTCAAAATGAGAAGTTTTGATTGGTTTTTGAAAATGTTGAAGTTTGTTGAAAAAACTTAAGAAAACAAGTGATAAAAAAATTAAAAATAAGGGATGTGGTCACCAAGGTTTGAAATCGTGCCCTTATGGTTTCAAGACCAAAAGCTTACCAATTGAGCCACGCGTGTGGCTTGTTAAAACTAGGCATTGATTTGATTAATTTTGAAAATGGTTTGGAAAATGGTTGAAAAATGAAGGTTTTGAAAGAAGAGTCAGAGTTAGAAGATGACTCTAAAGCTGAAGACAAGTCAGAAGTTTCAACTTCTGAAGAAGAGTCAAAAGTTGAAACTTCTGAAGAAGAGTCAGAAATTGAAACTTCTGAAGAAGAGTCTGAAGATGAAACTTCTGAAGAAGAGTTAGAAGTTGAAACTTCTGAAGAAGAGTCAGAAGTTGAAAACTTCTGAAGAAGAGTCAGAAGATGAGTTAGAATCTCAAGGAAATTCTGCTTCTGAAGATGAGTCAGAACTTGAAAGTTCTGAAGAAGAGTTAGAGTCAGAAGATGAAGCTTCTGAAGAAGAGTCAGAAGATGAAACTTCTGAAGAAGAGTCAGAAGATGAAACTTCTGAAGAAGAGTCAGAAGATAAAAATTCTGAAGAAGAATCAGAAGTTGAAACTTCTGAAGAAGAGTCAGAAGTTGAAACTTCTGAAGAAGAGTCCAAAGATGAAACTTCTGAAGAAGAGTCAGAAGTTGAAACTTCTGAAGAAGAGTTAGAAGATGAAAATTCTGAAGAAGAGTCAGAAGATGAAACTTATGAAGAAGAACCAGAAGATGAAAACTTCTGAAGAAGAGTCAGAAGATCAAACTTCTGAAGAAGAGTCAGAAGTTGAAACTTCTGAAGAAGTGTCAGAAGATGAAACTTCTGAAGAAGAATCAGAAGATGAGTTAGAATCTCAAGGAAATTATGCTTCTAAATATGAGTCAGAACTTGAAAGTTCTGAAGAAGACTTAGAGTCAGAAGAGGAAACTTTTGAAGAAGAATCAGAAGATGAAAATTCTGAAGAAGAATCAGAAGATGAAACTTCTTAAGAAGACTCAGAATATGAAACTTCTAAAGACTCTAAATCAATCAAAAAGAAAAACGCACGTACGATCATCATCTTCTCCAACCTTCATCAATCCATGGATTCTTCATTTCTCAATGAAATCAAGAGATCTAAACATGAAACGTGCTTGAATTTTCGTCAAGAACATGATGGTGATGATTAATTTCAATTATTTTGAGTTTAAGACCATTAATTTTTGCAAGAACACGAAGAACCCTAATTCTAACAAATCAACTTTGAGAGTGAAGAAATGACCTCTATTTATAGGCCAATAGTTCTGAATGGCAAGGGCAAGATAAGCTTGAAAGTAAATAATGACTTGCCTTAAGGGGTAGTAAAGGAATTTTTGCATTTAATGCACATGGTTAACTTCTTTAACCATGGTTAAAAATATCAAGTGATTCTATCTTATTTCAATCATTGCCAATCAGATTTTTATCTCTTAAATCCTATCTCATTTGGTGACAAGGCTTCTATGGAGCTCTAAGTTTCAATTTCAAAACCCTAGCTACACAAAGTGTTTTTGCAATTTCTTGGATATTTTGGAAAGCTTGTAACAAGATCTAAAACTTTTATGTTTTGATTGTTTCTTGAATCAAAATGTATCTAGGTAAAAAATGGCCATCAAAGTAGTGAAAAACCATGTTTTTAAGACTTGAAATTTTTTCTAAGTGTTAGAAAAATTTCAATCTTGACTTTTTGTTGACTTTTTTCACATTTTTTGATCTTTTATGATCATGATAGATCATTTGAAATGTATTGATGATTGAAAAATTTGATTTTCAAAAAATTGACCGAAAAGGCAAAGTTTGACTTTTTTGAATAGTTGAATTTTCATCAGATGATTCAGATTTTCTCTGATGATCAATCATGATATTTGGAATGTTTTGAACCAAGAAAATAGGTCAAGATGTTGCATTGATTATGTTAAGATAAATATCCAAGCAATTAGGTCATTCATTGAGCAAAAAGTCAATGATACACCACCCTCGATCAAAACCCTAATTGGTCGATTCAAGGTAGATTATGAGAAAATGTTGGGAATTTGAAGATCAAATGTTGATGATTGATGAAGATAGATCAATTGAGGTGAGTGGAGACTCAAAACCTAATTGATCACATCTTGAACAGATGAAATTTTTGATTAAAACCCTAATTTGGCTTTAGGAGCACACACACGATCTATCCTGTTCTGAAACTGTTAGTGATGCAATGATGCATATGTGAATGATATGATGTTGTATCTTAGGTAAAAAATGAGGGTATGACAGTTATCTACGGGCTCTTAATTGCTTAGCTCACTTTAATTTTTTTTGTGTGTGTGTGCTTTGAAAAGTATTTTGAAAGATATTTCACTCTGACTTCGTAATGATTCTTGTTGGAATGTATACGAAGTGTTCAGAAATGTTTTAACTTTGTAATGATTCTCGTTGGAATGTATTCAAAGTGTTTGAAAAGTTTTTAAAAAGTGTGAGGTGTGAAAATGATTTTTTTGATTGGATTGGAGCAAGCAATAGAATCTTATTACCTACTCAGAATGGTCGTTTCCATGTTAATTTCCTTCTCCTTTAGGGTAAGGCTATCCATACCATTAGTTGGAAGGTAACTTTATCCGTTGGATGTGAAGGGAAAATCGAAGGGTCATCGTATGGTCATTGAAGGAAACATGTAAGGATACCTTTAGCAATTCGTAGGGACGATCATCACTTATTCGTAGGCAACAACCGAGGGACAAGATCATATATTCGTAGGCAACATCGAGGGTAATCGAGGGACTATGATCTTTGTGATGAAGGGACTATGATGATGTTATTCGTAAGCGTCTTTGCTAATGGTACCCCTACGTTCGAGGGACATAACCATTGTATTTGAAAGGCAACAAGAGAGGATACCCTAAGGGGGTGCATGTGTGAAAGAGTGTGTTGAGTTCAGATATATTATCTTGAGATTAGAATTGATCTAAGGTTGATTTTAATCTTTCCATACAAACCCTAGTTAGCATACATCTAGCAGTGTATATTTGCAGGAAAGTAAAGGTGCGGAAAGTAAAGTGCGAAAAGTAAATCCTACGCTATTACATGACTTTGGGGAAGATACATAATAGGAGGTGCGGAAAGTAAAGTCCTAATTAAACTATAACATCCCATGACCAGTTACATAATAGTAAAAGGAACGCACGCGAAAAAATACATCCTGGAAGCAGTTACAATAATATGCGCGAAACAAATAATCAGAAGAAAATAAAGTCGGAAGAAGTTTGGAAAAAAGTCAGTAAAAAGTTTGAGGTTAGTAAAGAAGTTTTGGTTAAGCTAACCTAATTACTATGTGAAAATCGGGTGAATTTGAAAACCCTAAGTCTAATTGATTTTAATTAATAAAAGAAATTTAATTTAAATTAAATTAATTAACCTAAATTAAACTAATTAAATTAATTAAGAAAAATGAGATTGTGAAATTAATTATGCTAATCCTAATTTCTAAGTCATTAGCCTAATTAACCTAAGTTGTTTAACCTAATTAATATTAATGCTAATTAATTAAGAAAATAAAAGAAAATGGTTAGAAAAATTGAAAAAAGAAAGAAGGAAATCAGAAAAAGTTTGGAAAAAGGTCCCTGGGAGTCTCGAACCCAGGACCTTATGGTTGCAACACCAACTCCTTGCCATCTGAGCTACACGCTTTTGTTGTCTATGGAATACATCCATATGATTATAAGTGTCAACACGTTTCATCTTGAATTTTCAACCAAACGTATGTGGGCCCCATATATTTTAATCGGAACCAATCAGGATGCGCCTACATGCCACGCCACCCCTCACCGGGGTCAACAAACGCAGAGACACCACGGTCAACACTCTGGTCGTCTTCTCCGGCCAGGGATTTTTCCAAACCTACAAAATAGAAAGAATTAATGCACAAAAGGGACCCTACCCCCCTAAATCGAGGGTTGCGAGTCGACGGGTGGGGTTCGTTTGGCATGAAAGTGCATGTATCGTGAGGTTCGAAGCTTCACCGATTTGAAGCGCTAACAATGGTGATATTCAATTTACACGTTAAACCTTCCATCTAATGCCATCAAACCTGTTCTAATCGACCTCCTGAGATCATACAAACATCAAAAACCATTAGCAATTCATGAATTAAAAGAAATGAATTTAAGAAATATACCAAATCAGAGAGACTTGGTTGGCACGTTCTGGGGCGCTTTGTGTGACACCCCAAATAATTCAATTATTAAATAATTAGATTTTTAATTATTAATTTAATTAGATGTTTAATTATTAGTATTTTTGGATTATTGGATTTAATTAATTAATTAAATAGAATGGAAGTGTTGGGATGTGAGGTTGAATTGGAGGGTGTGAGGAGTAAAACACTCTAATTGTGCTAATTATTTTATTATTATTATTATTGGAATAATAAAAGGAATAGAGGAAAAAGAGAAGGAATTGAGAAGTTTCACTCTATGTGCATTGGAGAAGAGAAGAGAAAGAGGAAAAGAGCCAAAGCGTCGGAATTCGAAGAATTATCGCAAGGTAAGGGGTGATTTCATTCGATTATGATGCCTTATGGGTTTTAGGATTCAATTGAATGATTGGGTATGCTAGGAAGCTTGAAATTAGATAATTTAGGTTTGTAGAATTATCCCCAAAATGCGTCGGATTGTATGAATTGGAACCATTAGTAATAATATGGAATTATTAGGGATGATGAAATTATGTTATGTGCTGTTGTATTGGTTGGATTTTGCTGTTTGGATGCATTAATTCGTATTGGATTGGAAAGGAATGGTTTAGGATACATGCTGCTGTCAAAATAGCAGGTTTTTGGTTCTGCAAGTCGTAGGAACCGATTTCCATGTGAGAGGAACCAGGTTCCTGGTACAAAAACCAGGGAGGATGATTTCTGACTCAGTGGGAACCGTTACTCTTGGGGAGGAACCGGGTTCCCAGTTGAAATTTTACAAAGAAAACCACATTTTTCTGTGGGAAACGATTCCCATATGGGAGGAACTGGGTTCCCCATACATTTTTCCAGAGAGCGTGTTTTTGAAGGTTGTGGGAATCAGGTTCTTCCTGCGAGGAACCGGTTACCATTGTGTTATTTTCAAAAATGTTCCAAACTTTGAATACTGGTATTTTATGAACCGTAACTCCGATTCGAGTGTCATTTTGGGCAGCGTTCTCTATATTAAACATACTATTTTATAAAATTGAGAAATTTCTATTTCATGAATTTTATTTTAAAAAGTGCTGATTTTCCAATTTTGTGAACCAAATGTAAATTTAGAAATGTGACGAGTAGGTTAGAGTTGTTTTGACTAATTCGATTGAGGACTATACACTTATGTGTTGTGTTTGTTATTTATGCACGATTGTGCTGTGATCATGTGCTATTTCATGGTGTTGACTATGTATGGAATTATGTTGTGATCATATTTCGTTATTTGAATGTTGCATGCTTTTGATGTGCATGCATATACATTCTGGTGGTAGCTAATTCCCATTATGTGGAATTAGTGAGATTTTGCCAATAACCGTTCCCGGGTGATTATGGGTGGTGAGGCTGGATTCATGTCCGGGTGATTATGGACGAATCGATGTTGGTGACTAGTTCACGTTTTGGTACCACATGCATTGAGTCTGCATTTGCATTTTGTGTGAAATTATAACATGTTAGGATGGTTTACGGTGTTATAATTTCATTGTTGTTGTTATTGTGCATAATGAAATGTGTGAATTGCAATTGTGTACTGAAAATCTGATTATGCTAATGAGGGTGAAATAGTGTATTGAATTGTTCTGTTGTTTTTAGAAACATATAATGCATTTTATATTGCGATGAAATCTCACCCTTACTTTGATGATTTCAGATTAAAGTTAGCAGCTCAGGAGTTGGTGAGGATGGCTTATAGAGCTGTGCTAGTTAGTTATCTGTGTGTCAGTGTCATGCTCTGATAGTTGTATCACTGGGGAACGTTTGGCTAAGAGTTTTGTTTTGTACTCATTTGTTCTTTGATTTATTTTGGGAATAATTATGAATTAAAGTTTATTCCGGTTATTGACATTTTTCTGCTGTGTAGAACATAATTATTGGTTTTGATTATTTAATAAAGTTCTTCAGTGAGCATGACATTTTGAATGAGATTTTCTATTTTAACAAATTGTAATGCCCTTATAATTTATGTTAACTCTGATTTATTATTAATTCGCGGGGTATTTTAGAAGGGGTGTTACACTTTGGCCTTGTGTAAGAACTTGGATTGATTGCTGGGACTTTCAATAGTAATTTGAGGAGCTTCGTTGTCCCATCTTAATTTGAACATAAATGACATGGTGGCTAACACGTCTGCCAACTGATTCTCTTCTCGTGGGATCTGCTCGAAAGTGATTTCTTCGAAGTAGGGGATTAGATTCAACACATGTTCCCGATATGGAATAAGATTTGCATGCTTCGTATCCCATTATCCCTTGAT
Source organism: Vicia sativa (assembly GCA_021764765.1). Lineage (NCBI taxonomy): Eukaryota > Viridiplantae > Streptophyta > Magnoliopsida > Fabales > Fabaceae > Vicia > Vicia sativa. The sequence goes on from CM038794.1 coordinate 137,791,936, forward strand.
TTGGCTAATCACCAAAGCCGAGTCTCCATATACTTGCAAGAATTTTATCCTCAAGTCAATAGCAACTTTGATACCCATGATGCACGCTTCGTATTCAGCCATATTGTTGGTGCAATCGAAATATAGTCTGAAGGTGAAAGGTGTATGGCCGCCTTTAGGAGATATGATCACGACACTAATACCATTGCCCAAAGCGTTAGAGGCTCCATCAAAGACCATGGTCCATCTGGATCCTGGCTCAGGTCCTTCGTCTGATCCAAGCTCCTCGTAGTCGGTGACTAACATAATATCCTCGTATGGAAATTTGAAATGCATAGATTAGTAGTCATCTACGGCTTGATGAGCCAAATGATCAGTTACCACACTTCCTTTGATCGCTTTTTGAGTAGTATGCTGAATTTCGTATTCGGTCAAGATCATTTTCCATCTTGCTATTCTTCCAGAGAGAGAAGGTTTCTCGAATATGTATTTTATCGGATCCATTTTAGAGATCAACAAAGTAGTGTGAGTCAACATATACTATCTTAGTTGGCGTGCAGCCCAAACTAAAGCGCTGCAAGTTTTCTCGAGTTATGAGTATCTTGTTTCACAGTCGGTAAACTTTTTGCTAAGGTAGTATATTGCATACTCTTTTCGACCAGACTCGTCATGTTGCCCCAACACACACCCTATTGAATTCTCTAATACTGTTAAGTACATGATGCGAGGTCTTCCCTTAATTGGTGGCATCAGGATAAGAGGTGCTTGTAGGTACTCCTTGATTTTGTCAAAAGTTGTCTGGCAATCGTCGTTCCATTTTACCACTTGATCTTTCTTCAGTAACTTGAAGATTGGCTCACAAGTAGGAGTTAGATGTGCAATGAATCTAGAAATGTAATTCAGTTGTCCCAAGAAACCTCTGACTTCCTTCTCAGTACAAGGAGCTGACATTTCTTGAATAGCTTTAACCTTAGCAGGGTCAACTTCGATACCTTTACCATTGACAACGAATCCCAGGAGTTTGCCGGATCTGACTCCAAATATGCATTTGCTCGGATTCAGTCTCAATTTGTATTTCTTTAGTCTATCAAACACCTTTCGCAAATGATCAAGATATTTTTCTTCAGTTTGTGATCGAGCTATCATGTCGTCGAAGTAGACCTCTATCTCATGATGGATCATATCATGGAATAAAGTCACCATAGCATGCTGATATGTGGCGCAAACATTCTTCAACCCAAACGGCATGACCTTGTAATAGAAGATGCCCCACTGTGTAACAAAAATAGTCATTTCCATGTCTTCGGGAGCAATCTTGATCTGATTATTACCGAAGAAACCATCCATGAAAGAGAAAACTTTGTGTTGAGCAGTATTGTCAACCAGAACATCGATGTGTGGAAGTGGAAAATCGTCTTTCGGGCTTGCCTTATCAGGTCTCGGTAGTCTACGCACATGCGCACTTTGCCATCTGTTCATGTTAAAAAGTGACGAACGAGGGAATCGAATCGAAATTCGAATATTTGGCTCGAAACGATTTACTCTTTTTATTTGTTTTTAAAGATGCCGCGAGCATCAAGCTTTATTGTTTCCAAAACAAGAAAAATCAGATGAAAAAGGGGAAAGATGCAATACCCTCAATAAATAATGATATGCGGTGCGACTAGCGTGAACTAGACACAACACATTGGGGAGAGATATGAGTAAGGGGGTTTGTTATATAAAGGGAAAAGATGTGGCACCCTATATATATATATAGTTATCTATAGCCTTATTTATATATATGAATATTTTTGATATGTTTGTGTGTTTTAATTTGCTATTCTATTCTTGGGAAAGTTTCTCCTTTGGATTTTAAGAAAGGTAGGTTATGTGGGATCCTAGGTATTATTATTATTGTGCTCGCAAAGATCATTGGGATCTTCTGTATACATATCCCTTAATGGGAATCAGAGCATTTGTAGCTCGGATCTAAGGGAGCTATGGTTTTATTTGGTTTGAGGGAGAAAAAAGTATGCTCGCCAAGGATGAGACCTTATGCCTACGTATTCTCAAAAGGAGGTTGAGAAAGTCAGAGCAATCGTAGTTCCCACTTATGCTAGTGGAAGCAAAGGATGTTATTAAGAGACAAAGACAAATGTCATCTTAATGAAAAATGTATCTAATCTATTTCATCACATACATTTTGAAGGGTTGATTGATTGAATCTTTCATCATAAGTATTAGGTGTTTTTCTTGAGTGTACAAGTGTTACCACTTATGAGTTAAGAAAGATGTTTGAAAGATGATTGAATCTTTAATTGTAAGTTTTGGTGTTTTGCTTGAGTGTACAAGCGTTACCACTTACAGTTAAAAGATGTTTTTGTTTGAAAAGAGTGTGATTTGAAAAGAGTTTGATTGTATGCGATGTGTTAGATGAGATACTTCTTCCATAAAGATGATAAATGTCTAAATCTCGAGGAGAAATTGATTGGATTAGGGGGATGCTTTTAAGAAGCCTGTGGGTCCTTGTATTGTAAGCCCAAGAGGAGGCATTCTGAGGGTCATCGAGGGTCCTTGTATTGTGAGCCCAAGAGACAGAATTCCGAGGGTCATCGAGGGTCCTTTTATGAAGCTCAAGAGGAAGCTATAGGGTATGGATGGCTTTGGCTTTAAGAGTGGTTTCACCGAGAAACCATCCTCTTAGGATTCAAGAGTGATTTCACCGGGAAATCATACTCTCAGGGTTCTATCGTAGCGCGGGTGATTCTTTGTATTGGAAGCCCAATAGGAGGCTGTTAAGAGATTTTCTGGTCTCTTTCTTGTTTGATGCCCAAGAGAAGGCTAAACTCAACGATGGAGTTCTTTTGAACGAAGCCCAAGAGGAGGCTAACTCAGCAGGGGAGTTGTCTTATATGAAGCCTAAGCGGAGGCTAAACTCAATAAATGAGTTTTCTTATACGAAGCCTAAGAGGAGGCTAACTTAATAAATGCGTTTTCTTATACGAAGCCTAAGAGGAGGCTAAAGGGGAACCTAGTTGTCAGGCTAGTTGTTATGTTATAACTGAACAATTATTTGAACAAGTGTGTGATGTGTATTCACAGGAGTTTATGAAGGAAATATATAAACAAGTGTATAAAACAAGCAATTAAAGCAAGTGTAACTTGAATATATACAAAGGGTTTTGGGACTTACACCTTAAGGGAGGCCCATTGGTTTAAGAGCAGTTTCACCGGGAATAATTCTTCTCTTAATACCAATGGAATCGATGTATAAACAAGAAAACAAACGAACAAAGTTTGTTTATGCTTGAATATGCTTGAATATTTACAAAGATGATTGAATGTGTACAAGGAAATGAATATGTACACGAAAGGGTGGATATGTACAAGGAAATGAATATGTACATAGGAGGGTTGGGACTTACACCGTGAGGGAGGCCCATGATCAATTAAGAAATTCAAGGAGAAACCTGGTTTGGTTTATCTTTAAATCTAATTAATCATGGAAAAAAGGTGTGTAAGTTTATTGAAAGGTTTTTGGAAAGGTTTGGAAAATGATTTTGAAAAGTGAAGGATATTCACAAGAAGTTTTGAAAAAGATTTAAGTTTGAAAATTGGAAAGAAAACACTTTTGAAAAGTATTAAGAAATACTTAAAATGTTTCATTTTTAACTTAATAAAAATATAATCAAAAAGAAAATATTTTTGGATAATCATAAAATAGGTATATTAAATGACAAGTGTGTAAAAAAATCATCTCAAAATGAGAAGTTTTGATTAGTTTTTGAAAATGTTGAAGTTTGTAAAAAACTTGAGAAAATTAGTGATAAAAAAGAGTTTTTTGGTCCTAAGGAGGTTTGAACCTTGGACTTTTGGCTTAGAAGTGAAGATTTTTCCACTGAGCCATTTGCTTGACTTGTCATTTAATCACCTTGTTTTGAAGGAGTTTTGAAAAAAATGAAGTTTTGAAAAAAAGTTCAGAAGTTGGAGTTTTGAAGGGATCAAAAGCTGGCTGCTTCTGAAGGAAGGGGATTAGAAGCATGTTGCTTCTGAAGGAAGCCAGAAGCGCGTTGCTTCTGGAGAGTGTGGAAGTATGCTGCTTCTATAGGTATTAGAAGTTGGCTGCTTCTGGATGAATGAGAAACGCGTTGCTTCTGGAGACGTTAGAAGCTTGATGCTTCTGGAGGGTGAGAGGCAGAAGAAGTGCTTCTGAAGGCAGTAGAAACTGAATGCTTCTGGAGATAGAAGCATTAGAAGTACTTCTGGAGGGTTGAGCCTTAGAAGCGCTTCTTAAGAAGCAAGCATCAAAAGCTGATGATGCCTTTTATTAAAAAAAAGGTCCCAGGGGGTTTCGAACCCTGGGCCTTAAGGCAAGGCAAGAAATTTAAGAGCGTGCTGGCAACCGCTGGGGCGGTAATACATCCATTATCTTAACTCTAACCATAAATATATATTATAAAACATGAATTTTAATTTCTAGAAACTGGAAAACGCGCGCAGCAACGTCTTCTTCTACGTCCAAATTCTGGTTCCATGGAATCTTCATTTCTCAATGAAATCAAATTACCCAAACATCAAACTTGCTCGGATGTTTTACCAAGAACATGATTATGACAATTAATTCCATTTATTTTAAGCTTAGAACCATTAATTTTCTTATGAACACGAAGAACCCTAATTCTAAATTTTGATTATGAAATCATGTATGAGCATAATTTTAAGCAATTGATTGAGGGTTATTACTCAGTGATAGTGCAGAAACAAAATGGCCAAGCCTTTTTTGAACAGGAAGTTGAAAATCAAACAGTTCAAAGTTCAAGTTTTATACCTCTTGAAACTGAAATCGGGTTCCTTGCTGGAGGGGTTCCAAAAGTGTTTTGATGATTGCTAAAACTTCAGTGATGTTTATGGAAGGTGTTGATGTGCTTACCTTGGTTTAAAATGGTCTGGATCGTTCTGACCAAGTCTAGCTACAGTCACTTGAAGTGAGAATCGAATTTGATGATTTTGTGTTTACAGTGATGAAAAGATGATTTGGATCACTTCTATATGATGTATAGAAGGTGTTTGAAGTGAAAGTTTGGAAGATGCACGAGTGGATTGAGAGTTTGTAAGTTATGGCTCAATATGTTGTTACATGAGGTTTGAAAATGTTTTCTAAGTTTTTCTAGTTCTTGGGCTAGCTTGAGGATTCTAACAACTTTCTAATGATGTTTAGAAAGTATTTGAAGCCTAAGATTGCTCAGAAATTACAAAACTTGAAACTTGCAAAATTATCCTACTTAGAACTTTGAAACTTGAAAGTCAAGAAAGAAAGAAGGAAAGCTTGGATTATGATTGCTTTAGGGTACTTTTGAATGAAGAAATGACCTCTATTTATAGGCCAAAAATTCTGAATGACAAGGCAAGGATATAATTGAAAGAGCTTGCAAGTTGGCTTAAGAGGTAAGAAAGAATCTTTTGCATTTAATGCACATGGTTAACTTCTTTAACCATGGTTAAAATTTCCTCTTGATCCAATCCTTCTCTCAATCATTGCTAACTGATATTTATCAGTTATAACCTATATCTCAATGGTGACAAGGCTTCTAGAAGGAGAAGTTGCAAAATGACTTGTAATTTTGATGCATGATTTCAAAAATCCATGGCTTTGGAGCTCTATGTTTCAAAATCAAAACCCTAGCTATACAAAGTGTTTTTGCAAGTTCTTGGACATTTTAGAAACCTTGTAACAAGATCTACAACTTTCATTCTTTGAGTTTTTCTTGAATCAAAATGGATCTAGGTGAAAAATAGCCATGAAAGTAAGGAAAAACCATGTTTCTTAACACTTGAAATTTTTTTCTAAGTGTTAGAAAAAATTCAAATCTGGACTTTTTGTTGACTTTTTCACATTTCTTGATTTTTATGATCATGATGGATTATTTGAAATTATTTTATGATTGAAAAATTTTAGATTTGAAAAAATTGACCAAAAGTCAAAGTTTGACTTTTTGAGTAGAAGAATTTTCATCAGATGATTCAGAATTTGTCTGATGAAGAAACATGGATTTTGCAATGTTTTGAACCAATAAATTAGGTCAAGATGTTGCATTGAAGATGTTAAGATCAATCTTCAAGCAAATAGGTCATTCATTGAGCAGAAAGTCAATGATTCACTATCTTCGATCAAAACCCTAATTGGTCGATTCAAGGTAGATCATGAGAAAAAAGTTGGGAATTTGAAGATCAAATGTTGATGATTGATTAAGATAGATCAATTGAGGTGAGTGGAGACTCAAACCCTAATTGATCATATCTTGAACAGATGAAATTTTGATAAAAACCCTAACTTTTGACTGTAGGAGCACACACACGAATAATGTAAGGTGGTATCTTAGGTCAAAAATTGGGGTATGACACCATCTTTCCTAGGTATGAGCACCACGTTCGCAACCCACTATGGATAAGAAGTAACGGCTAAGAAACCGATGTTGAGCTATTTCATAACTTCGGTTTTGATTTTCTCAGAAATCTCAGGACGCATACGACGAACCTTCTACTACACAGGGAGAAAACCTTATTTTGTTGGTAGTCGGTGTACCACAATGTCGATATCTAAACTTGGCATGGCTTCATAGGACCAAGCAAAAATCTCGATGTAATCTCGCAACATCTGGATTAATCTTTCTTTCACAACTTCGAACGACTCTTCGTGTGGCTGTATAGTCCTTTCCACTTGCTTTAGTAGTCTGGCAAGTTCTCCCAACACTTCACAATCTTCCTCACCGTCGTCTTCGGCTTGGTAGATCAGATTATCAAAGTCATATTTAGCAATAACAAAGTCGTTATCGACGAGATTCAAAGTGAATGTGTATCTGAAGTTTATTACATGGGTGTGTAGAAGAACACATAGCTTTTGAAAGAGTGATAAGGTAAAAATAAAGACAGAGAGCACAATATTTGAATGCAAAAGTCCAATGATAAATGAAAATACGTGAATGACAAGTAATAACCCTCACAAACAAGTCGTGGTGCCCCGGGCAAGGCACTAGGCTTAAAGTTTTGTTGTTCAGAGTTTATAAAACTTAAAAGCATAAAATAGAAAATAAATTACTCCTGTCTAAAGGAGATTTGTATAACATCTTTAGCCATCCAATTGTTGAGTACACCGCCAGGAGTTGGGAAGATCCAATTGTTGATGTCGAAGTCACCATCATCGTCTTCTATAGCATGAACTCCATTTTTGTTGATGCAGAACAAAGGTCCATCGACACGTTCATGGCGTATCATCGTCTGACCTTTGTAAATGAAGACTAAATCGGTCTTGTTAGATTTGAAAGGGAAATCGAGTAGCTGACCCCAAACAGTACAACCTCCTTCTTCAACCACAAATTTGGCATCTTTTAGTGAGGCCATCTTCGGTGGAACCTTAGGAGTAACAGGAGAGTCGTCAGGCATGACTCGTGGAACTACTTCGAAAGCTTGACAAGGATTTTCGAAAAATTCACCTTTCATTTCGATGTATCGAAATGAATGCAGATGATTTACCATATATTCTTCTTCTCCATATATTGTAACAATTTCCCCTTCACTGGGTACTTCAACTTTTGATGCAAGGTAGAGGTAATAGCGCCTGCCCCAAGGTATCCCAAACTTCTGGTATGACTTCGCTTACGTTTTCGATCTTCAAACTTTTAGAAACATCTTCGCCCAGACTCTCTACAGGCGAAGTTTTTAGGAATAACACTTCTTGGCTGTCCATCATGTGTAGAACACGTATCTTTAACCAAGCACATCCATTGTATTCAGATGCGCACCAACGGAAGTCGTTAGGACATCTTGGAAATAAACCGGATTGCAACAAATCATTCTTGACAATCATCAGGGGAATGGTCAGCTCATTCACATCAAAGACATAGGAGTCATTGTCAATGGCGTTGGCACTTTTACCATGGTCAGGAATTGGTGCGTTGATCACATTCGAAGTTTCGATAGGAGGGTCAAATTCGATTTCCTGGGCTTTAATCATGTCTTAGATCTTGTTCTTCAAGGCCCAACAATTGTTGGTGTCGTGCCCTGGGCTGTTGGAGTGGTATGCACACCTTGCATTGGGATTGTACTTCGGAGAGGAGGTGTTGACGTGCTAAGGAGAATCCCTCAAAGTAACTAGTTCTGCTTTCAACATGTGTTGTAGTGCTTGAGATAACGACATGTTGATCTTCGTAAATTGTCTTCTTGGCGCATTCTACCCAAGCGTGTTATCTTGTTGAGGTTGTAGTGGTGTGGGATTGGAGATTAGGATTTCCCCCACAGATTGATTGTGATCCGCTTTGTCACGGTTCTTCTAACCATACAGAGCATTGGATTCTTTCTTCCCACCAAAATATCTCTTTGCAACACTTGAAGATGACTCGACTTGTACTTTTCCACCCCTGATTCCAGCTTCAATATGTTCTCCTATCAGTATCAGCTTGGTGAATCCGGCTAAAGAGTTTCCAATCAAATGATTGAAGAATAGGCCTATCAGTGTTCCCATGAACATATCAACCAATTCCCTATTAGACAAGGGTGGTTGAACTTTTCCTGCTACATCTCTCCATTTCTGGGCTTACTTTTTGAACTTCTCGTCACGACCCATATACACGCTCTGCAGTTGCATGCGAGTTGGTGCCAATTCAATGTTGTACTGGTACTGTTTGTAGAAAGCGTCTGCTAAATAATTCCTGGTATGAATGTGGGTACTTTCTAGTTGATAATACCACTCCAACTGTGTGACGGACAAACTCTCTTGAAAGAAATGTATCCACAACTTCTTGTCTTCAGTATGAGGATGAATCTTCTGAACATAGGACTTCAGATGCAGCTTTGGGCAAGAAATGCCATCTTACTTAGCAAAGAGAGGGACCTTGAACTTGCAGGGAGTTACCACTCCAGGAACCAGACTCAGATCATCAAAGTTCTACCCTGACATTTTCAGATTTTCCACAGCATTCAGATGGTCTTCAAGTTGCTTGTACTTTTCATTGTCAGGATACTGCTCGCTCATATAGTCTTCCTCATCGTTTTCAAACTCATGATGGCTTCCTTCATTGTTTTTGACGCTTCCTCCAGTTTCTTCGCTCTTGTCTGAGAATTCAAGCTGTCTGACTACCTTGACTGGTCCTCTGTGCCTCCTTCCCAGGTTGATAAGGCCAATGGTCTTCTATTTTTTTGGTGATGAGCTTTTTCATATCTTTCTAACCTTGGGCCAAGTTGGTGAACATCTCCTGGAACTGAGCGTTCTGAGCTTGGAGATCTTTGACAATTTGTTCGTGAGCCATTTCTGCTGAAATAACAAGCGAGAGAATAAGAAAACTGGTCTTCAGAGTACCTGTTATGGAATTATATGCTATGATATACAATGTTATGCAATGCAATGTTTTCAAGGACCTTTAGGAATTTAAATTTGGTAAACAGACAAGAATAAACTTTTTATTAGTCTGATTAGTAATACAAAATAAAGTTCAAACAATAAAAAAATGAAATTCCTAGAGCTTAGGTCTTCCATAGACGCTTCCTGTTTGTGTTGAAGTAAGTGCTGATGCTCTGTTCCTCGTGAAGTAGCTTCGTTAGCTCCAATACTCTTTTCTCGCTTGCATAGCATTGAGCTTTGAAGGTAACCCTTTCTTCTTTGAGTTAAATCCAGGATTTCTTCAATTCTTTGAAATCGGTAGGCATGTCCGGATGCAAAATGGTATAGGGTTCGTCTGCTTCGGCAATGGGTTCCATGATTATTGGTAGGATAGAAGTATATGGCATCATGAGGTTTTGAGCGCGATCTTGCACCCATTTGAGGTAAGGTTCCCAGGGAGTAGAATTTTTGTGCCTCAAGGTCTTGGTATCGGTTCTTTTCACCATGCCTCAGGTGTGCACAAATCTTTGATGGTAACCATGGAGATCATTGTCGTAGTCGAATACAATGTCTTGGATAAGCATATCAAGAGGACCATCTCTTCGAGCATAACCAAACTATCGTAATTCCAGAGAAGGGTTGTAGGTGATAGATCCCCTTATGACTAGGAGTTTTACATTAGGGAATTCTCCACATCGTTCATTGAAAGTGAAGTCCTTTTAAGAGTAAAGACACCAACGAATGTCTGTATGAGATAGTGACATCAACCATTGAGACCACTTCAACCTTGTTCATTCTTCATTAGTGATCGAGAAGGTGCAAAATAAACCACTTGGATAATAACGATATGAAACACACGAAAGTCCCTTGTCTTTTCATAGTACGAGTGTAGAGAGCATGCAGAATGTCTCTGAGCAAAGTAGGCACAGGATTATGAGTGAGGAATATCTTAATGGCGTTCACGTCTATGCATTGGTCAGGATTAGGAAATAGTAGCAACCCATAGATTAGCAAGGCCAAAATGTCTTCGAAAGCATGGAAACTCATAGCCTTTAGTAATTCTCGAGCCTTTTTTATCAGAAACTTAGAAAGTAAACCCTTAACTCCACTTCTTGTTTCCCAATTGTCTTCAATGTCTGACTGCTTTAGATGTAACGCTGATGCGATGTCTTTGAACTTCAGAACTTTTTCTGAACTGGTGAAAAGTATCTGATCAAGAATAGGTGTCCCAAGTAGCTTGGAGAATTCTTTCAATGTAGGTACCAACTGATAGTCTAGGAAAGTAAAGCAGTGATGCTTCAGATCAAAGAACTGGAATACGACGCTAATCATATCTTCTTCAAAACCGGAAGTAACCAAGTCGAGAAGATAACCATGCCTTTTGATGAACTAAGCGGGATCAGAAACTTCTGAGACTTACTCCTTGAGTTGAGAAAGTATACCCACAAAGTTGATTCAGATAGTCTTTCTGGAAGCCATAACCCTACAACAAAGAGAAAAGATAAATCCCTAGGTCCTTGAAATGGTTAGAAATGATATGATGTTATGATGTTATAATGTCATGTTTAAATAGTAAGCACAAGCAATTCACACAATAGCCCTAGGTTTAAGGCTTGCATGAGGTATAGGTGTCTACACCACTGGAGTTTAAGTAAGTTCAACCTATCTTATAATAGTAACTGGGTTTTAGGAATCTCATATCACAGATCTTTCTCGCATGCTTTATTTCAGTACGGCTACCAAGTGGTCGATCGAAACATCCCAAAAGTCGAATCTCAATGAGCGTAGCATCGAGTATCAACCAACCTCAGTCTGCACCGAAGCCGGTTATCTCACTACCTTATAATGGACAAGATGAGTCAATTGGGGTTCTAAAGTTGAGTTAGTGCTTTTGACACCACGCAGACGCCAAATACTTCCTCAACTGAACATGAGGAGCATCAGGACATCCAAAGTGTTTCACTAACGTAGCCATCATTTTTCTTGTTTGAATTTTCTAATAATAGTCCATTTACTCTGCCCAAGGTTAAAGTGATGTTGTATGGGCGAGAATCTGTTTGTTTTGAAAATTTAAGATCATTAATAAAAGTTTGTTTTTTATTCCAAATTATGTCTTTTATTTTCTGCTTTTTCTTGAAAAATGGTAATCAGAAAAAACCTTTCACAAAAATAATAATAATTGAATTGAATCTGCATATTCACTTATCACATGTGTCAGTTTCTAAAATCAATCATAATCATATGCGCAGATTAATTCACAAAACCGTTGAAAACAATGACCCTGCACCCTCTTCCAACTTTGAACAGCCTGTATATGTAGCCAAAGAAGAGGAATTTGATGAGATCCATGAAGAGGTTTGTCAGCTGTTTAAGCGCGAGGAAAACACCATTCAGCCGTACAAAGAGCCGTTATAAGTTATTAACTTGGGTTATGAGGAAGATGTGAAAGAGGTCAAGATCGGAGCATTGCTATATCCTGAGATGATGATTCGTTTGATTGAGATGCTGAAAGAATATGTGGATGTCTTTGCTTGGTCATATCAAGATATTATAGGGTTGGATACTGATATCGTGGAGCATCATTTATAGTTAAAGCCTGAATGTCCGTCAATCAAGCAGAAATTAAGAAGAACTCATCCTGATATAGAAATAAAGATTAAAGAGGAAGTTTTGAAGCAGATCGACGCAGGTTTCCTTGTGACGCTAGTTTATCCTCAGTGGATTTCCAACATTGTGCCAGTGCCTAAGAAATATGGAAAAGTCCTCATGTGTGTTGATTACCAAGATCTGAACAAGGCTAGTTAGAAAGATGACTTTCCTTTGCCACACATTGATATGTTGGTAGACAGTATTGCAAAATGCAAAGTGTTCTCGTTCATGGACGGATTTTCCGAATACAATCAAATTAAGATGGATCCTGAGGACCTAGAAAAAACCACGTTTATCACACCCTGGGGAACATTCTGTTACAGAGTGATGCCCTTTAGGTTGAAGAATGCTGGTGCAACGTACCAGAGGGCCATGACAACCCTATTACATGATCTGATGCATAAAGAGATTGAAGTCTATGTTGATGATATGATTGCTAAGTCCCAAACTGAGGAAGATCATTTGGAAGATTTGTTCAAGTTGTTTCAGCATTTGAGGAAGTATCCTCTCCGCTTGAATCCTAATAAATGTACATTTGGTGTCCAGTCTGGAAAGATGTTGGGTTTCATTGTTAGCCAGAAGGGAATTGAAGTTGATCCTGATAAAGTTAGGGAAATTCAAGAGATGTCAGCACCAAGAACTGAAAAGCAAGTCGGAGGTTTCCTCGGACGTTTGAATTACATTTCCAGATTCATTTCCCACATGACTACAACTTGTGAACCATTCTTCAAGTTGTTGAAGAAATATTAAGGTTGCGAATGGACAGATAATTGCCAAAGGGCATTTGAAAGTATCAATGAATATCTGCTTGAACCTCCTATCTTGCTCCCTCCTATTGAAGCAAGACCATTGGTCGTGTACCTAATTGTGTTGGAAAATTCCATGGGTTGTATTTTGGGACAGCAAGATGAAATAGGAAAGAAAGAATATGCCATTTATTACTTGAGCAAAACGTTCACCGACTGTGAGTCCCAGTATTCTATGTTGGAAAAGACGTGTTGTGCTCTAGCTTTGGCTGCGAAGCGTTTGCGACAATATATGTTGAATCATACTGCTTGGTTGATCTCTTGAATGGATCCAATCAAGTACGTCTTTGAAAAACCTGCTTTTACGAGAAGAATTGCTCGTTGACAGATGTTGTTATCTGAATATGATATTGAATACCGCACCCAGAAAGCTATCAAAAGCAGTGTGTTGGCATAATGCCTGGCTCATCAATCATTTGAGGATGATCAATCTGTTGAGTTTGACTTTCCTGATGAAGATGTAATGTATTTGAAAATGAAAGACTGTGATGAACCTTTGCTTGAAGAAGGTCCAGACCCAGAATCTTATTGGGGAATGGTGTTTGATGGAGCCGTGAATGCTTGTGGAAAAGAAATCAGTTTTGTGATCATTACTCCTCAAGGATCTCATATTCCTTTCACAGTAATGTTGATGTTTGATTGTACGAATAACATGGCGGAATATGAAGCTTGTATCATGGGTCTGGAAGAAGCAATTGATCTTAGAATTAAAATTCTTGATGTGTATGGTGATTCAACTTTAGTAGTAAATCAGATTAAAGGAGATTGGGAAACTCGTCACCCTGGCTTAATCCCTTAAAAATAATATGCAAGGAGGCTGTTGACTTTCTTCAATAAAGTAGAGCTTCACCATATTCCTCGGGATGAAAATCAGATGGCAGATGCCTAGACAACTTTGGCTTCTATGCATAAAGTGAATCGGTGGAATGATGTACCTCATATACTGTTGGGCGCCTTAAGAGGCTAACTTACAGATTCTCCCTGGATGTGGCAAAGGATTAAAAGCCCTAATATTATGATATTAAGCATTTCCTGATGACTCAAGAGTATCCAATTGACGCGACAAGCAAAGATAGAAAGACCTTGAGGAGATTGGCTTCTAGTTTCTTTCGTAATAAAGGTGTGATATACAAAAGGAATCATGACATGGTATTGCTCAGATGCGTGGATAGACATGAAGCTTACATATTGATGCATGAGATCCATGAGGGTTCTTTTGGTACCCATGCTAATGGACACTCTATGGCTAAGAAGATGCTGAGGGAAGGATATTATTGGCTAATGATGGAATCTGATTGTTACAAATTTGCAAGGAAGTGCCATAAGTGTCAGATCTATGCTGATAAGATTCACGTGCCTCATACTTTGCTCAATGTTATTTCTTCCCCATGGCCTTTATCTATGTGGGGTATTGATATGATTGGGACGATTGAACCCAAGGCTTCTAATGGACGTCGTTTCATCTTGGTAGAAATTGATTACTTCACCAAATGGATTGAAGCGGCTTCTTATGCTAATATTACTAAATAAGTGGTGGTCCGATTTATCAAGAATAATCTGATTTGTCGTTATGGGGTGTCGAGCAGAATCATTATCGATAATGGATCAAGTTTGAATAATAAGATGATGATGGAACTTTGTGAAGAATTCAAGATTGCCCATCACAACTCTTCACCATACAGACCCAAGATGAATGGGGCAATTGAAGCTGCAAATAAGAACATCAAGAAGATTATCCAGAAGATGGTTGTGAATTACAAAGACTGGCATGAAATGTTACCTTTTTCTTTACATGGGTATCTCACTTCAGTGCGCACTTCAAAAGGAGTAACCCCATTCTCTCTTGTGTACGACATGGAAGCAGTTCTCCCCATGGAAGTTGAGATTCCATCAATGAGAGTCATCATTAAGGCTAAGTTGTCAGAGTCTGAATGGTGTCAAAACAGATATGATCAGTTGAATTTGATCAAAGAGAAACATATGTCTGGTTTGTGTCATGGTCAGTTGTACCTAAAGAGAATGAAGAAAACATTTGATAAAAAGGACAAACCTCGTGTATTCAAAGAAGGTGACCTCGTGCTCAGAAAGATCAATTCTTTAAACTCTGATTCCAGAGGCAAGTGGACTCCCAATTATGAAGGCCCATATGTGGTCAAGAAAGCCTTCTCTGGTGGTGCATTGATTCTTGAAACTATGGATGGCGAGGAGTTTCCACGTCCTCTGAATGATGATGTAGTCAAGAAATACTTCGCCTAAATAAATAAAAGAACAACTCGCTAAGTTGAAAACCCGAAAGGGCGGCTTAGGCAAAACGGAGCGTCTTGGTAGGCTGAAAACCCATAAGGGCGGTCTAGGCAAAAATTAGAGACATAAAACAAAATAAATTACCAGGTAGGATGAAAACTCGCAAGGGAAGTTTAGGAAAAAGTTAGGGATTAATGGCAAGTAATTACATCAGACAAGTTTTGATCGTAGAGGCAAAAATCTACATGGATCATCTTCATACCTCAACTGAAGACTACAATACAGGAGTTCAAAGTTGTTAGGGAGAATAGGGCTCATTGTATTTCGATGTACCTTTTCCATGTATTTACCATTTTTCAAAAAAACTTTGTAATCATCTGTGGGGTCATGCTATTGGCAGGCTATCATTCTATCAATAAAATTTGAGCTTTTATCCAATTTCTTTGCAATCTAATTTTGTCCAGTTCATAAGAAATATCCTTTTATTAGTGAAAATATATTTCAAAAACAAACAGATTCAGTAGAACATACTGGAGAAAATTCTACGATTATAAAGTGTGTTTACATCGGATGTGATGCAAGGGGACAAGATAGCACAATTCCCATTCTTGATCAATAATGTTGGGGTTGGTCCCAGAAGAACCACTGTAGAATTCTTTTCCTTTTACCCAAAACATGAATGTTAGTGCAAAACAGGTTATCCTAGCAGAACATTTTAGTTCTCCCCAGAAGAGTTTGTACAAACTATTTTCTTGATTGAAACGTGTTGACATTGTCATACCCCAAAATTTGCCCTCCTATTCCTCAAGACATTTCATACATCTATACTCAAGGATTCCTCAAGGGTTGATCAGACAAACCCTCTCCTAGACAATCAACCCAAACTAGGGTTTGGCTATCCTCAGGTCCAGATGGACTTCCAACATCTCCAATGGTCATCATGCCTCCTCATGTTCTTCAAAGATTCTCCATGACAGGTTTCAAGCCTCACAAGTCAAATTTCCTCAGACAATTGCTCAGATGGTTGAAAATCAGTTGTATTGGATAAAAAGTCAACTGTGGTCAACATACAGTCAAACTTCCTGATTTTTGGTCAACATCCTTATTTTGAAGTCACATTCATCATTTGATCAAGGGTTGATCATGATTCATCAAGAAAACTCAAGATTTGCTCAAAAGTCAACTTTCCAAATTAGGGTTTTTCAATGAAAAGTCAACTGAACTTTGACTGAGCATAACTTCTTCATACTTTCTCAGAAATTTTTCCACCACCTCCCACTTTGAAGGAAATTCAATTCTCTACAACTTCATGTCTCACAAGAATGTTCAAAAAATGCTTCATTTGGAAGATATGGATCAAAACATTACAGGTCCTTTTCAAAGTCAACAAAAAGTCAACTTTTGTTTTGAAGATTTATTGAGCATGGAAACTACAATTGAGATGAAACCAAAGAGGTTGTTTAGAGGACACCTAGATCTTTCTAAAAAGTCCAAGAACACTCAAAAATGTGGAAAATTGAGCAAAATACACCTTGTACAAGTTGGATATTTTTGGACAATTGCGCAAAGAGAGATATTTGTCAAAATCCAGTTTTTCCCAAATGGGCCTATAATTTTATGATCCAAACTTGTTCATAATATTATTTGTGACATATTGATGCCTTGCCACAACCACGTTCCATTTTTTTGATTTATTTTTGAATTTAAA
The DNA here is from genome assembly GCA_021764765.1 of Vicia sativa. Lineage (NCBI taxonomy): Eukaryota > Viridiplantae > Streptophyta > Magnoliopsida > Fabales > Fabaceae > Vicia > Vicia sativa. The sequence continues at coordinate 137,808,677 of CM038794.1, forward strand.
AGCATTAAATTCAAATTTAAATTATATAAAATATGAAAACAAGATATATTTTCAAATGGATTGGATTTTTATCAAACTTGAGGTCCAAGATAGCCCACACAACTTGCCAAATTCGTGATAGCTTGCATATAGAAGAGAAAATCAAATTTTCAAAAGATTTGATTTTATTTGAAAGGAAATTATTTCACATTGAATGACATATCTCTTTTCCTTCTTTTTGCTCTCATTCCTCACTCTATCAATACTCAGCTTATTGCACAAAGCCAAGGACGAAACCCTAGCCCTACAACAACCCTTATTTTTCTCAAATTCTTCAAAGTTGTGAAAATTCGAATTCTTGCTCCAGCCACTTTCAGCCTCTCTCAATCATTCCATTGTGTTCCTATGGTAAGTTTGAGTAAGTATACACCAAGAACCATGGTTGAAACAGCCTGAATCGAGCCATACATGATCATACATATTCATATTTTTCTTGATTTTGCATTTTTATTATCTGTGTGTTTTAATCGAAACTAACCACTCTAATGTGTTCATGAGGTTCCATATAAAAGATCTGGGCCATCGTTTTGATGCTTGAACGTCCAGAAATCGATTTGCCATAGTTAGGGTTTCTTGAACTGTCTTCTTTGAACCGGCTTGTACAGGCACTTTCAAGGAAAATGAACACCACCATCGTGTTCGCAACCCTCGATTTAGGGGGGTAGGGTACCTCTTGCCTTTTTATTTTGCGTATTTTTTCAGGTTTGGGATTTCTGGCTGCCGGAGAAGACGACCGGAGCTAGGGCTCTGGCGTCGTTGACATGTGTTGACTGGCGTGAGTGTGCGTGGCAAAAGTGAGCCTCTTGATTCGTCCATCCGTTCAACCTGGACCCCACATAGCTGACTGTGTGTTGAACTCACAAATCCAGGACACGCGTACACTTATATTCACACGTTTGTATTTCCATGACACAAAAAGCACTTTGGCTCAGTGGTAAAGGCAAGAAGCGTGGAGATTCCCTCAATGGTCACCAGTTCGATCCCTGGCAAGACCATATTATCTTCAAATATTTTTATCATGCATTTAAAAACTCCAAAAAATATTTATTTTTTGCATAATCATCAGAAAAATAATTATTTAATTTTTAAAATTAAAATTATTATTTTTGCATGCATATTTAATTTAATTACTAATTAATCATTTAAATGACTTTTAATTGTTTTTAAATTATCAAATCGATTCAGAAAATTACCAAAAATTTATCTTATCATATTAATGTCATTACTAACATAAAACCTTTTTCCTCATGCAAAAATATTTGTTTTTACTAACATTTTCCTCTTATGCAATTTTCTCGTATTTCCGATTATGTATCTGTTCACAGGTTGTAACGTTTCGGACGATTTTTCTTGCTTTTCTTTTTCAATTATGTAATTTCCTATGGGATGTAATAGTTTAATTAGGGCTTTTATTTTCCGCACTCTCATTATGTATCTGCCCCAAAGCCATGTAATAGCGTAGGATTTACTTTCCGCACCTTTACATTTCCACAATTTACTTTCTGTACCCTATAAACTGCTAGTAACTAGGCGTGTATGGCAAGATAAAATTGGACATAGACCACTCATAATTCCAAGATAAAATACCTGAAATCAACACACTCTTTTCACACATGCACCCCTTAGGGTAATTCTCTCTCGTTGCCTTTACGAATACAAATGGTCAAGTCCCTCGAACGTAGAGGTATTCTAGCACCGTTGCCTTCAAAACAAATCATCATAGTCCCTTCGATACAAAGATCATAGACCCACGATGTCGCCTATGAATACATGATCTTGACCCTCGATTGTCGCCTACGAAAAATGATGATAGTCCCTTCGAATGTGCTAGGATACTCCTACAAGTTGCCTTCTATGACCATCCGATGTCCTTTGGAATGTCCCTTTACATCCAACGAATAGGGTTACCTACCAACTAATGGTACGGATAGCACTATTCTAAAGGAAAGTAAAACAATACGAAAACGACCAATTCTGAGTAGGTAATAAGACTTTTAGTTGCTTGCTCTATCAAAATACTTTTCACACCACACACTTTTGTCAAAGTTCAAACTCTTTTCAAAATGAAACATTTCCGAACACTTTGTATACATTCCTACATGAATCATTACAAAGTCAAAGCGAAATGCCTTTTCAAAACATTTTTATCAAACACACAGAAAGCAATTTTAAAAATGAGCTAGAAGCAACTAAGAGCCCGTAGATAACTACGGATGAAAGGGGGTGCTAATACCTTCCCTTTTCATAACGTTCTCCCTTACTCAGAATCTAACGAAGGTCTTTTCCTGTTCTTTTCACCTTCCCTTAATTGGATAAAAGAAAAGTCGGTGGCGACTCTTGCTATCCGCACATTTGCGATACAAAAAATCTCAAAGTCAGTTCACCGTATTACAGACATCTTCAAGAAATATGATACCTGGGAATGTCAACCCTGCGCCTGATAGGGCTTTGCCTTTTCAAACCCACGGTTTCAGAGGATTTCATGTTGGTCGAGTGTTACCTGTGCACTACTTGATTTTCTTTGTTGATCCTTAATAAGATGTTTGCACGCGTATTCATTCATACACTATGCATCACTTTAATTCATTGCCCATTTGCATATGTAGATAATCCGAGTATACCTTATATCTCACAATCTTCAGCTTTGAGTAGAAAAGATCATTCTTTTCGCTTTCCCCACAGTTATCCTTCATGGAGAAATAGAATCTTTTTCCCCAGTGCAGTGTTGGTTTGGATTCTAATCTCTAGGTAGCTTTGTAACTCAAGTTGTAAATCCTGGATGGATACTACATTAATTTTGCACAAAGAAGACTTTATCTCTTCAGTCGGAGCTACTTTGACTCTTCTCAGGAAGTCCGTTCTTATTTTCCAATAATATTGACATCATATTTCTCCCTAAGCTACAACAGGCCTGTTGTGTGAACATCTGATTATCTCCAGCAAGTCCGCTAATGCCAATCTGATCTTATTTCGGTAACCTAACGAGGAATCTCTCGCTAAGGATTGACCGTTCACTTCCAGCAAGTTGAAAAGTTATTGTGGAAGTATCTGATGGGTGATTTACAAGATCGTCGATGGAAGTTCCTTTGAGTGATTTACAAGCTCATTGTTGAACGTTTCTTTGGTTTTCCGTTGGGTGATTTACAAGCTCATTATGGATTAAATCTTTATCTCCAATGGGTGATTTACAAGCTCGTCCATGGAAGTTCCTTTGAGTGATTTACAAGCTCATTGTTGAACGTTTCTTTGGTTTTCCATTGGGTGATTTACAAGCTCATCGATGGAAGTTCTTTTGAGTGATTTACAAGCTCATTGTTGAACGTTTCTTTGGTTTTCCGTTGGGTGATTTACAAGCTCATTACAAACTAACTCTTTATCTCAGATGGGTGATTTACAAGCTCGTCGATGGAAGTTCCTTTGAGTGATTTACAAGCTCACTGTTGAATATTGCTTTGGGTTATTTACAAGCTCATAGCTGATTTAACCATTTATTCCCAATAGGTGATTTACAAGCTCGTTGTTGAAAGTCTCTTTGGGTGATTTACAAGCTCATTACGGATTAACTCTTTATCTTCGATGGGTGATTTACAAGCTCGTCGTTGGAAGTTCCTTTGAGTGATTTACAAGCTCACTATTGAACATTTCTTTGGGTGATTTACAAGCTCATGGCGGATTTAACCATTTATTCCCAATGGGTGATTTACAAGCTCATTGATGATTAGTCGTTTCGGGATTCCTTTGGGTGATTTACAAACTCATTGTGGTCAAGAAGGATTCGCCTGTCTTTGATGGAGTGCTAGAGTTTTTGGAGATCCAGTGTTTGTTGGTATTATGTTCTTATCGTCTATTGTTAAGAAGCAGTTCTTGACGTTTATTCAGGATTGATGGTTTACTCTCTTTGGAAAGCTGATGTCATTCTTTTGTTTTTTCTAACTCCTCCATGAGTGGATAGTTCATCGTCTGCCTATAGGACTGTTTCTCTTGCTTGTTAGTTAAACCTATGTCATGAACTTCCCCTTTTAAGGTGGAGTTATCATTTTCCCCAGTGGTGTCCTGTCTCCTATGAGGTTCATTCTTTTGCATTACATAACCCTTAAACATTGCATGGCATCTTAGGGCCAAAATAGGGCTTGTGTTATATTTAAGTATCTTCTATCTGGTCAAGGTGAAGGTTCCCTTATTATCTTCGAATAGAAGACACTTAAATAAGGACAGCTGTTGTACCCCAATTGCAAGCTCTTTCAATTATAACCTTGCCTTGTCATTCAGAATTTTTAGCCTATAAATAGAGGTTATTTCTTCATTCAAAACAACCCCAAAGCAATCATAATCCAAGCTTTCCTTCTTTCTTTCTTGATTTCCAAGTTTCAAAGTTTTAAGAAGGAGAATTTTGCAAGTTTCAAGTTTTGCAATTTCTGAGTAAACTTAGGCTTCAAATACTTTCTAAACATCATTAGAGAGTTGTTAGAATCCTCAAGCTAGCCCAAAAACTAGCCAAACTCAGAAATCATTTTCAAACTTCATGTATGCACATATTGAGCCATAACTTACAAACTCTCAATCCACTTGTGCATCTTCCAAACTTTCACTTCAAACACCTTCTATACATCATATAGAAATAATCCAAATCATCATTCCATCACTGTAAACACAAAATCTCCAAATTTGATTCTCACTTCAAGTGACTGTAACTGGACTTGGTCAGAACAATCCAGACCATTTCAAACCAAGGTAAGCATATCAACACCTTCCATAAACATCACTGAAGCTGTAGCAATCATCAAAAAACCTCTGGAACACCTCCAGCAAGAAACACGATTTCAGCTTAAAGAGGTATAAACTTGAACTTTGAACTCGGTGATTTCTAACTTTCAGTACAAAAAAGGCTTGGCCATTTTGTTTCTGCACTATCACTAAGTAATAACCCTCAATCAATTGCTTAAAATTATGCTCATACATGATTTCATAATCAAAACTTAGAATTAGGGTTCTTCGTGTTCATACGGAAATTAATGATTCTAAGCTTAAAATAAATGAAATTAATTGTCATGTTTGATGTTTGGATCATGTAATTTCATTAAGAAATGAAGAATCCATGGAGAAAACAATCTGGAGGTTGAAGATGAATCCCTGCGCGCGTTTTTCTAATTTCTGAAAAATTCAAATTCTTGGTTTATTTTAAATTTATTGGTTGTTGTTTTATGACCGGATGTAACAGCCACCCCAGTGGCAAGCCAACACACACTTAGTCCTTTGCCTCACCTCAAGGCCCAGGGTTCGAATCCCCCTGGGACCTTTTTTTTTTATAAAAGGCATCACAACTTCTGATGCTTGCTTCTCTAGAAGCGCTTCTGAGGCTCAACCCTCCAGAAGTACTTCTGAAGCTTCTAGTTTCTACACTCTTCAGAAGCATTTCTAGTGCTTCTACCTCTAGAAGCATCAAGCTTCTACCTCTAGAAGCATCAAGCTTCTACCTCTAGAAGCATCAAGCTTCTCACCCTCTAGAAGCATCAAGCTTCTAACATTGCTAGAAGCATCAAGCTTCTCATGCTCCAGAAGCAGCTAACTTCTCATGTTCCCTGAAGCAACGTGCTTCTTATCCATCCAGAAGCAGCATGCCTCCAAGGCCTTCCAGAAGCAGCCAGCATCTAAGCCCTCTTCCTCCAGAAGCAAGCTGTAACACCCCAATATTACCCAAGGTTTTATATGCAAAAATCAGAGTAATTTAAAATTTCATAAATTAAATACTGAGGCATCACACCATCAAAACCAATTCACTTTAAACAGTTTGTTTTAAAGTATAAATCTCGGATACATAGCATCGTTGGAAATCATAAATTGATTCATAAAAATCAAAACATCTTAGTAATTAAACTTCCTTAACAAATCATATTTTCATAAAGTATGATTCTTATTTACAAAAGGAAAAACAACAAAAGAACAACAACAAGACAACATAAATATTCCCCCCAAGTGCTACGTATAAGAGCGACACCGACTCGACTAATAGCAGCTATAAATTCCGTCTTCATAACCTGCATGTTACCAGTATAAAGGTAACGGTGAAACAAGTAAAGGGTGAGATAATCCAAAACATATAATTAAAGGCATGATAATATATATATATATATATATATATATATATATATATATATATATATATATATATATATATATGTAGTTTCAGAATTATAAAGGGTATAGATTAATAAGTGCAATTCCAACACATATCCAAAACTCATTTACTCTTATCGTCATTCTAATGTGTATAATCTACACTTTATTGCCATAACCTCATCGGCATAAATCATCACAACAACATATAAACTTCCATCACCACGAAATCATCACAAGTTAATACGTCACTAATCAACACGACAATCATAAACAACAACATCGAACAACAACATCAAACAATGCTAATAACATAAGCAACATAAATAAAATCATCACAAATTGGCTAAAGCCCATCGTCGCTTTTGGCATAAAATCCCATCGTCACAAACATCATCACATCATATTTGCATTAAGCATTTCATCAAAATTAAATCATCACAAAACGCATCATTTATATTCATCGCATATTTATCGTGAAATTATCAAGTTATATTCATTTCATGTTCATCATAAAGATCATCACCAAACAAAGCATCATATATCATCGCAATTCAACATCATTCATTAATTAAAACCCAACGCCAAACAACTCAAACATAAACATAACCGACTCCATGAGACACGACTATGTTATGCATGTGGTACCCGTCGCTTTGTCCATAATTAGGAACATTTGGCATAAAGCCTATCGTCGCTTGGCATAAAAGCCTCGTCGCTTGGCATAAAAGCCCTCGCCGCCAATGCAATGTATGTGACTCGACAAGAAAACAACACAGCACAAAAAAACATCATCATCGCTCATCAAAATTGGCATAAAGCCCACATCGACATAATTTATCCAAATCAAGATAAATATATCATCGCATCATATTTGCATTATGCAAAACGTCACATATAATTCGTCATCGCATATCATAAAGTATTCATTAATAAATACATTATCGCAAACCTTATGTTTAATCACACCACATCATTATCAATTCATTCATTAAATTCCAAATACAGAAAAATAGTCAAACCCCTATAATCGTCGCGAAAGCCATTCCTAATAACCGGCATTAATCATAATCGTCAACATCGCAATTAGATTGTTCATACGTGTCTTAAATCTACTAAAACACAATCTGATTCAATTTAACCGTAATTTGGCCTATTTCGGGTCGTCTCGTAAAAAATCGTAATTTCGAAAAACTAACCTCACCACTACGTTTTACACGTCGAACTTGTCATACCCTAATTTTTGACCTAAGATACCACCTTACATATGCATCACTGCATCACTAACAGTTTCAGAATAGAATAGATCGTGCGTGGCTTCTAGAAGTCAGAGTCAGGGTTTCTTCAAAATTTCATCTGTTCAAGATATGATTAATTAGGGTTTGAGTTTCCACTCACCTCAAATGGTCTATCTTAATCAATCATCAACATTTGATCTTCAGATTTCCCAACTTTTTCTCATGATCTACCATGAATCGACCAATTAGGGTTTTGATCGAAGATAGTGAATCATTGACTTTCTGCTCAATGGATGACCTATTTGATTGAATATTGATCTTAACATCTTCAATACAATATCTAGACCTAATTTCTTGATTCAAAGCATTGCAAAAGTCCATGTTTCTTCATCAGACAAATTCTGAACCATCTGATGAAAATTCATCTGCTCAAAAAAGTCAAACTTTGACTTTTGGTCAACTTTCTAGGCCATCATGGTTTTTCTCACTTTCTAGGTCATTTTTCACCTAGATCCATTTGGATTCAGAAAAAACTCAAAACATGAAAGTTGTAGACCTTGTTACAAGCTTTCCAAAAAGTCCAAGAACTTGCAAAAACACTTTGTCTAGCTATGTTTTTGATTTTGAAACATAGAGCTCCAAAACCATGGAATTCCAAGTTCATGCATCAAAATTATAAGTCATTTTTCATAAATCTCCCTTTCTAGAAGCCTTGTCATCAGCTAGGGGTAGATTATAACTGATAAATGTCAGTTTTGAATGATTGAGAAGAGATTGAATCAAAGAGAAATTTCTAACCATGGTTAGAAAAGTAACTTTTGCATTAAATGCAAAAGATTCCTTCTTACCTCTTAAGCAAGTTGTAAGTTTCTCTCAATGATAGCCATGCCTTGTCATTCGGATTTCTTGGCCTATAAATAGAGGTTATTTCTTCATTTTCAAATCACACCAAAGCTATCATAATCAAGCTTTCATTCTTTCTTTCTTAAACTCCTAGTTTCTAAGTTCAAAGAGGGAAATTTTGTAATCTTCAAACCTTGCAAAATATGAGTGAATTTAAGTTTCTAACATGTTCTAAACATCATTTAGAAGTAGTTTAAAACTTAAAACCACCAAGAAACAAGCCAAGAAACAATTTTCTACACAAAACTCCATTTGTGCAAGCTTTGAGCCAAAACTGCCAAACCAGAAAACTACTTGTGCTAGCCTTGATTTCTCACTTCAAACACATCCTATACAACATATAAAGACTGTCCATACACTTAAACAAGTTCCGGAACAACTCTATCACCATCTTCCATTTTCAAATTAAGCAACTTACTACTTGACTTGGTCAGAGAGTTCCAGCCACTTTCAGAACAAACTAAGAGTAGGAACACACTCAGGGAGGTTCAAGGAAGCTAAATCAATCGTTACTTTGCACCTGGAAGCAGCCTAGCTCAAACTGGTATTTCATACCAAGAGGTGAGTTTTTCAAACTTTGATACCTCCATTCATGCGTTGTTAGCTTTAAAATTGAAAAGGAAAATGTAGATATTCAATCACTAAAGCTATCTGGATCTTTAATTTGAACTAAAATCAACTGAGTTTAAAGAATTAATCACTTTTTCAGTTAGGGTTTAAATTGGGATTAGCAAAATTCGTGTTCATCTTTGATCAATAATTTTAACAAGATACATGTTCAAAATCGTGATGAAAATCTAGACAAAATGGTATTTTGAATTTTTAAAATTGATTAAGAAATGAAGAAACACGAATCATCCATGGCCATGGTGTTCGCGCGCTGTCCATCGAAGAAGATGAAGGTTAAAATCCAATTTCTGAAGCTAGGCTTAAAATATATATTTGTAGTTTAAGTTAAAACAATGGATGTATAGCCACCCCAGTGGTAAAGCCAGCACGCCTTAACACTTTCCTTCGCCTCAAGGTCCAGGGTTTGAATCCCCTTGGAACCTTTTTTTAATAAAAGGCTTAGCAAGTTTCTGAAGCTTGCTTCTTCAAAAGCACTTCTGAGGTTCAACCCTCCAGAAGTACTTCTAAAGCTTCTACCCCTAGAAGCTCTCCATTTACACTCTATCCAGAAGTATTTCTAGTACTTCTATCTCTAGAAGCTTCAAGCTTCTAATGCTTCTACCCTTAGAAGCAAGCTTTCCAACATGTTTCTAACTTCTCTAGAAGCAATGCGCTCCTTCTCATGCCCGAATCTGCAACCAGAAGCCTTCTCACGCGTCAGAAGTTGCTAGCCAAGCGCTCCAGAAGCTCTTTCTCACGCTCCAGAAGCCAGCTAATTTCTGACCCTCCAGAAGTAAGCCAACTTCTGAACCCTTCAGAAGTCCAATTTCTGGACATTTTCAAACTTTCTTTTTCTCAAAAATTCCTTCCAAGCAAGGTAATTAAATGACAAGTCAAACAAATGTCTCAATGGAAAATCTTCATTTTCTAAGCCAAATGTCCAAGGTTCAAACCTCCTTAGGACAAAAAAACTCTTTTTTTCTCAAGTTTCTAACAAACTTAAAACATTTTCAAAAACTAATCAAAACTTCTCATTTTGAGATGATTTTTTGCACACTTGTCATTTAATATACTTATTTTATGATTATGTCAAAAAAAATCCAAAAATATTTTCTTTTGATTATATTTTTATTAAGTCAAAAATGAGACATTTTACGTATTTCTAAATACTTTTCAGAAATGTTTTCTTTCAAACTTTCAAACTTAAATCTTTTTCAAAACTTCTTGTGAACATACTTCACTCTTCAAAATCATTTTCAAAACCTTTTCAAAAATTTTCAACAAACTTACACACCTTTTTCCATGATCGACCCGATTTGAAGATAAAACCGAACTAGTTTTTTCCTCGAATTTCTTAATTGATCATGGGCCTCCTTCACGGTGTAAGTCCCAAACCTTTTTATGCACATATTTAATTTCCTTGTACATATTCAATCATCTTTGTAAATATCCAAGCATAAACAAACTTCTTTCGTTTGTTTTCCTTCGCTTGTTTATACACCAATTTCATTGGTATTAAGAGAAGCATTATTCTCGGTGAAACTACTCTTAAAACCAATGGGCCTCCCTCACGGTGTAAGTCCTAACCCTCCTATGTACATATTCATTTCCTTGTACATAAACACCCCTTCGTGTACATATTCATTTTCTTGTACACATTCAAAAAACCTTGTAAATATTCAAGTTACACTTGCTTTAAACGCTCGTTTTATACACTTGTGTATATTTCCTTCATAAATTTCTGTGAATACATATCACACACTTGTTCATATAACTGTTCAGTTATAACATAACAATTAGCCTAACAACTAGGTTCCCCTTTTAGCCTCCACTTAGGCTTCGTATAAGATAACTCATTTATTGAGTTAGCCTCCTCTTAGGCTTCATATAAGAAAACTCACATATTGAGTTTAGCCTCCGCTTAGGCTTCATATAAGACAACACTCCCCTGCTGAGTCAGCCTCCTCTTGGGCTTCATTCAAAAGAACTCCTCATTGAGTTTAGCCTTCTCTTGGGCATCAAACAAGAAAGAGACCAGGAAATCTCTTAACAGCCTCCTATTGGGCTTCCAATACAAAGAATCACCTGCGCTAGGATAGAACCCTGAGAGTATGATTTCTCGGTGAAATCACTCTTGAATCCTAAGAGGATGGTTTCCCGGTGAAACCACTCTTAAAGCCAAAGCCAGCCATACCCTATAGCTTCCTCTTGAGCTTCATACAAGGACCCTCAATGACCCTCGGAATGCCTTCTCTTGGGCTAACAATACAAGAACCCCCGGGCTTCTTAAAAGCATCCCCCTAATTCAATCAATTTCTCCTAAGAGATCTAGACATTTATCATCTCTATGGAAGAAGTATCTCATCTATCACATCACATACAATCAACTTTTCAAATCACACTCTTTTTTAAAACAAAACATCTTTTAATCTGTAAGTGGTAACACTTGTACACTCGAGCAAAACACCTAATACTTACAATTAAAGATTCAATCATCTTTCAAACATCTTTCTTAACTCGTAAGTGGTAACGCTTGTACACTCAAGCAAAACACCTATAACTTACGATGAAAGATTTAATCAATCAAACCCTTCAAAATGTATGTGATGAAATAGATTAGATACATTTTTCATTAAGATGACATTCGTCTTTGTCTCTTAATAACATCCTGTTGCTTCCACTAGCATAAGTGGGAACTACGATTTCTCTGACTTTCTCAACATCCCATTGAGAATACGTAGGCACAAGGTCTCATCCTTGGTGAGCAAACTTCTTTCTCCCTCAAACCAAAAAAAACCATAGCTCCCTTAGATCCGAGCTACAAATGCTCTGATTCCCATTAGGGGATATGTATGCAGAAGATCCCAATGATCTTTGCGAGCACAATAATAACAAAACCTAGGATCCCACATAATCTACCTTTCTTAAAATCCAAAGGAGAAACTTTCCCAACAATAGAAATAGCAATTTAAAACACACAAACATATCAAACTATTCATATATAAAGCTATAGATAACTATATATATTTAGGGTGCCACATCTATTCCCTTTATATAACAAACCCCCTTTCCCGGAATCTCCCTAATACGTTGCGTCTAGTTCGCGCTAGTCGTAATGCCTATCATATCAATTGAGGGTATTGCAGCTTTCCCCTTTTTCATAATCATTTTTCTTGTGTTGGAAATAATAAAGCTTGATGCTCGCAGCATCTTTAAAAACAAATCAAAAGAGTAAATCGTTTCGAGCCAGAGAATCCGAATTCAGATTCGAGTCCCTCGCGCGTCACTTTTAACGCGAACAGAACCTAGCTAGCATGTCAATTTTTGTTGAATTCAGAGCAACTTGCTCCGTCGTCGAATTTACCGAAATCGGAAAATCGGAACATAATCGGGTTCTAGATTTAATCGGCTAACTTATGTCCTAGTTATATTTTATTAATACCAACTAGTAGTATATGGAATTAAGTGAATTGAAGGAAACAGTAACAAATTATGTAGAAAATAACTTATGCAGAAAACAGAAAAATGAAGATACAGAAAACAGAAAATACAGTTTTCTCTAAAACCCTCCCTACACAATGGGACGCACGTCCCAGCCAAATTCAACATTGGAGGCGGGGGCCTTGGATGGGGGACGACCTCCCCTTCTCCTGAGGTGGGCGCCTCCCCCTTGTTGCATAGTACAACTCGTCTTCTTCCTCACCTTTGCAAACAGACAGTGTTTTGGTTTTTAGGTTTCACAGTTTTTCAGTTTTTCTGATTTTCTTCATTCTAACCACTTAATCCTATTAGTCATGGTAATATAACACCTAGATCAATACTCCTAACTCAACTTTCCTAATTTATTCCAACAATCAAACACACAACTCAAAAACCACAACACCAATTTTCATCACAAATCCACAATATATCTATCAAACCCTAACTATAGGAAGTGGAAAATCAAACCCCTTACCTCTAGAGATTGGATGATCCTTGATGATTCTACAACTCCAACCTCAAGTCTTTACTCTTTCTCTCCTTCTTCTTCTTCCAAACCCTTTATTTCTCTCCTTGCTTCTATGTTTGGCTTGGTGTTGGAAATGGAAAGAAAAGGGGAAAAATGGTTTATATGTTGTTTTCATACTAGCCAAGGGTGTAAACCCAATCCTAGGAAATTTCTCCTCACACCCCTAACTTAATTAATAATTAACACACTAGTAATATCTAATAATATTATTAACTCAATCAATTAAAATATTTTCGGGAAATTAAATATCGGTCCGAATAATATTTTACCGAACCAAACAGAATAAAAACCGGACCGAACGGAACGTCGCCAAATATATTATCAAATATATTGATTAATATAAATATTCTCATCGCAAAATAAATATCGATCGGTAATTCAAAAATATTAATATAATATAATATTAATTAAAACGGGGCGTTACACAAACCAGCTTCTGACCCCATCAGAAGCATACAACTTCTGATCCTTTTCAAAACTTCATTTTTTTTTCAAAACTCCTTCTAAATAAGGTGATTAAATGACAAGTCAAGCACATGGCTCAGTGGAAAAACTCTTCACTTCTAAGCCAAAAGTCCAAGGTTCAAACCTCCTTAGGACCAAAAACTCTTTTTTTATCACTAATTTTCTCAATTTTTTTAACAAACTTCAACATTTTCAAAAACTAATCAAAACTTCTCATTTTGAGATGATTTTTTGTACACTTGTCATTTAATATACCTATTTTATTATTATGTCAAAAAAATCCAAAAATACTTTCTTTTTGATTATATTTTTGTTAAGTTAAAAATGAAACATTTTAAGTATTTCTTAATACTTTTCAAAAATGTTTTCTTTCCAATTTTCAAACTTAAATCTTTTTCAAAACTTCATGTGAATATCCTTCACTTTTCAAAATCATTTTCAAAACCTTTTTCAAAAAAACCTTTCAATAAACTTACACACTTTTTCCATGATCAATTAGATTTAAAGATAAACCAAGCAAGGTTTCTCCTTGAATTTCTTAATTGATCATGGGTCTCCCTCACGGTGTAAGTATCAACCCTCCTATGTACATATTTATTTCCTTGTACATATCCATACTTTCATGTACATATTCATTTCCTTGTACACATTCAATCGTCTTTGTAAATATTCAAGCATAAACAAACTTTGTTCGTTTGTTTTCATCCGTTTGTTTATACACCGATTCCATTGGTATTAAGAGAAGCATTATTCCCGGTGAAACTGTTCTTAAGCCAATGGGCCTCCCTTAAGGTGTAAATGCCAAAACCTTGTATATATTTCAAGTTACACTTGCTTTAAATGCTCATTTTATACACTTGTTTATATTTCCTTCATAAACTCCTGTGAATACACATCACACACTTGTTCATATAACTATTCAGTTATAACATAACAATTAGCCTAACAACTAGGTTCCCCTCTAGCCTCCTCTTAGGCTTCATATAAGAAAACTCATCCGTTGAGTTTAGCCTCTGCTTAGGCTTCATATAAGACAACTCCCCTGCTGAGTAAGCCTCCTCTTGGGCTTCGTTCAAAAGAACTCCTTCGTTGAGTTTAGCCTTCTCTTGGGCATCAAACTAGAAAGAGACCTGGAAATCTCTTAACAGCCTCCTATTGGGCTTCCAATACAAAGAATCACCCGCACTAGGATAGAACCCTGAGAGTATGATTTCTTGGTGAAATCACTCTTGAATCCTAAGAGGATGGTGTCCCGGTGAAACCACTCTTAAAGCCAAAACCAGCCATACCCTATAGCTTCCTCTTGAGCTTCATACAAGGACCCTCGATGACCCTCGGAACGCCTTCTCTTGGGCTCACAATGCAAGGACCCTCGATGACCCTCAGAATGCATCCTCTTGGGCTTACAATACAAGGACCCACAGGCTTCTTAAAAGCATCCCCCTAATCCATAATCAAATTTCTCCCCGAGATTTAGACATTTATCATCTCTATGGAAGAAGTATCTCATCTATCACATCACATACAATCAAACTCTTTTCAAACACTCTTTTTTTTAAACAAAAACATCTTTTAACTGTAAGTGGTAACGCTTGTACACTCAAGCAAAACACCAATGCTTACAATTAAAGATTCAATCATCTTTCAAACATCTTTCTTAACTCGTAAGTGGTAACGCTTGTACACTCAAGCAAAACACCTAATACTTACGATGAAAGATTCAATCAATCAACCCTTCAAAATGTATGTGATGAAATAGATTAGGTACATTTTCATTAAGATGACATTTGTCTTTGTCTCTTAATAACACTCGTTGCTTCCACTAGCATAAGTGAGAACTACGATTGCTCTAACTTTCTCAACCTCCCTTTGAGAATACGTAGGCACAAGGTCTCATCCTTGGCGAGCATACTTCTTTCTCCCTCAAACCAAACAAAACCATAGCTCCCTTAGATCCGAGCTACAGATGCTCTGATTCCTATTAAGGGATATGTATGCAGAAGATCCCAATGATCTTTGTGAGCACAATAATAACAAAACCTAGGATCCCACATAACCTACCTTTCTTAAAATCCAAAGGAGAAACTTTCCCAAGAATAGAAAAGCAAACTAAAACACACAAACATATCCAAAATATTCACATATATATAAGGCTATATATAACTATATATATTTAGGGTGCCACATCTATTCCCTTTTTATAATAAACCCCCTTGCTCAGATATCTCCCCAATGCGTTACGTCTAGTTCACACTAGTCGCACCGCATATCATTATTTATTGAGGGTATTGCAGCTTTCCCCTTTTTCATCTCATTTTTCTTGTTTTGGAACAAATAAAGCTTGATGCTCGCGGCATCTTTAAAAACAAATCAAAAGAGTAAATCGTTTCGAGCCAGAGATTCAAATTCTGATTCGATTCCCTCGTTCGTCACTTTTTAACGCGAACACCCTCACGCCAAGTGTGATGGCGTATACACTCTAATTTTAAGAGGAGACGCCATCTCATTTGGCTCCTACATGCAGCTTTAGAAAAATGATACATGTAGAAGTCAAATGAGATGGCACATCCTCTTAAAATTAGAGTGCATGCACCATCTCATTTGGCGAGAGGGCACTGCATGCGTCATCTCATATGGTACCTACATGCAATTTTAAGTGCATGCGCCAGATGAGATGGTTGAACCACTTACCCAATTTCTAAAACATAGTTATTTTGATAATTTTTTAGAAACCTCGTTATTCGTGTATTTTTTCAATACCTTGTTGTTAAAAAAAATCACAAACTCTTTTTTTTCATAATTTGGAGAAATGGGTAAACCAAAAGGAAACAAGAAACTAAGCCATTAAACTCCCAGATCTACTACTCCTTCAAGGGAACGAGGTGAACACTCTTCCTTCACAGATCCACAACATCCGCATCATAGCAACCTTCAAACAGTGACCACCATATTTTCACACTTGTCGTCATGGTATTCTCCTGGCTGTAGTTCATATTGGTGATGTTTATTTTAAATAAGTTCTTGGTAATATTACTATTGTTTGTTTGAATTTGACATGGGAGGGGGTTATCAAATAAGCTAAGCTATCATGAATCTTTAATTGAAAAGAATGCAAAAAGTAATGAAAAAGACGAAACTTTCACTTTCATATCCCCAATTCAGTTACATTATTGTTTCAATTTTTAAACCAATGAACTAATAACATCCCTTTTATAACCAATAGAAATACAAGTAGTTGGATTTTTTTATCCTCTAAATATCTAACCATTATCCCTATCCTACACCTCCAATACTCCCCCTCAAGTGGGAATGTATATATCCAGCATTCCCCACTTGGATTTAAGAAGCTCATACAGTGGGCGTGAGAGTGCTTTAATTAGGGGATCTGCAACTTGTTATGGAGACTTAACATGAACTAGTTTCAGAAATTGATTTTGAACATGTTAACCAATGAAATGAAACTCAATATCTACATGTTTGGACCGCTTATGGCTCAAAGGATTAGAGGCCAGCTGAAAATAGCAGATATGCAATCACAAAGCACCATAACAGATTGAAGATTTACTTCAAACATCCGGAACAATTGTTTAATCCATAGCAATTCACATGTGAGTGAAGGTAGGGCACGACATTCTGCTTCTACAGATGATAGAGCTACAGTGGGTTGTTTCTTTGACTTCCACGAGATCAAGGATTCTCCTAAGAACACACAAAAAGCAGTTGTAGATCTGCGGATCACTTTGCAATTTCCCTAGTCAGCATCTGCAAACGCAGTGTGGCGTAAAGAAGACTTAGCAGGGAAAATAGTCATTTTCCAAGAGTTCCTTTAAGATACTGCAAAACATGGTGAACTATGGTTAAATGAGTAGTGTGAGGTTTCTGCATGAATTGACTCAACCTGTTGACAGCATAGGTAATATCAGGCCGTGAGATTGTCAAATGCATGAGTTTTCTAAATAGTCTTCGATTTCCAGAAACATCTTCCAATGGTTCACCATCAGTATCATTGAATGATACTGTAGAGTCCAAAGGAACGTTAACAGTCTTGGAAGCAATGTATCATGTGTCTTGAAGAAGTTGTAGAGTATACTTTCTTTGAAAGAGATGTATACCTTGCTTTGAATTAGCAATCTCCAAACCCAAGAAATAGTGCAAATATCTAAGTACTTTTAACTTGAAATGTTGTTGAAGAAGGACTTTAACTTGTTGCAATCTTTGTGGATCTGGACCTGCAAGAAAATATCATCAACATATACCAATAATATGACCAAAGATGATCTCTTGCCACAGAAAAACAAGGAGTGATCTGCTGGAAATTGCTTAAAACCTATGAAAGTAAGGGTGGAACTTGATTTTTGATACCATTGTCTGGATGCTTGCCTTAGTCCATATAATGACTTATTGAGTTTACAAACTAAGCTCTCACCCTTGATTGGATAACCCTTAGGGAGCTGCATATATACTTCTTCAGATAAATCCCCATTTAGGAATGCATTATTGATGTCTAGATGAACAAAATGCCAATGTTTTTGAGCAGCAATGGAAAGTTAAATTCTCCCAGTGGTGAGTTTTACCATGGGAGAAAATGTATCCAAGAAGTCCACCCTAGCTTGTTGTGTAAAGCCTTGGACCACTAGGTGTGCCTTGTATCTATCCATAGATCCATCAGCTCAATATTTGACCATGTAAATCCATCTACAACCAACAGCCTTTTCCCTTTAGGGAGTATTTGAACAAACCATGTGCTGTTTGCTTCTAGAGCAGCAATTTCCTTTGCCATGGCTTGTCTCCATTTAGGACTTGAGACAACTTGATGATAAAATGAAAGTTCATAAATGGTTGATAATTGACCTATGAAATGTTTGTAGGAGGGATGCAATTTTTCATAGGAATTGTGATGATGAACGGGATATTAGACATTACACTGATAGTCCTGAATATAAGAAGGAGATTTATGGATTCTAATAGACGTTTGAGCTAGTGTATTTTACTCAGTAGGTAATGGTGGGGTGTCTGCTTAGGTTATAGGAATAAGATTATGTATAGGTGTAGGTAGGTTATGTTATGGTTCTTGGACTTTATTATTAACCAAAGTATTTTGTTTAGTAGGGTAAAATGAGTCTACTATAGCCTTTGGTAACCCGGTGTCAGAAAAGAACTACTGAAGACTATGTCATATGCATTTGAGTGAAATGGAAATATGGATTCCTGAAAAGTGACATCCCTAATGACTATGATCTTTTTAGTATCTTAGTTTAGAAGTTTGTATCCTTTTACTCCTTGTGAATAACCAAGTAAAATACAAGGTGAGGCACAAGGGGGTAAAGTTAGATCTATATGAAGAAATTGTAGAAGAAAAGCATAGACAGCCAAAAACTCTTAGTGATGCATAGTTAGGTATCTTACCTTGCAACAATTCAAACGGAGATTTATTGTCCAAACCTTGAGAGGGAACTCTATTGATTAAGTAAGCGCTTGTGTTGACACAGTCACCCCAAAATCTCAATGGTAATTTAGATTGAAATAACAATGCTCGTGCCACATTTAGAAGATGTTAATGTTTCCTTTCAACAACTGAATTTTTTCGAGGTCTGTGTGAGTAGGAAAATTGGTGTATTGCCCCTTCAACTTGCAAAAATTAGTTAATTGAAGTTCTTTGGAATTATCACTATGGATTCCCTTAAAGGAGATGTTAAATTGAGTTTTTATAAATTTAAAAAACAATTCAATAAGCATGGTGGCTTCAGATTTATGTGTCATTAAGTGAATCCAAGTATATTTGGTATTATCATCAAAAATAGTTAAAAAATATTGATAACCATCTAAAGTGGATTTTGCAAAAGGACCCCACACGTCACAATGAATCAAATCAAAGGGTGAATCATTATGATTATTATGTGAAATAAAGGGTAAACATTGAAATTTAGCAAGAGGACATTTTTTACAGAACTCATGATTTGCTACATTGAAAGGAAACATAGCTGGAACTTTATTATGAATAGATTTCAAAACATAGTCAGATAGATGACCTAATCTAGCATGCCAAGTAGAAAAATAAATGGTGCCAACAGAATTACGTGTTGGTATATTTGAGGAACTTTTATTAAAATATACTATTAGAGATAGGAGTGTATTATTGTAATAGTTAGTGGGAATTAGACTAATGTGTCTAATTCCCTTTCTATCCTTAGGCCCTTCTATATAAGGGGTTCTCTGTAACTATATTCGGTTGAGAAAAATCAAATAACAAATTATGTTCTCTTCTCTCTTCTCCCTCTCTTTCTTCTCTACTCTCCAATTTTACATGGTATCCAGAGCTTCTCTCTGACCCGTGGCTCCTATGGCTTCACCAGACTCTTCAAACACTACCGGTGGTAGCTCCTATGCTGCAACTACTACCTTCAAGTAGAAGATCTCTGTCAAACTCGACGACACCAACTATCATCAATGGAAGCAACAGGTCGAAGGCGTTCTTCGCGGCACCAAAATGGTTCGCTTCGTCG
This sequence comes from Vicia sativa, assembly GCA_021764765.1. Taxonomy (NCBI): domain Eukaryota; kingdom Viridiplantae; phylum Streptophyta; class Magnoliopsida; order Fabales; family Fabaceae; genus Vicia; species Vicia sativa. Next base: position 137,828,557 of record CM038794.1, read on the forward strand.
TTTCTCCTCAAGTCTTAACGCTACCTCATCGTTTGATTGCGGCCGAATCGAGAATCGAGCTATGTCGCGTGGGAGGAGCAAGACGCTCTTCTCTGTATGTGGCTCTTGTCCACGATCTCCGATTCTCTTCTCTCTCGCTTTGTTCTCCTGCGCCATTCGTGGCAAGTGTGGGAAGAAATTCATGCATTCTGCAATACGCAGATGAAAACAAGGTCGTGTCAACTCAGATCGGAGCTCCGATCTCTCTCAAAAGGTACTCGCACCATTTTGGAATTTCTTGCACGTGTTTGCACTATTGTTGACACATTGATGTCCATCGGCGATCCGGTTCTTCACCGCGATCAAATCGAACTGATTCTTGAGGCACTACCGTCGGAATTTGATCCAGTTGTCGCTGCTGTTAATATGAAGTCTGATTTCATCTTGATTGATGAGCTTGAGTCGCTTCTTCTTGATCAAGAAGTGCGAATTGATAGATCCAAGAAGAATGTCATGGAAACTATTTCAGTGAATCTCACGCAAGGAAACAAAGAGAAGTCCAGTTTTAGTCCTCAATCTGCTGAGACTCCTGATTCCAATGGTGGTGTTTCTTCTGGTTATGGAAGAGGTAGAAATTTTCGTGGCCGAAATAATAGAGGTGGAAGATTCAGAGGTCGCGGTGGTCGCAGTGGCTTTAGAAACTCTATTCAGTGCCAAATATGCTCTAAAGTTGGTCATGATGTTAGCTACTGCTATTTTCGTCACTCTCAGGATGCTTATGGAACACATGCACCTTATGAAAACTATGGCAATTATGTCTTTGCTCAACCCAATGTGTGGACTCAGCCTAGTTTTTGAGCCTCAGCACCTCACACCATGAACTCTGCTAGAACTGTTGCTGCCTCCATGCCTGCTCAATATCCTACTCCTAGGCCACAAGCATTGATTGTTGGAACTGATTGTTCCTCCTTCTACAATCAGGCATGGTAACCTGACTCAGGTGCCTCTCACCATGTGACACCAGATGCCATAAATCTTGCTGATTTTGTGTCTCTATCTGGATCTGACCAGGTTCACATTAGCAATGGCCAAGGTCCGTCTATAACCTCTGTTGGCTCTATGCAATTTCCTTCTAATTTGTACCCTAAGTCTTCTCTCAAACTTAATAATTTGCTTCTTGTGCCATCTATCACTAAAAATCTCTTAAGTGTGAGTCAGTTTTCCAAAGACAATGATGTCTTCTTTGAATTTCATGTTGATGCTTGTTTTGTGAAATGTCAGGATACTTCTAGAGTGCTCTTAAAGGGTTCACTTAGAAGTGACGGTCTCTACAAGTTTGATTCAATCTCTCAGCCTACTTCTCCTCAAGCTCTTAGTGTTGTCGGCAATCATCTGTAGTCTAAGTCTAGGATCTCAGATTTATTTTCTAAATCTGTGTTCAGCTCTACATGTAATAATAGGGACTTAGGTTCTATTTCTAATGTGTATCAAATGTGGCATAATAAACTTGGCCTTCCTTATCATGAGGTTTTGAAACAGATTCTTCAGCTTTGTAATATTCCTGTACCACATAAGCAATTCAGTAATTTTTGCAATGCTTGTTGTCTGGGCAAAGTACATAGACTGCCTTCTTCATTATCTAAAACTGTCTATAGCAAGCCTCTTGAACTAGTTTTCTGTGATCTGTGGGGGCCTGCACCTCTTACGTCTGTTTCTGGCTTTACATACTTCCTTACTTGTGTAGATGCTTTTAGCAGGTACACCTGGATTTATCCCCTTAAGCTAAAATCTGATACCTTAGCCACCTTTGTGTAGTTTAAAGCACTTGTTGAACTACAGCTGAATATGAAAATTAAATTTGTACAAACTGATGGAGGAGGAGAGTTTAAACCCTTGACACATTTTTTGAATATGCATGGCATCATACACAGGGTTACCTGCCCCCATACCCATCACCAAAATGGGTCTGTTGAGAGGAAACATCGCCATGTTATTGAAACTGGCCTCACTCTCTTAGCTCAAGCAAATCTTCCCTTAAAGTTTTGGGATCACGCTTTCCTCACTGCAACTTATCTCATCAATAGGCTGCCCTCACCCAACTTGCACAATAAATCTCCTTATTTCTTGCTATACTTTAAATATCCTGACTACAAATTCTTAAAAACCTTTGGCTTCTCCTGTTTTCCTCATCTCAGGCCTTACAATTCACATAAACTTGCTATGCACTCCGAAAAGTGTCTTGGCTATTCACCTAGTCCCAAAGGCTACAAATGTTTGGATGCTTCTGGCAGAATATACATCTCCAAGGATGTTAAATTCAACGAGTGTAGGTTCCCCTATTCAGCCATGTTCTCCTCTTCATCTTCCCCTACTAGTCCTACACCTTGTTCTGCAAACTTTCAAGGTCAATTTGCTCCTTTACCTGTGCCTCTTACTGATGTATATCCATCACAATCTCAGAGTCATGCAGGCCTTATTACTCCTGCCATATCTCAGAATAGTTCTATATTAGCATCCAACACTGCCTCCTCTGTAGCTCATGAGTCAGCTTCTTTGGCCTCTACTTCAACTATCGAACCAGTCTCAGACACCTCTATATCAGTCACAGACTTGGTTGCAACTGCAGCTGTTAGCCATGAACAAGCTCTTTCCTCACCTGTTGTTCCTGACTCCAGTTCCTCTACTCCTGCTACTTCTGATTCCTCCACTGAAGAAGTTCCTGGTCCTCCTGCAAATCCTCTTAATGTTCACCCTATGCTCACAAGGTCAAAACATGGCATAGTGCAGTCAAAGCTGCATCCTACACTTCTTCTTACTCACTTTGAGCCCTCTTCCTACAAGCAAGCTCTCATTGTTCCTGAATGGCAAGAAGCAATGCGAGCTGAGTACAATGCCTTACTTCAGAATCACACTTGGTATCTTGTCCCTGCTCCTGCCAACAGAAAACCTATTGGCTGCAAGTGGGTTTTCAGGGTTAAGGAGAATCCTGATGGGAATATTAACAAATACAATGCCAGGTTGGTGGCAAAAGGCTTTCATCAAGTTGAAGGGTTTGACTACACTGAGACTTTCTCACCTGTAGTCAAACCTGTTACAGTTAGAACTGTTCTAACTCTGGCCATCTCCAGAAAATGGACCATTCAACAGATTGATGTTAATAATGCCATTCTTAATGGGGTGCTAAATGAGGAAGTCTATATGGTGCAGCCACCAGGCTTTGAAAAAGGGGAATCCAGACTTGTATGCAAGCTCCATAAGGCTTTGTATGGCCTTAAACAAGCACCTCGTGCTTGGTTTGATAAGCTCAAAGGAGCTCTCCTTCAGTTAGGCTTCACTGCCAGCAGGTGTGACCCTTCTTTGTTCATGCTTATCACACCATCCTACTACACTTTGGTGCTTGTCTATGTGGATGATATAATCATCACTGGCGTATCTTCAGCTTTCATTAAGCAGCTTGTTAGCAAACTAAATATGGCTTTCTCTCTCAAAGATCTTGGGCAGCTGGACTATTTTCTGGGTATAGAAGTCACTCATCTTTCTAATGGCTCTTTACTTCTTTCTCAAGGCAAATATATAAGAGACCTTCTGCACAAAACCAATATGGCTGCTGGAAAAGGCATAGCATCCCCTATGGCTTCCAGCACCAAGCTATCCAAAGTTGGCTATGCACAGGTGACTGATCCCACATACTTCAGGTCTGTGGTAGGATCTTTGCAGTATGCTACAGTTACCAGGCCAGAAATATCCTTTGTTGTCAATAAAGTGTGCCAATTTCTGTCTAATCCCCTAGAAGACCACTAGAAAACTGTTAAAAGGATCTTGAGATATCTTCAAGGGATTCCCTCTCATGGCCTACTTCTTTCCCCTGCAAATCTGTTTGCACCTCTCACTATTATAGGATTCTGTGATGCTGACTGGGCCTCTGATGTTGATGACAGGAGGTCCACCTCTGGTGATTGCATATACCTAGGCCCTAACTTAGTGACCTGGTGGGAAAAGAAGCAAACATTGGTGGCAAGATCTAGTGCTGAAATTTTATGGCTGCAGTCTCTCCTACAAGAGTTACAGGTGCAGTACCAAACTCCAAAGGTGCTATGTGATAATCTTAGTGCAGTTTCCTTGGCTCACAATCTTGTCCAACACTCTAGGACCAAACACATGGAGTTAGACATCTTCTTTGTCAGGGAGAAAGTGCTGAGCAAAGCCCTTGTTGTGACTCACATTCCTGCAGCAAGCCAATGGGCAGATATGCTCACCAAACCTCTCTCCACAGCCAGATTTCGGTTTCTCAAGAGCAAACTAAGAGTTGTTGACAAGCTTAAACTTGATCAACCACCCTAAGTTTGAAGGGGGGGGGTATTAGAGATAGGAGGGTATTATTATAATAGTTAGTGAGAATTAGACTAATGTGTCTAATTCCCTTTCTATCCCTAGGCCCTTCTATATAAGGGGTTCTTTGTAACTATATTCGGTTGAGAAAAATCAAATAACAAATTATGTTCTCTTCTCTCTTCTCCCTCTCTTTATTCTCTACTCTCCAATTTTACACATACATCAAAGGCAATATAGGTATGTTCACGTGTACTCTAGAGGAAGTAAAGGCCAAGAGTGTAGTCACCCGTACCAATCACCTTCCCCATCTGGTTGTCCTGAATCATGAAACCAAATTTAGAAAAGACAATAGATAAAGTGGAATTTTGTAGCAATTGGCCAACATATAAGAGGTTGATTCAAAATTGAGGTATGTATAACACATTGTGCAGTGTTAAGTGAGGGTTTAATACAAATGTGCTTATGGCTTAAATATGTACTTTGGTATAGTTAGGTAATGTCACAAATTTGTTGGAAATAAATTTATATGAACTAAACATTTGTAAGGAATGTACAATATGTGATGCGGCTCTAGAATCTTGAACTGAAAAGAATGCAGAAAGTAATGAAAAAGATGAAGCTTTCATTTTTATATCCACATTTCGATTACATTATTCTTTTAGTTTTTTTAACCAATGAACTAACCTCATCCCTTTTATAACCAAGAAATACAAGAAGTTGGATTTTTTATAGTCTAAGTCTCTAACCATTATCCCTATCATATACCTCAAATAAGGGTAGATACACGTTTTGTTTTAACATACTGCCTTTTTCTACTTTTGTTTAGAGATTTATTTTTTAGTTTTTTTATTATGATCATGTTATTTTATTATCTACTTATTCAAATGGATGTTCTTGAAATAACTTGTGAGTTGAATATTTATTGATATCTCTTTGTAGTAGTATAGTAATATTAGTATAGTTAGTTAATACTATCAAATTAAATTATATTTATAAAAGGACATTGATTGTATGCTTGTTTTATTTTTAGTTTGAAAATAGAAAGAAGAAGATAAATTGGTTTTGAAAGAAATATGTTACTATTTTATGATACCTTATCTTTTATCAATATGTTTCAATTTTTTGATTACTTTATTTATTTTGTTATTTAATTCTTCTTTTTTAATCAATGGACATGTATTAATTTGTGTGTAGTTAGAATTTTAGTTTGCAAATAAATTTAAATTTTGTTGTATTTTTTATTGCGTTGCGATTTCAGAGTTTTAATTCAATTTACTTTTGAATATGTTTTGAACGCGTTAATTTTATTGGCCGGCCTCGTATAGTATTGACTTCTACATAAGTTTGTTTGTGGTTGCTTAACATAGCGCTAGATTTATCTCGAATTGGAAAACTGAGTCACTTACTTCTAACATCTAACATTTATTGTATTCCTTTACTTTATTGCACTCTAATTTTATCATTTACATTTCATGTCATTTTTCTTTTGCTCTTTGAGAATTTTACATTTATGCCATTTTTCTTTGTTCCTTGAGCACTTTACTTTTATGTCATTTTCCTTTTGTCAACTTGAGCTTTCCTTTTTCTTTTAGAAGATATTAATAACAACTTGAATATTAAAAGACTTAAGGCTCTTGAACTATGGTTACTATCCTTGAAATTTTTGGAGTATTGGACCTTAGGTCTTTGGACTTTGAGACCTTGTTGGTATTTTGTCTGTGTATTGGGAATTTTCTGTGTGTAGGTGTTGTTACCTTTATCATTAAGAAGTTCATCTGATACATGAAGCTTTATTTGATTTTTAGCATATAATGAAGACCTTGTTTTAGTTCTTTGGGTTGAAATATTTGATTTCATTTGAGTATTATGCTTGCTTGTTAAAAATCCAAAGGAAATGGAATCCTCTTTGTGACTTATTGTCAAGTTTGGCTTCTTGTGTGGTTAGAACTTTCTTTGCCTATCTTTTACTTTTTTGTACTTAGGCTAGTCTCTTCATTTCCTCTCATTCTTTAATTTTTAAAATTTTATCCCTATAATAAACCTTGACTTTGTCAAGTGAATTTTCAAAACATATTTTCTTTAATCAAATGCTAAACCACATAAGCATGTTCAAAATCTTTCAAAAAATGACTAAAAAACACAAACTTCATTCTAACTTTTTCTGCCTTTGTGCATCTTTCCTTTTAAAACCTATATCAAGATTAGACATGAGTCATTCATAGTTGAGATGTCATTCTCCTATCCTCATGGTTATGATTGTAAAAATGTCGACTTTTCCACTTGAGAGCTTGAGTAACTTGTTGATCTTATCCAACTGTAAGACATATCTCATGTAATGCATGCATTGTCCATTTTTCTCATACCTTATGGGCAACTAGTCGAGTTTTATCCCAAAAATGACAACTTGTCTTTTCATTTAAAATTAACAACACATCCAATTTTATTCTTTTTTTAGAAGAACTATGTGATTTTGATTTCACCATTGCACATTGGTAGTACGTAGGCATAAGGATCTCGAAGTCTTGTTGAGTTAAAATATTAAAAAAATAATTTATTTTCTCATATCTCTAGTTAAATTGAAAACAACCATTTTTCGCCAAAAACATATATTTTCAAGAGGTTCGTGTGCAGTATCGTGGATGTTTACGATGCTAACACCTTCTCTTTGCATAACCAACCCTCGTACCATGTTCTCTTTGAGTTTTGGTTATTGCTTTGCTTTTTGACTTGCTTTTTTGGGTTTTCTCGATATTTTCCCCTTTTCCTTTTGAAACAATAAAGTTCGGTGGTGACTCTTGCTTTTTGATGAGATAAGTTAATCAATAGCTTATTCTCAAATTTTCCCGTCGCGAATGCTGGGGAATATATCCTCAAGTGGGTTGAGCTTATCTTGTTTATCTGTGTTTGTGCTATTATTATTGTTGTTTGCTTATTTGTCTAGACTTTTCTAATTTTCAAGGTGCTTAGTGATCTTTACAAGGACAAGGCATATACTTGGACTTAAGTTACACCTAAAGTTTAGTAGGCTGGTATGGTCACTTCAACTTATGTGGATAAAGTCTTTAGTAAGTTGATTTGAGATCCCTTGCTCAGTGGAGGCCCCTTTAAGGGTAACATACGCTGAACAAGTCAAATGAGAAAACACTGTCACCTTCCACCTGGGAGCCTAAGAAGTTGAGAATATTAAAACCCCAATTACCCCTCTTGGCCTTTTTAGGATGTAATACAGTGGTTATTCAGATGTTTATCTGATATAGTTATTACGTGATCCTACGCTCATACGACTTTCTCTTGTGTATATCATTATCCCCCGAGTTAGTTGGAAGGCCAGTAATATCCGAAAGAGGATCTAAGACTCTAGTAAATTTTGTATAACCTGGTTCTTGTCTATATGATGATTGAAATTCCTGGCAGCAGATACGTGATGTCACAGAGAATGTTATGACACAGTATCTGACACTATGTTAACAATTCACACAGTAAATACAGAAAGCAGTAAAGAACACAATAAATTGTTTACCCAGTTCGATTCAACAAACCTACATCTGAGGGCTACCAAGCCAGGGAGGAAATTCACTATTAGTAGAATTAATTCAGGAATAAACCACCAGTTTATCTCCTTCACTTAAAACCTACCCAATGCAACTTCAACCTAAGTCCTACTTAGATCTGAGTACCTACTCACTCCCCCTCAATCACAGCAGTGATATCAACCTATTGACTAATTGAATTGTGAAGACACACTTCAATAAAATATCTTGATCTTGCTTCAAAGCTTCAATCAAGAGACAAACACTCGTGCTTTAAAGCTTTGAGTGATAAACTACCCTTACAGCAAATCCTAGTCCAATGCACTTATCAATTGATAGTTGCTTGGCTCACAAGAGAAACTAGAATTACACAATACCAACTGTTACAAATCCTAACAGTACACAAAAACAAGCTGCTATCTCTTCAATACATTCAAAGGGCGCAGCACAGTTGTAAGGGTTGAATTCCTTTTATAGAAGCAGTCCTGAAACTTCAGTTTTGGGCTTCCATAAAGATAGCTAGGGTTCACTTAATTTAATCCTAAAAACATGGTCTTTTCAACAACCAATTTAGGTTTAATTAAGATTAACCTAGTAGCCACGTGAGCATGCTTTCTAATAACAGAAAAATAATATTTAGCAGCTCAACAAACTTCCTGAAAAATCTCAGGAACAAACAGATTCTGCATAACAGAATGTCACACTGAATGTCATAACATCTGTTATGACATCAGACTGTTTTCTGCAGAATTCCCAGCACAGCTTTAGCTTCCAGTTCTGAGCTGTCTTTTAACATCCTTAGCAGGTAGGATTTATCTTCAATCTCTGAATGTCATGACATCCATCATGACATTGCTAAAGCCTAGTTTTACCAAAATTAATGCCAACCTAAAAACACTAACAAACTCCCCCTTTGGCACATTTTTGGCTAAAACTACTTAACCTATCAGAGTACATATGCAGCAGAAGACAAACTAGTTCTAAGCTTAAATAAACTAGAACCTAGAGATAAGATAAATTCTACCCATACAAAAATCCCACAATTCCCACAATTGCCCCACATACAAAATTTAAAAACTTCATACAGTTTCCCCAAAGTCCCATACTACTGTCACACAGTAGTTCTTCTCCCCCTTTTTAGCCATAAAGGGCCAAAGGAAACATTACAATTGCCTCAAACAATCAACATATAATTAAGTACTAGCATTGTTTCAGGGGTACATTTCTGTCAGGACATTACAAATCTGTCAATAAAGGATTACAAACATTCAAACAAAATTGGGAAAATACAAGAACAAGAAAACAGGAAATAATTGACAGAACAACATCAGAGGCAACAGGGGCAACAACTTCAAGTGCTTTCTTCTCCAGAAGAAGCACTGTGAAAGGACACATCTTCAAAGCCTTCTTTGTCAGCAACTGCTTGGTCAGTATCATCATCTTCCTCCATATGAGCAGCAGAAGTATCACCATCAAGCCTTTCTTCCTCAACCTCTGTGTCTTTTTCTTTTTCAAGAGTAGAGATCAGAGCTTCAAGGGTCTGCTTCCTTGCTTCAAGTTCCCTACAGGTCTCCTTTAGCACAGCTATGACATCTGCCTTCTGAGAGGTGACTTTGACCTTTGATGTCTCAGCTGATGTCATGACAATGTCAGGAACATGCTTCCCTTGAAAAAGTTTGTAGTGGAAGCCAAGGGCAGGAGCTCTTTTACTCACTGTATCTCTATTTCCTAGAATGTCAGGGTATTGATCAGTTAAAATTCCACACAAGAGGGAGAGAAATGTTATTGGTCCTTTTATAGCATAACTGTCAGCATGTTTAAGGATCTGATCAAAAATGTAGCTTCCATAGTCAAACTTTGCTTTTGTTCCAACAGCAAAAATGAACCTCCCCAGACCAATGGAGATGGTTGACTTGTGATTCGTGGGAACCCAGTTGGCTGCACCAATCTTGTGTAGAATAGAAAATTTGACACTTAATTTGCTAGCAGAAAGCTTTCCCTTCAAAGGCCAATGTTTTACCTGCTTGGCAGTGATTGTCTGACACACTTGATTGTCAGTTTCTTCAAGCTCAGGTTGAGCCTCATCTGATCTCCCTAAGTACTTGTTGATTACACTTGAGGAAAACTTCACTTTTCTTCCTCTGACAAACACAGTCTTAAAATCTGCTGATCTTCCATCAGCACAACCATTTGACAGGTTCACAATAAACTCCTTCACCAGACCTTCATAACAATTTGAGAACTTCACCACAGTTCTCATCAACCCTTCCTTGATCGGTCAATCACCTCTTTGCATTCAAGAGCATCTTTTGCGGTTCCTTTCAAGTGCAATTCTCTTCAAACTCACATATTTCCACCTATTAGCATTTTCAGGGTGGTGAAAGGAAATGTTGTCAATTGGCACTTCAGGAACTATGGGCATTTTCCCAAGAGACAACCTTCTTTTTGAATGAATGTCAGAGACATTCTCTGTAACATCAAAGTCAGAATCATCCTGATCTGAGGGCTCAGGTACTTTCCTTTTCCTTACAATTGAAGTGCTCTTTGCTTTAGGGGTATCACAAACATTCTTGACTTTGCCCTTCCCTTTGGAAGTTCCAACCTTGTTGCCCTTACCAGATTTTTCTACAACCTTCCTCTCAGCCCTAGGAGTCTTGCAGCCAACTTCAGCATTCTTCTCATGAACAGAGCTTTGAGCAGCACTTTTCTTCCCTTTCCTATTCATTACCCTTCTAGCAATGCTGGGATTAACCTTGGCTATGAGGTCATTATCAGAAAACTCCTCATCTAGATTGATGATATGAGAAACCATATTCTGATTGGTGTTCTTCTCAGGAGTATCTTCAAGAATGCTATCAGATATGTTGTCAGCAGAGGCAGCAGGAGGTTTATCAGAGGCACTATGATCTGAAGATTTCTCAAGAACCTCATCAGAAATCTCATTCACATTTGCAGCAGGAGATTCAATTACATTATCATCGTTACATCCTTCAGGAGCTGGAGCAGAAGGATTTACATCATTTTTCACAGGGTAATCAACATCATCACCAGATGTCTTGACATTCTCATTGACATCTGGATCAACTGCTAAGCTAGGGCTAGCAGACTTATGATTCAGGGGAACTGAAATCCCAGGCACAGACTTATTCTCATTTAGGATATCAGACACTACCCTAGCTATGGCCTCATGCACTGATCTAGATCCTTTTCTATTTACTAGTTCTGGGGGAACAGAGGATGATGGTACTGAGGTCTTACCAGAAGGAGATATTTGTGCCCTTCTTGCATTTCTTGTGCATCACTTCTTGACCTTTTCTGGGTTAGTGGCCATTGTACGCAGTGGTGACACTCTCAGAGCTTCAGCTTGCATGGCTTCAGTGTTTGCTCTAACTTCAACCATGGGGAGAGATGGAGATCCTGATTCCTGAGATGATGAGGATGATGAAGACATTTTTCGCTGATGGTTGTTGAGAGGATGAAAGCGAAAACAGCAAAGGGTTTCAAAGTTTCTTTTGAGAGAAGAAAGGATGGTACTACTTTCTAAAGAAGAAACTATTATATGAGGATGTCTCTTCCTATTCTTGGACTTCTTAAAATAAGGAAGAAAATACCTAAATAACCCTCTAAACAAAAGTTGAAATAAACACTCCCTTTCATCCCTTGTTGTAGGCTCAGTTAATTGCTACAACTTCACATATTGACAAGTACCCAGTTTGTCTCTCAAGGTCTTAAGTTGACTAGTCTTAAGAACTTTAGTACAAATGTCACAGGCCGATGTCATGACATCCTGTATGACATTGTACCTAGTCAGCATTTGCTTCATCCAGATCATCTTAAAGCAATTTCTCCCAGCTGCTATGCATTCAACTTTAACATTGTATAAAGTTAAACAGTTTTGCTTCTTGTTGATCCAAAACCTGAGACTGTTTCTCAAGAAGGAACCTCCATCAACAGGACTTTTACTCAAGATTTGAACAACACTTTCTCCACTGGATTTCTTGGACAACTTAAAATGTGGAGGGGTAAGAGTCCTAGTGTGACTGCCATTATTCAGTCCAAGCTTCTTGACACAATTCCTTGCATACTTGCTTTGTGAAAGAATTGTAGAGCCTTCCATCAATGTGTCTGACATTCCTTCAGATACTATGTCATTTTCATAGATGGATGCCACCATGATCTTTTCTCCTCTGACAAAGAGAGTTTCATCCAAGACTCCTCTCCTGTATCCTTTGACAGTAAGATACTTGGTTATCCTTTCATGCCAGATCCTAGTACTTTGCTTCAGTACTTTAGGAGTACTCAGATGTCTAGACATTGAGTGTGACATTTTGATTTCCTGTCCAGTCTTATGCTTACCACAGATCCTCCCTTTGACTATGAGAGATCTTGGTATCCTTCTGACTCCCTCTATGGAACTGATCCTTTTCATTCCTCTGAGGTGTGGATGACCAGATTCTTGCTGCCACAACTTTACTTCCTCTTCATCTTTGACTGTAGAACACACAGAAGACAGAGTGGTGTTCTCAGATTCCCACATGTAGCAGTTGTCCTTTGATCTGACTCCTCTCATAATCACTACCTGTTCATCGTTGATTACAAGACATTCAACCTTAGTGAAGTTGACTGTGAATCCCATATCACATAGCTGACTTATGCTAATGAGATTTGCATTCAGACCTTTTACTAGCAGCACTCCATTTAGATTTGGAACTCCAACCCAATTTGAGTTTCCAACACCTTTGATTTCTCCTTTAGCTCCATCTCCAAAAGTAACAAAGCTGGTAGAATGATGCTTAACATCATTGAGAAGATTCCTGTCTCCAGTCATGTGCTTGGAACACCCACTATCAAAGTACCAATCTTTCTTGGTAGACACACTAAGAGAAGTGTTAGCTACCAGAGCAACAATCTTCTTCTTCCACTGTTGAGAGTATGATACCCTGTTGGTTTTAGGCTTCACATAAGACCCTTGATTAGGATATCCATGAAGTCTGTAGCAGAAAGATTTTATGTGACCAAACCTTCCACAATAATGACATCTCCATCTTTGAAACTGTTTGTTCATGTTTCTATGATCTTGATGTTGCACCCAATGTTGTGACATCCGTTTTGACATAGGTCTATTAGGTTTGTTCTTCCTTTTGTTATAGACAAACTTCTTAGTCTCCATATACCCTGAGGCAGACCTATTCCCTGTCTTGTGGTATGACATCTTCTTTGTCATTGACTTCCTAGATTTGTTCCATACCTGGTTATTTGCAAATCTCTTTGCCGTCACATGCCCTGAGCCAGACACATTTCCTGTTTTGGGTTGTGACACCTGCTTTGACATTGTTTTCCTATGTCTCTTCTTCTTAATGTCACCAACAGGTTGCTTTTCAGCCACATATCCTAGACCATGCTTATTTCCTGCATTTTGTCCAAGCTGAAGAATTTCTTCCAACTTATCAGTATCAGATGTCAACATTTTGATAGATTTAGACATCTGATCAAGTTTGGAATTCAGCATAATAATATCACTATTGAGGTGATTTATAGTAGCTGCTGTGTTTTCCTCTTTCTCAGCCTCCAACTTCACATTCTCAGCTTCCAACTTCTCAATCATCTTTTTCTGTTCCTCATTTTGCTGACATGCTTCTCCATTTTTTATACACAGCTTCCTGTAGTTTTCAGCAAGCTCTTCAAATGTCACTTCCTCATCACTAGAATCCATATCAGAGTTGTACACTCCAAAGAGAGCAGTTACAAGTTTGGCACCTTCTTCCTCAGATTCACTTCCTGAATCACCATCAGACCAAGTGACAGCCATTCCTTTCTTTTGTTTCTTTAGAAAGGTGGGACATTCAGCTCTAATATGTCCAAATCCTTCACATTCATGACATTGGATTTTACTGCCTTGACATCCTTTTTCCTCTGACTTGGATCTTCTGCTGGAGTCATAAGATCTGCTAATGTCAGATGGAATGTCCTTGACATTTGACATTGACTTTGGATCAATCCTCCTGATCAGTTTGTTGAACTGTCTTCCAAGTATGGCTATAGCTTCAGATATCTTCTCTTCATCTTCCACCTTGCATCCCTCTTCAGTATTGGATACAAGTGATATGCTCTTGTTTCTCTTGTCAACAGGTTCACTGATTCCCATCTCAAAAGTCATAAGAGATCCAATAAGTTCTTCAACCTTCAAGGTGCTGATGTCTTGAGCCTCCTCTATTGCAGTGACTTTCATTGCAAATCTCTTAGGCAAGGATCTGAGAATCTTTCTCACCAGCTTCTCTTCTGACATCTTTTCACCAAGTGCTCCTGAGGCATTGGAAATTTCCAAAATATTCATGTGAAATTCATTAATAGTCTCATCTTCCTTCATCTTCAAATTCTCAAATTTGGTAGTGAGCATCTGAAGTCTTGACATCTTCACCTTGGATGTCCCCTCATGAGTAGTTCTGAGAGTGTCCCAAACATCCTTGGCTAACTCACATTGATGAACCAGTCTGAAGATGTTTCTGTCAATGCCATTGAATATAGCATTCAATGCTTTAGAGTTCCCTAGAGCTAGCTCTTCTTCCTCTTTGCTCCATTCCTCCTCAGGTTTCAAGACAGTAGTCCCATCTTTCTCAAGCTTGGTGGGATGTTTCCATCCTTTATCAGCAGCTCTCCAAGCTTTAATGTCCACTGATCTTAAGAAAGCAACCATACGAGGCTTCCAGTAATCATAATTAGACCCATCCATAATAGGTGGTCTTCCTCCAAATCCTCCTTCTTTATCCATTACGCCAGAAACTATTATCCCTAGATCTCACCCAGAAATAACAAGCAGGGTGCCTACTCTGATGCCAATTGAAATTCCTGGCAGCAGATATGTGATGTCACAGAGAATGTTATGACACAGTATCTGACACTATGTTAACAATTCACACAGTAAATACAGAAAGCAGTAAAGAACACAATAAATTGTTTACCCAGTTCGATTCAACAAACCTACATCTGAGGGCTACCAAGCCAGGGAGGAAATTCACTATTAGTAGAATTAATTCAGGAATAAACCACCAGTTTATCTCCTTCACTTAAAACCTACCCAATGCAACTTCAACCTAAGTCCTACTTAGATCTGAGTACCTACTCACTCCCCCTCAATCACAGCAGTGATATCAACCTATTGACTAATTGAATTGTGAAGACACACTTCAATAAAATATCTTGATCTTGCTTCAAAGCTTCAATCAAGAGACAAACACTCGTGCTTTAAAGCTTTGAGTGATAAACTACCCTTACAGCAAATCCTAGTCCAATGCACTTATCAATTGATAGTTGCTTGGCTCACAAGAGAAACTAGAATTACACAATACCAACTGTTACAAATCCTAACAGTACACAAAAACAAGCTGCTATCTCTTCAATACATTCAAAGGGCGCAGCACAGTTGTAAGGGTTGAATTCCTTTTATAGAAGCAGTCCTGAAACTTCAGTTTTGGGCTTCCATAAAGATAGCTAGGGTTCACTTAATTTAATCCTAAAAACATGGTCTTTTCAACAACCAATTTAGGTTTAATTAAGATTAACCTAGTAGCCACGTGAGCATGCTTTCTAATAACAGAAAAATAATATTTAGCAGCTCAACAAACTTCCTGAAAAATCTCAGGAACAAACAGATTCTGCATAACAGAATGTCACACTGAATGTCATAACATCTGTTATGACATCAGACTGTTTTCTGCAGAATTCCCAGCACAGCTTTAGCTTCCAGTTCTGAGCTGTCTTTTAACATCCTTAGCAGGTAGGATTTATCTTCAATCTCTGAATGTCATGACATCCATCATGACATTGCTAAAGCCTAGTTTTACCAAAATTAATGCCAACTTAAAAACACTAACAATGATAAATCTTAGTTCTTACCCTGTGGGATGGTTAGACTCTTGACACCATACTCGTAACTTTGAACATGTGATCCTGCTATAGGGATTTGCATTGCATATCATTTTCATCCTTTGCATACTTCATGCATACACCCAGGTTTCTTGGGATCTCATTTCCAGTTGTCTTTTTCTTCAAGTTATTTTTCAACTATCAAGTTATTTTGTCAACACAAATATGACACCAGAGTCAAAGTACGACACCACTTGGTTACTCCCTAGTGCTTTTTCCTGATAGGCTCATGATGTCATGTAGGCGTTTTTACAATTGCGATACTCATGTGCGTATAGATGATTGACAATTTTGTGATGACACCTAGGAAATGTCACTTTAAGCCAAATAGCTTATGATGTTACTCATCACAGATGGAGTTGTGTAGCCACTTATGCGTAAATCACTTTGAGTCTAGTAGCTCTCGAAGATACTCATTTGACTCATCGTGTGATGTTCTTGTGCGAGTCTATTGAAGCTAGGCACTTGGACTACTCATCAAGGGTATGCTTGTGTGGCGTAGGTAGATAGACAAATACTACTTCTGAATTCCACGTATGCGAGTACGGGCCTGCATACTTACACTACAAAAAATAACGCTTTTCATGACGAAGATTTCACGTCATCTAGGGAAAAACTGAGGTTTTATACCAAGGTGCCCCATATATTTATTTATTTATTAAAAAACAACATGATCCCTCGTTTATTTAGAAAGCCGATGTGACATACCATTCCCGACATGCTTCGAGCCCCAGCTACTGCACTTTATGTTTCTACTAGTAAAATTGTGTAAAATAAATTATCTAACCCTTCGGTTTCTTCAATAAAATGAGGGATAAATAATCCAATTTTTAATATAAAAACACTTGTTGGACAAATTTAACCCAAATGTTATCTTATTTGTAGCCGCCCCACTATTTTTTTGGGATGGATTACAAAACTGAAAATATGTTATTCTACTTGAGCAAAGCATTTATTCGGCTTTTGCAATCCATCTCAAACAATGGTGTTGATGTTGTTGTTGAAGGTTTTGAACAACTAAGATATACCCGTCGTTATTGGTGGATTACAAGTGCTGCACAACAGTTTCCAATCTTTGCAACAGAAACCTTATTATAAGTTGGATGCATTCAAATATGTTGTTTATGCTAGTGAAGGCAATGATAATGGTAGATCAACAATCAATCTTTGATGCAATGATAATGACAGCAAAATAACCAATCTTGGATCTCTAGCATCTTGTATGGGACTCGGACATGCTGTATGTTTAACATTTTGGGTAAACCATGTAACTATTTTTAAAATATATATAATCTAACCCCTCGATTTTATTCCAAAACCGAGAGGTTAGTTAATCTAACCCCTCAGTTTTATTCCAAAACTAAGAGGATATTTAATTCCATTTAGTTAATACATAGATTTGTTTACTTCTACAGTTTTGGCATAACGTTAACAATGCAATTCAAATCCTACCTCATTTATTACATTGCATAACAAAGTACACATTAAACATAAAGGAGATAATAAAATATAACATCTTCAAATTTCCATAATGTGATACGGTGAACTGACTTTATAGGATTTTTGTATCCAAATGTGCGGATAGCAAGAGTCGCCACCGACTTTTATTTTTATCCAATTAAGGGAAGGTAAAAGTAACAGAAAAAGACCTTCGTTAGATTCTGAGTTCGGGAGAATGGTTATGAAAAGGGAAGGTATTAGCACCCCTTTTCATCCGTAGTTATCTACGGGCTCTTAGTTGCTCTAGATCACTTTTTAAAATTGCTTTCTGTGTGTTTGACAAAAATGTTTTGGAAAAGGCATTTCGCTTTGACTTTGTAATGACTCATGCAGGAGTGTATACAAAGTGTTCGGAAATGTTTTTGTTTTTGGAAAGATTTTGAACTTTGAAAAAGAATGTGTGATGTGAAAAGCATTTGGTAGAGCGAGCAACTAAAAGACTTATTTACCCCCTCAGAATTGGTCGTTTTGTTGTACTTCTACATTCCTTTAGAATAGCGCTAGCCATACCATTAGTTAGTAGGTAGCTCCATTCGTTGGATGTAAGCGGGACATTCGAAGGGACATCGGATGGTCATAGAAAGCAACTTGTAGGAAGTATCCTAGCACATTCGAAGGGACTATCATCATTTTTCGTAGGCTACAATCGAGGGTCAAGAACATGTATTCGGAAGCGACATCGTGGGTCTTATGATCTTTGTATCGAAGGGACTATGATGATTTGTTTGGAAGGCAACGATGCTAGAATACCTCTACGTTCGAGGGACATGACCATTTTGAATTCGCAAAGGGAACGAGAGAGAATTACCCTAAGGGGTGCGTGTGTGAAAGAAGTGTGTTGGATTCAGAATATGTTATCTTGAAAATTAGTGGGCTATGTTCGTTATTATCTTGCCATACACGCCTAATTATTAGCAATTTATAGGGTGCGGAAAGTAAAATGCGGAATGTAAAGTGCGGAAATGTAAAGTGCGGAATGGTAAACCCTACGCTATTACAAGGCTTTGGGGCAGATACATAATTTAAAATGCGGGAAATAAAATCCTAAATTAAACTATTACATCCCATATACAGTTACATTATTGGAAAAAATAAGATAAAAATGGAAGAATCGTCTGAATCGGATTAACCTGTGAAACAAACGAGAAATCGGAAAATATGATGAAATCGAAATAAGAGAAAATGTTAGAAAAATGCAATTTTTATATGAGAAAAAATTATTATATGCTGGAAATAAGATAAACAAGTTAAAATAATTTTTTGGGATTTTTTAGATGCAATTTAATAATTTAAAATGAATTTACAATGATTTAAATGCAAAATTACAAATAAAAATAAATATGCATGCAAAAATATGTTTTTTAATTTATTAAATTAAATAAAGATTTTTAGAAAATAAATGCAAAAGGAAAATATTTTTTGGTAATTTTTTAATGCAGAATAAAAAATTATGAAAAGAAATTAAAACAATGCAAAAATATTAAAATAAAATAGAAAATAGAAAATATGTTTGCAAACTTGTAAAAGTAAAGTGTCTGAGCCAGGGATCGAACTGGAGACATTCCTCTCACAAGCCCACGCCTTTGCCATCTGATCTGGAACGCACGCGTGTCAATGAAACGGAACGGACAGATTACAAGCACGCGTCATGCCCTGGTTGCCTCGTCTCGGCGCCAAACTTCATCTTCCTCGATTTGAATTTTTGAAACTTCAGCGTCGGCTTTTGCTCGACGCTTCAGCCCTGGCTAAAACGAAAATCAAGCACACATAATATAAATTAATTCTAAAGCCATGGTTCGATTCAGGGCATCATTCCGAATGCATTAGTACTAGTCTCGTAGTCCAATTTTTCCTAATAAGCCAAGCCCTAAATCGAGCTCAGGAACCCTAGTTATGGCATATTACGTTTCAGGCCATGGAAATGCAATTAACCTGCCAGATCGCTTGCAAACTTTGTTCTAAGCATGAAACAAACATCAAAACTTGTTAATAATGCATGAATAATGAAACACGATTTTGAAAAAAGTATGAACAAACCGATTCGTGATTCCTTGATTCTGGATGGTTTTGAGCAATGTGAGGGTCTGGATCGACTCAAGAGGTATCAAGGAATGCAATAGACACCTTAGAATCGATTGAAAACAGCAAGAACTAGGGTTGCAAATTGCTTCAAGAACACGATTTTTTCAGTTTGAGAATAGGGTTTCCAAGGCAATTTTTTCGTCCTCTTGTGATTGGTATGCATCAGGTATATATGCTGGATGGATTTGGGATCATAATTGGCAAGAATCAATCACCATTCAATGATAATCAAATTTGATTTTTCATGAAAATCAAATTTTCAAAATTTGCTCAATTCCAATCCAATCTTGCCTTTTTTGATCCAATTTCGAAATTGCTGGCCTTTAATGGATTGCTTGGGTCTTAAGAAGAGAATAAAATCAATCTTTCAATTAATTTTGATTTTATAATTTATTTTTAAATTTAATTTGCATTTAAATGAATAAATTACAAATTAAATAGAAAAATAAATCAAAAATTCGTGGCATTGGGCTTGGATATTCCTAATTGCATGAGGAATAAGTTAGGATGAAGAAAAGTAGGCCCATTTGCAAAAGATTTGATTTTTGAAGTATCTCTTTGTGCATTCTTTCAAAATTGCCCAACTTGTGAATGGTGTATCTTGCTCAAATTTCCACATTTTTGAGTGTTCTTGGACTTTTTAGAAAGCTCTAAGAGTCCTCTAACCAACCTTTTTGGTCTCATCTCAATTGGAGTTACCATGCTCAATATATCTTCAAAGCAAAAGTTGACTTTTTGTTGACTTTGAAAATGACCGTAATGTTTTGAGCTATACCTCTCAAATGAAGCATTTTTGGACATTCTTGTGAGACATGAAGTTGTAGAGAATTGAATTTCCTTCAAAACAAGAGGTGGTGGAAAAATTTCGAGAAAGTATGAGAAAGTTATGATCACCAAAGTTCATTGACTTTTCACCTAGAAACCCTAATTTAGAAAGTTTGACTTTGAGCAAATCTTGAGTTTTCTTGATGAATCATGATCAACCCTTGATCAAATGATGAATGTAACTTCAAAATGAGGATGTTGACCAAAAATTATGAAGTTTGATGTATGTTGACCACATTGACTTTTGTCCAATACAACCGATTTTCAACCATCTGAGCAATTGTCTGAGGAAACTTGACTTGTGAAGCTTGAAACTTGACATGGAGAATCTTTGAAGCATATGAGGAGGCATGAAGGCCATTGGAGATGTTGGAAGTTCATCTTGACTTGAGAGATACCAAACCCTAGTTTGGGTTGATTGTCTAAGAGAGAGTTTGTCTGATCAACTCTTGAGGAATCCTTGAGCATAGATGTATGAAATCTCTTGAGTAGATGGAGGGAAAATTTTGGGGTATGACACATAAAAAATTGATTTCAATTTGTTATGTAGTGTCTTGTTCTTCTTCTTTGAATCTTTATACATAACCTTCAAATAACTCATAGCTTCCACCTTTGACTTCATCAAGCTCTCATCTTCATTTCCACCTTATGCCATCATGTCTTCGTCCCATATAAACATATTACATGTCTCTACACTCCTCCAAAATGGACATCTCCAAAAATTCTTCCTTGATTTTGTCCCTTCTTGCATTGGTACAAAAACATATGACCATCACACCCACAGAATGGTCCATATTGTGATTTTATAGAAGTAGAAGACATAGAAACACCTTTGGATGAGTTTGTATTCAAAGAAGACATTGTTTTAGTATAGTTAGGCAATACAATATTCCAAAACTGAGATGATAGTTAAGTGTTATTTTTCATTGTTTTCAACAGCCTTAAACAAATCTATGCCATCCATTTAAAGGTTATCAACGCTCAAGAATTCGCCTTTAGTGATTCACGTGTAACCTAAGGGACATCCACGATATAAGTTGTCTTACGATAGGAAATATAACCAAAATGAACATATAAAGCGCTTGAAACCTAAGAACGCTCGGAAAAGTTCTCTACGATGGATTGCAAGCGCAGAAAATCATTTGGATTCAAGGTTTGTTTTCTTATATATTTTTTCATTATTTGATTTTTAGATTATTATTTTCTCAAATATTAATTACCTTACCTTTTTTTTTCATCATAAACCATTGCATGTAAGATCTAACAGAAGATGTTCTCCAAGATTTTATTATACGGAGATCTAAATCTACATCTTGAGGGGAAACAAGATAACCTAGGAATTTGATTTTTATCTTGAATCACCCTATGGAGTTTGACTTTTATCTTTATTTTCTGGGTAAACAATATAATTTTCTGGATAAATAATGTTTAGTGTAAACAATGTAAGATTCTGAATAAAGAATGTAAATGTAACAATTTTAAAAAAACCTTATATACCCCTCGGTTTTTGGAGAAACCGAGATAAAAGATACACCACACCTAGGGTTCGAACTCATGTACTAAATGATTTTGAAATAACTATTCATAACCTGCACGTTACCAATATATAGGTAACAGTGAAACAAGTAAAGGGTGAGATACTCCAAAACATATAATTAAAGGCATGATAGGTATATATATAATTTTGGAATTATAAACGATATAGATTAGTAAGTGTGTTCCAACACATATCTAAATCTCACCTACTTTTATCGTTATTCTAAAGTGTTTAATCTACACTTAATCGCCTTAGCCTCATCGGCACAAATCCTCACAACAACACATACACCTCCGTCACCATGAAATCGTCACAAATCATCACAACAAAACATACACCTCCGTCACCACAAAATCGTCACAAGCTAACACATCACTAATTAACATGACAATCATGAACAACCACATAAAACAACAACATCAAACAATGCTATTAACATAAGAAATATAAACAAAATCATCACAAATTGGCTAAAGCCCGTCGTCACTTTTGGCATAAAGCCCACCGTCGTTTTTGGCATAAAATCCCATCCTCGCTTTTGGCATACAAGCCCATCGTCACAAACATCATCACATTGTATTTGCATTAAGCATTTCATCAAGTTAAATCATCGCAAAACTCATCATTTATATTCATCGTATGGTTATCATGAAATTATTAAGTTATATTCATTTCATGTTCATCATAAAGATCATCACCAAACAAAGCATCATATATCATCGCAATTCAACATCATTCATCAATTAAAACCCAACGCCAAACAACTCAAACATAAACATAACCGACTCCATGAGACACGACTATGTTATGCATGTGGTACCCGTCGCTTTGTCCATAAATAGGAACACTTGGCATAAAAGCCTCGTCGCTTGGCATAAAAGCCCATCGTCGCCAATGCAATGTATGTGACTCGACAATAAAACAACACAACAGAAAAACATCATCGTCGCTCATCAAAATTGGCATAAAGCCCACATCGCCATAATTTATCCAAAACAAGATAAATATATCATCGCCTCATATTTGCATTATGCAAAACATCACCACTAATTCATTATCATCAAAATCATGCATTCACAAATCGGAAGCATTTATTAACAACATCAATATAATCATCACATCATCATGTACAAAGACATATAATATTGCATCGCATAATCAACAAGTATTCCTTAGTAAATACACTGTCGCAAACATTATGTTTATTCACACCGCATCATTATCAATTAATTCACCAAATCCCAAAAACGGAAAATTAGTCAAACACCTATAATCGTCGCGAAAGCCATTTCTAATAACCGGCACTAATCATAATCGTCAACATTGAAATCGGATTGCCCATACGTGCCTTAAATCTACTAAAACGCAATTCGGTTCAATTTAACCGTATTTTGGCCTATTTCGGGTCATCTCTTAAAAACTCGTAATTTCTAAAAACTAACCTCACCACTACGTTCTACACGTCGAGCTTAGCTAGCACGTCAATTTTCGTTGAATTCGGAGCAACTTGCTCTGTCGTCGAATTTATCGAAATCGAAAAATTGGAACATAATCGGGGCAAAAGAAGTGCAAAAATCAGAATATGGGAGGCTACAGATGCATCAACATGGGCCCCCGTGTTAATCAACACGGCCCGTGTTGAAAAGCCACCAGAAAGCACAAAAAAACACAAGTCAGTGAATCAACACGGGTGCCCGTGTGAATCAACACGGCCCGTGTGAATCAACACGGCCCGTGTGAATCAACACGGCCCGTGTGAATCAACACGGCCCGTGTTGATGGACCTGGCATCAACTCTTCCTCGTTCAAGGGATCAACACGGGAACCCGTGTGAATCAACACGGCCCGTGTTTATTGATCTGTGTGAAAACTCCATTTTTAACATTCCCAACTTCACTTTTACCATTCTCATTGATTCCAATCATCATCAACCTCATGATCCCTACTCCTATTCCAACTATTCTAATCTATTTCACTTAAACAATCAACCAAAACCCTATAAATCAACTTATCAACTTTTCCCCCAAATCCAAAACATAAACATCAAAACCTAACAATATGAGATGGAGAATCAAACCCCTTACCTCTAGTTTGGATGATCCATGATGATTCTACAAAGCTCACTCCACAAGCTTGCTCATGATCTTCCTCTTCTTCCCCTCTTGCTGTTCTTCTCAAAACCCTTTCTTTTCTCTCAAACTCTAAGTTTGTTTTTGTGAGGAAAAATGGAAAGAAAAGGAGGAAGAAATGGTTTTATAATTTATGTTTTCTTACTAGCTTCCAAGTTCTATGTTTGCTTGGTGTAGGAAAAATGGAAAGGAAAGGAAAGGAAGAAAAATGGCTTTTATAAGTTGTTTTCCTATTAGTAAGGTTAAGGGTGTAAAACCCAATTCTAACAAAATGCTTCCCACACCCCTATCTAATTATATCATCAATTCAATTAATTCAAATAATTCCGGGGAATTAAATATCGGATCCGAATAATATTTTACCAAACCGAACGGAATAAAAACCGGACCGAACAAAACGTCGCCAAATATATTATCAGATATATTGATTAATATAAATATTCTCATCGCAAAATAAATATCGATCGGTAATTTGAAAATATTAATATAATATAATATTAATTAAAACAGTGCGTTACAACTCTCCCCCACTTATAAACTTTTCGTCCTCGAAATATTGACCAAAACGAACAAAATGGGACATGCCTACGCATTCGTCCACTCAATCCTCGCGTCAACTAAACAACATACAAAATACACCAAAAACAAGGAAATATCCCTAACTACATCGTCCCATCAAGAACAACCATGCCGAGATGCAAAGCCCATACAATGCACTCGACAACCAACTAACACCCAACAACTAAATAAGTCGGTTCACTCGAGAACCAAACAAACAAGATCGCTACTATCCTAACGTCTCAACCATGGAATTAGTCTCACACTCGAACCGACACCTCGGAAACGAGTCACCAAAGATAGGAACATAAAGTCCTACAACACAACACCGACACCATCGCTAAATCGAAAACAACAAAATGGTTATACAAACCAAAACTGAAACAATCAGAATAGGATAGAACCACGCGTGCTACACAAACATGAAAAAGATGCCTTCATTCACGCATAAGCACGAACTCAAGAATTACACTTGCAGTTACCGCTCTCATTCCAGCCAATCACAAGGTTACATCGTCCTTGTAGATTACCAACGTACCACCCTTGAACAATAACAAGTTACCCAAACATAACTGAACTGCGATACACCACTCATCCTAGGGTGTATACTGACGACTTGCGACTATAACTCACTAGCCCAAATCCAACAATCCCGCATACTCGCTAAAACTCAATGCTCGATATCTAAACCATGTTGCGTCACTTTTATGCATAAGATGCCAACCGTAAAACAACTAGGTTACTTCCTCAACTTCACAATTACTCATAATGGATACGTTCAAAGCGTACACCCTTCAGGACACCTCGTAACATCAGCCTCATCAACTCGAAAAATCACTCTTGCATTCTTGATTGATCAACGTCCATTGATCCTCTAAAATACACGACATAGTTTGACCTTTTCAAATATTGTCCAAACACTCACTTGTGAAACTTTGACGCATACACTTGACTTCAACGAAGTCTTCCCTTATGACAATTCAATTCCCAAAATATATAATAAGTAATCACCATCCTCGCATCGTCGTAACGATCAATACACAGTTTCTTACTCGAAACACCTTTCATAACTTTCAATCTTCCAAAGTGGTAACTCAAACCAAAACACTCTCTCAAGAACTCTACCCATCAACGTCGTCTCATACTCCTGTAATTACAAAACAGCTGAATTTAAAACCATAACATAAACTTTATGGAATCCAACATGAACACCGTCGCGACCGACTTCAGTCACAAATAGTACACTTTCCTTTATAAAACATCAATCATCTTAAAGTACCTGTGGTTACCAAACCATCACCAAATTCTTTACCGTCAAGACTTATCTTAGTCGAAATCTAATAATTCACCGCGACCATTAGTATTCGACGAAATCCATATGTTAGTAGTGAACAAATCCTTAATAACCTTCTAAGCTTAATCTCAACAAGTGTCCCAAAACAAACATGCAACATTCTTCAAAATAATAAAATCCCAAATCAGATATTCTTGGGTTCACCGCGATATCAACATACTAAACTCAACAACAGACGAAGTCTCTTTATAGATCACACTCAAACTTTGAATTGTCTTCAACAATTCCAATCTTCTCGCTGTTAACATCTGCACCTTTAAGATTTCAAATGCTCACAACCACATCAAACTCTACTCACGTGTCCGACAATTTTCCTTAAGAAAATCAAATCGTTCCAAGGTAGTAATACACTTTTCCAACTCTATGTCGAAATACATCTTAAGTCCAAAAGGAAATATCACAATACGTCGCACAAGGTTCTTCAGTACAAAACAAAACCAAAATCAAAGCATTCGCTAAAATTTCCACTGGTTCAAACAAACTCGTTTCCCATTGCAAAGTCCAAATAGCGACTCAACCATCTCGGGTCAAAATACTCACGATCAATACCAACTTATAAAAAGATCTTCCACCAAACTCACAAAGTTAATCATCCAAAACAAAAGAACTTCTAAGCTCTGAAATACCTCTTGAGGTCTCCTACAAGATACAAAATAAATCTTCACGGAACTGTCCAAAATATCACTGTCTAAGTTGCTTACTTACGGCACTCTCGTCCAACAGTTCAAAATTCTATCTTTAGATTACTCGACATACACCGGTCTAACTTCACTACCAACAACGCAAAGCTTGGATGCTTGCTACGATTCCTTAACTTGATGTGAACCAAATAATATCCATGAACACGAAACAACTCTACAGCTACTCATGAGAGTACTGTCGAAACATTCCAAAATTATACCTGACGCATTAGTCACACTAATGACATCAACAAATACTCGCCAGGACCATGCACTATCTTGAAAATCATTGTCTAAACTTCTTCAGCTCTCACACTAACCCGTAGCCAGCCAGACTTCACATCGATCTCACTAAACACATAAAATCCAAATGACTGCTTCACTTAAATATCAAGCCTCGGAAGTAGGCACTTGCCCTCAATATCCACTTTGTTCCTTGACTGCAAACAACACACCAACTCGGGCAAACTTTGCTCTTCTCGAACAACACAACGGTAGCACTCCACGGTGACCCGCTCGAATAAACAACTCTGCTCAAACCAATCCTCAAGTTGACTCTTTAACTCTAATCCAGAAGCAAACGTCCCTTAAGGATACTTCAAATCACAACTAGTTCCAGAAACTAAATCCATCAAAACTTCACTTCGCACTACTGCGGTAATTCACTCACATCTCCACAATATGCTTTGGAAGAATCGCAACAAGAAGTTCGCTTGCCAAAATCTTGCTTCTCACCAAAATCCAAATTCGCCCACAACTCAAGTAACCATGCACCACCTTGCGCTAACTCATCTGCTTCATACACTATTAAGCTGGCAAGACAAGTCTATCCCAACCAACACAATTCCCGACTACTATCAACAAGAGATTAAGGGTGATCAGTTCCTCAATTTGTCAATAGAGAGTCAACAATCATGATGGTGACATAAACCATCTTTACCAAACTACAACAGCGCCTTCAACTTACACTTCAAGTTACCAAAGCGTAACCCTGCTTGAGGCTCCAACTCTAAGCCACAAGCGCCACCAAGAAGTAAAACGTCTCCCCCACTTGTTTCAAACTCATCTCTGCAGACAAACAAATAGAAACAAGCAAGTACCGACAGTGTTTTACACACATATCGCATACAAAAGGGTTAAACACACTAATAACCTGGTCGACAGACCGACCTGCTCTGATACCACTAATGTAACACCCCAATATTACCCAAGGTTTAATATGTAAAAATCAGAGTAAATTAAAATTTCATAAATTAAATACTGAGGCGTCACACAATCAAAACCAAATCACTTTAAACAATTCACTTTAAAGTATAAATCTCGGATACATAGCCTCGTTGCAAATCATAAATTAATTCATAAAAATAAAACATCTCCTTTATTAAACTTCCTCATCAAAATCATGTTTTCATAAATTATGATTCTTATTTACAAAGGAAAACAACAACAAGACAACATAATAATTCCCCCGAGTGCCACGTATCAGAGCGACACCGACTCGACTAATAGCAGCTATAAACTCCGTCTTTATAACCTGCACGTTACCAACATAAAGGTAACGACGAAACAAGTAAAGGGTGAGATACTCCAAAACATATAATTAAAGGCATGATAAGTATATATATATATATATATATATATATATATATATATATATATATATAGTTTTGGAATTATAAACGATATAGATTAGTAAGTGCATTCCAACACATATCTAAATCTCACCTACCTTTATCGTTATTCTAAAGTGTTTAATCTACACTTAATCTCCTTAGCCTCATCGGCACAAATCATCACAACAACACATACACCTCCGTCACCACGAAATCGTCACAAGCTAACACATCACTAATTAACACGACAATCATGAACAACCACATCAAACAATGCTATTAACATAAGCAATATAAACAAAATCATCACAAATTGGCTAAAGCCCATCGTCGCTTTTGGCATAAAGCCCACCGTCGCTTTTGGCATAAAAGCCCATCGTCGCTTTTGGCATAAAAGCCCATCGTCACAAACATCATCACATCGTATTTGCATTAAGCATTTCATCAAGTTAAATCATCGCAAAACTCATCATTTATATTCATCGTATAGTTATCATGAAATTATTAAGTTATATTCATTTCATGTTCATCATAAAGATCAACACCAAACAAAGCATCATATATCATCGCAATTCAACATCATTCATCAATTAAAACCCAACGCCAAACAACTCAAACATAAACATAACCGATTCCATGAGACACGACTATGTTATGTGTAACACCCCATCTAAATACCCCAAATATATCAATTAAATTAATATCTAATTCAGCTTTAATCAGAGTTAACACGGTATAATGAGGGATGTCACAATTAATAGATAAAACAAAACTTCAATCAAACAGTAGCCATGCTACACTGAGGATCAACGTTTTCAAGTAATTCAGTCAAGTTAAGACCATGTCTTACACAGCGGAAAATATCATCACCAAAAACGGAATAATTCAATCATTGTATTCCCAACAAAATTTTAATTAAATAATAAATCAATGTCTAATTCCTCATATAACGTTCCCTAGTGTTACAATCTAATCAGAGCATGACACTGACACGCGGACTAAACGATAAGCTCTAGAGCCATCCTCACCGACTCTTCAGCTGCTAACCTTAATCTGAAATGGTAAAGTAAGGGTGAGACTTCTCATAATTAAAGCATATTATAAGTCTTTCAATCAATAATATCACAAGCATATTATTTCACCCACTTAACATAAATTGATTCACACACACACCACATTCATCATGCATAATCATAATAATCAAAGAAGAGTAACACGAAGACATCCTAACATGTTACCACTTCATACAAATACAATGCGACTCAATGCATGCGGTACCAACACGTGACTAAGTCACCCAACACCGATCCATCATCAACCGGATACGGTTCCATCGATTCGTCCATAACCACCGGACACGAATCCAAACCACCCATCCTCACTGTATCGGTTATCGGCAATCCAAGTCAAATTCCGCACAATGGGAATTAACTTCACCAAACAATGCAAATGCACGCACATCAATAGCATGCAACATCAATCAGTCTATGTATACATTCATTTAACATAACTGAATCGCAACAATCAACATGATATATCAACCAATCAGGCATACATCTAAATCAGCATAAACATGCAAACCAATCAACATGATATATCAACCAATCATGCATACATCTAACATCAGCATAAACATGCTATTACATCTACACATTATCAGTATATCCATAACACAGGATCTCTGCTACATACACATCCATACTCATCAGTCAAAAGTCACCTATCCCGGAATTTGGCTCGTTTTCAAAATAATTTCAAGTTTTGGAAAATATTTTCATTTCATAAAATAGAGCATTAAATTTAGGAAATAACCTCCAAAACGGCGCTCAAAACGGACTTACGGTTTGAAAGTTATGAATTTTCAAAGTTTAACATTTTTCAAAAATTAGAAGTGGAACCCGGTTCCTACATATACAGGAACCGGTTCCTGAAAAGTTCCAAAACCTCGTTTCTGCAAAAATGTATGGGAACCCGGTTCCTACCCATACAGGAACCGATTCCTGAGTGTATTTTCCAGTTTTTACCAATTTTTCAAAGTGGAACCCGGTTCCTCCCCACTGGGAACCGGTTCCCACGTATTAAAAAGCCATTTCCTGCACTTTTGACAACATTCCTTCATTCTCAATCAAACACAAACTTACCCATACGAATCCCAACATGGAAAACACCAAAACACATCCAATTTGCATCATTATCACATCAAACAACATATTTTCATCATTTCTTTTCATCTACTAACACCCTAATTGTTTTCAATCCATAATCTGACACTATCTGACACAATCTGACACCATCTGACACAATTAAGTATACATCCATGGAAACCTAGAAATTCCCAAACTAAGGTTTCCTAACATGCTATGATCTATAGTATCAAAATCAAAACCTATAATACGAAATAATCAATCGAAATCACCCCTTACCTTGTGGGTTCTTCGAATTCTGACACTTCTAGGTTTTCTTCCTTCTTCCTCCTCTTCTCAACTTCACGTATTCCTGTTTCTCCAAAAATAACTCCTTTTCCTTCCTTTCCTTATTTTATCCCTTTTATTCCTTTAACACAAATAAAATGTATTAAATAATGTGAGTAGAGTATTTTACTCCTCACACCCCACTTTACTCTGCACACCTCTCACAATTCAATTCCTTTATTCCATAATTAAACCCAATAAATTCAATATATTAATAAATTACATTCTTAATTAAATTAATAATTAAAAATCATAATTATTTAATTACCGAATTATTTTGGGGTGTCACAACTCTCCCCAACTAAAAGAGTTTTCTTCCTCGAAAACATACCTTAGACGAACAGCTCGGAATACGAGTCCTTCATCTGACTCTCCAGCTCCCAAGTGACATTTCCATCTGCTGGTCCTCCCCAAGCCACTCTTACCAATGCGATCTCTTTGCCTTGCAACTGTTTCCACTCTTTCTGATCAAAGAGATACTTCAGGCTCTTATGATCACTGAATACACAAACCAAGAAGCATATAAATAATGCCTCCACAACTTCAAAACAAATACAACAGCTGCCAACTCTAAATCACGAGTCGGATAACTCCTTTCATGCACTTTCAATGGTCGTGAAGCATAAGCCACAACCTGCTTATCTTGCATCAACACACCACCTAATCCCATTAATGATGCGTCACAGTACACAACAAAAGACTTAGTCGGATTCGTCACAGTACACAACAAAAGACTAGTCAACCTCCTCTTCAGCTCTTGAAATCCTTCCTTCCAACTATCACGTCATGTTTGACATCATTTCCAATATCACTAACAAATATCCCTCTTATTCAACCACTATAATCCCACACGATCTATTGTTATCGGGTTAAGAATGCATCAGTTCATCTCACTTCTTACCTCCTTCACTCTAGGATACATGATTTATCACTTCATTACACTGCAACACAATTATAAGAACCTCCACATAACCGCAATGTCCCCAACATTTATACACAATGCCAGTACCACAAGGCTACGTTCCAACGATCGAGCTTGCAAATTAATACATCTATCAGAATGGATGTAACACCAATAAGACATAGAACCCTTCACCTAACAATTCTATTTTGAAATTTCTAATAGTTTCATAAACTCCACACCTTCTAACGTTTAATTTGTGACTTCCAAAAATCATACTCGCATAACCAAGTGCATCACATTACGCTTTCGCTACGCGACTCTGATTATTTACCTTAAGTCATTATCTTCATTTGATTCTTATGAACTACCAGCTCTACAAGTTTCATATTTATCTTTAGACTCTCTTTAATATCTACCAAAAAAAATCATTGTTCACCTTTTTACATTCTAAACCTTCCACTTTGCGGCTTCAACTCGCATACACACTCAAGTCGCCGACCTGCTGAATAATTTCCAAGTCTTTTTCATAGCCCTTTTCCTCTTAGTTTCATACGAACTGATGAACTACTATCCTCTCAATAGAACGTCAACCACTTCACACACTATCAAGCTTGCAAGATGAGTTTATTCAATCCAACACGATCTCGTCTATTATCAACAAGAGATTAAGGGTGATCAGTTCCTCAATTTGTCAATAGATAGCCGACAATCACAATGGAGTATAAACCACTGTACCAAACTATAATAGCGTTCCTTTAGAACTCGT
Organism: Vicia sativa; assembly: GCA_021764765.1. Lineage (NCBI taxonomy): Eukaryota > Viridiplantae > Streptophyta > Magnoliopsida > Fabales > Fabaceae > Vicia > Vicia sativa. The sequence continues at coordinate 137,860,740 of CM038794.1, forward strand.
GCTCGAAGTCACCCAAGCACCATGGTCCAATAATCTTCCTTTAAGGTTTACAACTTCTTCCATAATTATTTCTCATTTGATCTCGACGATGAGATACCGTCGATCAGACAATTTACATAATCTTCTTCACACTCACTTAGCATCACACAAATGTTAAGTATTTTTCCCACTCATGAAATTCTAACATACCAAATACACCATAACTCATTTTGTTTCCATTTGAAGTTCTTATCCATACAGAGAACTCTAACGAAATTCACAACTCTTAGTCTCCCTTTAAATCTCATAACATCTAGGATCCATATATGTTCAGTCTGAATCTTATTTCAAATGCAATCTCGGTAATACATCTCATCATATGATCGGTAAAAGAAACTTCCAACATTTTCTTAACACATGTCAATATTTTGACATCTTAAACATGATTGCATTTCCTATCGAATTTATTTTTCCTCTAACATCACTTATCTTTTCCTCAGAAGCTAACGTCACTTATTCATCCTCAATCGACATAAGTTGCATCTCTAATACTTTCGCATTCTTACTAATACCAACATCTCATTCATTAAGAATATATCATTCTTGACCTCGTCTCAAATAAACTGCGACTGTTACTGGTTATATCCATAAAATCTTCTAATACCCGCAACTAATTTTGGATTTTCCCACTACAACACTACGTCAGCCTCAGGTGGGTCTACCGCATTACCGTCACTTGAGATAACATGATAAAGAAAACTCATATCCTCATACCGTAATATATACCATGAAAACTTAACAAAATTCTACTCCCTTTCAAAGTTGGAATTCCCTCACAACATTCAACATGCTTATACCGAATTCTAGAAGCTTCTCTCTAACTATCTTCATCCTTAACCTGACCATAAAGGTAAGTTAACCTCAATTCGACTTTACTACAGGTATACTTTCCAATCAATTGATCCATCAAATCACCAATAATTTGAAATAGATATTTAGTCTCAACCACCACTTAAATCAGTTATCAGAAATCCACACGCAATTCATGCTACTTTCTTTCTCCTTGACTAAGGAAATTAGAGCTCCCCAAACAATACACTTGGTTTTACAAATCTATTTCTTTGCACATCTTCCAATAGCTTCTTCAATTTCCTAACTCTAAAGTTGACGTCTTGTATGGTGTCATAAAAACGAGTTATGTACCAAGAACGACATCAGTAACAACTCCGATTCTCCTCAAACATAACTACTTGATAAATAAATTACTTCCAGGTGCTGGAACCACTTTTAAAACAAAGTTCATCACATTATCTTTCCAACGCTTCAAACGGAACTCAAATCAGACATCCAAAACTCAAGTTATGAATCTTACAAGTTTTCGGAAAAAAAATGTTGTCAGCTTCAGGAAATCAATTCCCTGGGATAGGTAATCGATTTCCACCTTGTGAGAGTGAAAAATCCCAAAACATCATAGAATACAAAATTTGAGATCCTAACTTCAACATACCGCAACACACATCATTCACCATGATTAATTGCGTCAAGTTACAACTCCAATAACTAATTCACACAATTGCATACTTTATATCAACCATTGACACTGACACAATTAATCTTTTCAAAAACACAAAGAGGTAACTCACACAGACAACTCCACAATCAACCGGAAGTGTTGCAACATTCAACCACACCAGCTTCGTCTTCTAAGAGTCATCCTTCTTAATTACCAAATATCTTCTAGGCCAAGAATATGCATCGACTCATCAAAACGATTCATAATTACTTGGTTTAACTTCAAACATTCGACCAAATGATAATTTCAAGCTGATCCAACATCTTACTCTAACGACAAGTCGCTACTATTCCCAGGAAAACATCAGAACTCACACCCAAATGGGACATCATTATCCATAACATCGTCCTCCACTCTCAGTGATGCGAACAACACACGTACTTAATTGTTACTCCTTAAGAGAACTTTATCTGACCGTTATACTGAATTTCTTGAATTCGTAATCCCTCCGAATTCGGGAAACTACACAGTCTAACCAACATCTGCACTCATGTAACCAATAGCACATCGATCCAACTCTTCACACCAGAACATCTCAGAGAAGTAAAGTTTCTCCCCCACTTGCTTCTAAACCACTCCTGCAATCCGGTAGTTAGGAAAAACAAGCCAGTACCGACAGTGTTTCACACACATGTCGTATACAAAAGGAATAATGACATTAAGACACTGGTCACAACGATCGACTATGCTCTGATACCACTATTGTAACACCCCATCTAAATACCCCGAATATATCAATTAAATTAATATCTAATTCAGCTTTAATCAGAGTTAACACGGTATAATGAGGGATGTCACAATTAATAGATAAAACAAAACTTCAATCAAACAGTAGTCATGCTACACTGAGGATCAACATTTTCAAGTAATTCAGTCAAGTTAAGACCATGTCTTACACAGCGGAAAATATCATCACCAAAAACGGAATAATTCAATCATTGTATTCCCAACAAAATTTTAATTAAACAATAAACCAATGTCTAATTCCTCATCTAACGTTCCCCAAAATTTTAATTTTAAACGTTTTTTTTTTAATTTTCTTTATAATAATTAAACGTTTTTAATTATTTTTGTTATTTTTGTCTATAAATATTTATTTAGAAATTGTATATTATAAATTTTAATTCTAAAATATATATTTTTGGGTCTATTTTTAATGACGTAACAACAATTAAATAATGTCACCTCATAATTTCAATATCACATATGCAAATTAGACTATTTTGTCATGAAATATGAAATATGATATTGGAGATTTTTTTTATAGAGAGACTAAAATATTTAGAAAAATAATATAAAGGGACCAAAAGTGCATTTAAGCGTTTTAAAACTAATTTGGGAGTTATTTTTGAAGAATGAAATAGTTAATTAGTTAAGATCGTGTCATGCTTTTAGTGTGCTTGGTACAAACCTAGGTTGAACCATATTGTATTTTATGGGTGTTTTAAGTCATTTTTTTAATGGTAAATAGACATAGTAATTGAAATGAAAAAAAAAAAGAAGAAAAGTTAATGTGACATTTAAAAAATGAATAATAATGATGATGATGATGATGATGATGATGCAACCATCCATGTCATGAAAAAAGGTAAGGTGGTAGAGGAATCAAGATTCTCTCCATTTTTCTCCTCTCCATTTTGTCAATTTCTAAAGTTTTATAAATATAAATGTATTTATGTGACATTTGATGGGTTCAATAAATTTTAATATACTACAAATGTCCTCTAAACTATAGTAATGGAGAAGGAAAATGGAGAGAACAAATGGAGGGGATCTTGACTCGTGGTAGAGCCCCATCAGTGAGTCCTTTATCTGATCAGTGAGTTTTTTTAATTTTATATAAAGAAATAGTGAGAGACTCATGCTCTCGCACAGGTGAATTTATTTTAATATTGGCAAAATAATATTATGGCTAAGTTACATTTTTGGTCCCCTATTTTAGTATTTTCACGATTTTAGTCCCCATATTTTATTTTTAAATATTTTTGGTCCTCATTCCCACTTTGGCTACAAAAAACGACTATGTTTCACTTTTTAAAATACATGTTTTTTCTTCCTTGTAATTGTATAACACACAACTGATATTTTATTATATGCCGCGTATTTTAAAAAATGACATATAAGCGTTTTTTGTAGCCAAAGTAGGGATGGGGGACCAAAAGTGTTTAAAAGCAAAATAGGGGGACGAAAATTGTGAAAACACTAAAATAGGGGAGAAAAACTGTAATTTAGCCTAATATATATATATATATATATATATATATAAAATATGAAAAATTCATATTTATTAGAAAAGTATAATGAAAAATTATAAAATCAAAATATTACAACAAATAATATAATTATACAAAATATAACGATAAACTTGACAAATGATGTATTTAGATACACATGTGAATTTAAATTGAATTACGTAATGTTAAAATAAACTCAATGTATTAAGTAATTTTAAAAAAAACTTGTGACATGGAGAAAGAAAAAAATTAACATTTAAAAATAATGGTAATAATTTGATAATAACCCCGTAAGATAAAAGTTAGTTGTGTGAATAATATGTAGTATTATTCAATTTTATAAAATAGATTTTTAATTTTATTAAAGTTGAATAATAGATTAATTAGTATTTAACGAAAAAGTACAATGAAAAATTATGAAATCAAAATATTACAACAAATAATATGATTATACAAAATATAATGTTAAACTTGACAAATGATGTATTTAGATACACATGTGAATTTAAATTGAATTGTGTAATATTAAAATAAACTCAACATATTAAATAATTTTAAAAAAAAAAACTTGTGACATGGAGAAAGAAAAAAAATTAACATAAATAACGGTAATAATTTATTAGTGATCCGTAAGATAAAAAGTTAGTTGTATGAATGATACGTAGTATTATTCAATTTCTTAAAATATGTTTTTAATTTTATTAAAGTTAAATAATAGATTAATAAGTATTTTTAGTGATAATAAATAAATAAAAAGATAAAATATATTCTAAAACGTAAGTTTAAAATGAGATATTTAACTGTAAAGAATCAATTATATTAAAATTAAAATGTATTAAATAATCATATAAAATGAAAAGAGATGAGAGAGAAAAGAGAAAGTAGTGTAAGATTGAAAAATAAGGTTTTTAATTTGGACTAATGAGAAGTCGATAATTGGTGTATGAAATCAAAAAAGTTGAAACAATTAAGATTATTTTGTTAGTTACTAAAATGTCCAATGTAAAATCTAAAATATTTTTTAGAAAAGAGTAGTTTAAGTAATTTAGTTTATGTTAGATAATTGATAATGATAAAATCGAGTGTTTTAACATATTTGTCATGTGGAAAGATAGTGAATCAGATTTTAACTCTAAATTATATATCAAAATAATATTTTATTTTAAAATAAAATATTACAAATATATTTAGACATGTTATTCTCAACCCCCTCCTTACCTAAAATGTTAATGTTTTTTTGGTTGTTCTTCCTCCTTATCCTTCGTGTAGAGTAGGGGTACATCTTCTTCATGTTAATATTACATGCACATATTTTATGCAACATTAAATGTTGTTAATTAGTTGTTGTTCAACTACATTTTCATGTAACATAAAGCTTATTTCAGGTAACGCATGAAAATATTGTCATTGGTCGATTATGTTTCAAGTAACATGCAACGATTTAGTCATTGGTTGTTGGTTATAAACTGAGTTGTATTTGATATTTTTATTTTCATTTTCATCTTCTTCTCTACATGTTAGAATATGAATTTTGTCTCAAGATTCCATTGATAAAAAAATTGTATAAGATGTGTGTTTCGTTAATTATAAATTGAAAATATAACTTTAAAAAATATTATATGATATTATTTATAAATTTTTAACTCATTTTATATAAATTAATAATTTAATGTTGAATTTAGTAATTTTTTTACTAAATGAATATTAATTACTTATATTCTTTATTAAATATTTTAGCATCACCAAAATCACATAAATTTTACAAATATGTATCTTAAATAAGATTTTTATGAAGAAAAATCTATCTAAAATAGTTACAAATTTAAGTGATTTTAAGTAATATTAATATTAAAAAAATTCATTGTAAATAATGGATATTTAAAATTGTATTTTATACAAAATTATTTAAATCCAAAATAAAATTGACCTTTATGAATAAAAAAATTCTATGAATTTAAAGATATTCTATATGTAGTTAAGGTTTAATGTCAAAAAATATTTGTCAACGGGATTGAATGGATGCCTTTGGATATGATAACTTTGATGTTTTTTTTTATATAAATAAATATCAATATCAATATTTTTAAAATCGGATAGATCGGTCAGATCGGGAGTCGATCAAATAATTGGATATGTCATTGAATCGGCACAAATCGATAAAAATTAAAAAAGGCGATTTTTCAAAACCAGTGGTTCAACTGTTTTTTTTTAATATTTTAAAAAATCAACAATTTAAATTTTTTTAATCATTTTCATTATTTTACTAAAATATTATATTTAAATAAAAATAAATAAATAAATTATATTATTGACAGAGAAAATGTTGCATATAATTAATTTTGTTGCAGATAGTTTTTGTGACACCCCGATTTAATTCAAATATTAAATAAGTGAGAAATTAATTATTTATTTAATTAAAGTCTTAAGTATTTATATTTTGGATTTAATTGGATCAATTGAAGAAAGAACAGATTGGAGATGTGCAGAGTAAATAGTGGGTGTGAGGAGTAAATCACTCTACTTTTACTAATTATTAATTATGTATTTTATTTGGAATAAATAAAGGAGTATTAAAAGGAATATAAAAAGGAAAAGAAGGAAAAATGAGTCTTTTTGGGAAAAAGCTATTTCACGTAGAATTGGAGAAGAGAAGAGAAGAGAAGAGAGGAAAAAGCTGACGCCGAGGAAATCGAAGATCATCGCGAGGTAAGGGGTGATTTCATTCGGTTTTAATGCCTTATGGGTTTTGGGGATCAACCGGGTAATTGGGTATGTTAGGAAAATTGATTATAGGTTTGTAGGATGAAATCCTATTTGTGTCGGATTATAGAATTAAGATCCTTAGTGTGTCAAACAACTAATAGGAATGATGAAACAAAGATGTATGATGTTATAATGGTGTAAAATGGATGCATTTTGGTGTTCCTAATGTTGCAATTCGTATGGGAATGATTGGAAGTGTTTTAGAATGCATAATGCTGTCAAAAATAACAGTTTTTGATTCTGCAGGTCGTGGAAACCGGTTCCCATATGGGAGAACCCGGGTTCCCAGTGTTTTTGTAACACCCGTTTTTAATTAATATTATATTATATTAATACTTTCAAATTACTGATCGATATTTATCTTGCGACGAGAATATTCATATTAATTAATTTATCTGGCGACGTTGTGTTCGGTTCGGTAAAATATTATTCGGATCCGATATTTAATTCCCCAGAATTATTTTAATTGATTGAATTAATTATATTAATAAATTAGGAGTGTGAGGATTAATTGGGAAGGATTGGGTTTACACCTTAGTTTACTAGTAAGGTTATTACAAAACCACTTTCCTCATTTTCTTTCCATCCAAACACTTTCCTTATTTTCTTTCCATTCAACATACCAAAGCCAAACAAGGGCAAGAGGAGGAGCTAGTAAGCAAACATAGTTATAAAACCACATTTCCTCATTTTCTTCCCATTTGGAAAAAGGAAGCCAAGAATAGAAACATGGAGGAAAAGAAAGGGGTTTTGAGAATAAGAGCAAGAGGGGAAGAGGAGGAAGATCATGAGCTAGCTTGTAGATTGAGCTTTGTAAGAATCATCTTGGATCATCCAATATCTTGAGGTAAGGGGTTTGATCTTCCTTTCTATATAGTAGGATTTGATAGATATGTTGTGGATTTAGGAAAAATTGGTATGTTGATTCATGGGGTTTATGGTTTGCCATTGTTTTGGTGTTTTGTTGTTGTTGTTGAACTTCTCAATTGATGGTAGAAATATGTTTTGATGTTGATGTTGTAATGGAGGTATATATGTTGTGTTGATGATAAGAGATGGTGAGTTAGTGATAAGAGTTTGTTGGTTGATTGTTAGAGTGGTTTAGAAAGGTTGGATTTAGAGTATGGTATGTGAGTATATTAGGTGCTAACTTGTAGAAATTAGAGTATTGAAATGGGGAGGAAAACCATGGTAGAAGAATGAGAAAAACCCAAATAAATGAAGTTTTCACGCAGACAAATCAACACGGGCCGTGTTGATTTAACACGGCCGTGTTTCCCTCTAAAAATGGAAATTTTAGTTGTGCAGAGCAATCAACACGGGCAGTGTTGATGCACACGGGTGCCCGTGTTGATGCACTGTCTTGGGCAATTTTTGCGTGTTCTGGAAGCTTTTCAACACGGGCAGTGTTGATCCACACGGGTGCCCGTGTTGATGCATCTGTAACCTTAAAAATGCTGATTTTTCACACTTCCTTTGGAACCCGTTTGTGTTCCGATTTTCCGACTTCGGTAAGTTCGACGACGGAGCAAGTTGCTCCGAATTCAACGAAAATTGACGTGCTAGCTAAGTTTGACATGTAGAACTTAGTGGTGAGGTTAGCTTTTAGAAGTTGTGAGTTTTTGTGAGATGACCCGAAATAGACTTAATTACGGTTTAATTGAATCGGATTTCATTTTAGGGGATTTAAGACACGTATGGTCAATCCAATTGCGATGTTGATGATTAGGAATAATGTCGATTATTAGGGATGGCTTTTGCGACGATGATAGGTGTTTAACTATTTCTCCGTATTTAGAAGTTTGTGAACGAATCGATAATGATGCGGTGTGAATAAACATAATGTTTGCGATGGCCTTTTTAATTAATGAATACTTGATGATTTGCGATGAAATAATATGTGTCTTTGTACATGATGATGTGATGATTATATTGATGTTGTTGATAAATGCTTCCGATTTGTGAATGCATGATTTTGATGATGATGAATTATTAGTGATGTTTTGCATAATGCAAATATGATGCGATGATATATTTATCTTGATGTGGATAAATTATAGCGATGTGGGCTTTATGCCAATTGTGATGAGCGATGATGGTGTGTTTGTGTTGTGTTGTTTTATTGTCGAGTCTCATACATTGCATAAGCGAAGAGGGCTTTTATGCCAAGCGATGATGGCTTTTATGCCGAGCGAAGATCGGCTTTATGCCAAGTGTCCCTAATTACGGACAAAGCGATGGGTACCACATGCATAACATAGTCGAGTCTCATGGAGTCCATTATGTCTATTTTGGAGTCTTTTGGTATTGAGTTTTATTTGATGTTTGCGATGATGTTTGTGATGATGTTTGTGATGATGTTTGCGATGATGTTTGCGATGATGTTTGTGATGAACTTTGCGATGATGTTTGCGATGATGTTTGTGAAGATGGGCTTTATGCCACAAGCGATGATGGGCTTTTATGCCAAAAGCGATGATGGGCTTTTATGCCAAAAGTGATGATGGGCTTTATGCCAAAAGCGAAGATGGGCTTTAGCCAATTTTGTGATGATTTGTTTATGTTGCTTATATTATTAGCATTGTTTAATGTTGTTGGTTGATGTTGTTGTTTATGATTGCCGTGTTAATTAGCGATGTATTAGCTTGTGACGATTTCCCGGTGATGGAGGTTTACGTGTTGTTGTGATGATTTGTGCCGATGAGGCTAAGGCGATTAAGTATAGATTATACATTTTAGAATGACGATAAGAGTAAGTGAGGTTTGGATATGTGTTGGAATGCACTTACTAACTTATATCCTTTACAATTCCAAAACTATATATATATTTTATCATGCCTTTAACTATATGTTTTGGAGTATCTCACCCTTTACTTGTTTCACCGTTACCTTTATATTGGTAACGTGCAGGTTATGAAGACGGAGTTTATAGCTGCTGTTAGTTGAGTCGGTGTCGCTCTGATACGTAGCACTCGGGGGGAAACATTTATGTTGTCTTGTTGTTGATTCTTTTGTTATACTTTCTTTTGTATATAGAATCATACTTTATGAAAATATGATTTATTAAGGAAGTTTATTAAAGAAGATGTTTTGATGTTTTTGAATCAATTTATGTCTTCCGGCGATGCTATGTATCTGAGACTTATACTTTAAATCAAACTGTTCAAAGTGAGTTGTTTTTGAAGGTGTGATGCCTCAGTATTAAATTTATGAAATTTTTAATTTACTCTGATTGTTGCATTTAAAATCTTGGGTAATATTGGGGTGTTACAGTTTTGATCACTAAAAATGACATTTTTGAACTCAGGAACCGGTTCCCCATATGGAGGAACCGGGTTCCACTGTTTCTTTTTGAAAAATACTAAACTTTAAAAATTCATAACTTTCAAACCGTAAGTCCGTTTTAGTCGCCGTTTTGGACGTTGTTTCTTAAATTAAATACTCTATTTTATAAAATAAAGAAAATTATAATTAATGGATTTTATTTTGGAAAGAGCCATTTTTCCGATTAATGAACTATGGTAGTTTTAAGAATGGTGGATGAATTGGTTTAGATTGTTCTGACAGGTTGAACGAAGATTGACGCTTATGTGTTGGTTTCCTTGTTGTTTATTCATGATTATATTGGCATCTTGTGTTGTTGTCGATGTTGTGTATTCATGATGGTTGCTGATCTCAGTTGTTACTGTTGTATATACTGGTGTTAGTCTTACTAATTGAAGAGTAAGCGTTTGGCATATTTATGCTTTGTGATAATTATTTCATGATTATGCTGTTATCATGTGATACTCGTTGATGTTGGCATTATGTGGAATTATGTTGTGATCATAATCCATTGAATTGATGTTGCATGCTTTTATGGTGCATGCATGAGCATTTTTTAAATTGGTTCATTCCCATTGTGCGGAAGTGAACTGGCAGAGCCAATAGACTTACCCAGATTTAGAGATAGTGAGGCTAGATTCTTGACCCAATGATTGTGGGCGAATCATGGATTTCCGCTATCTTTCCACATGTAAACGGAGCAGTGGGTGAACTCGGTTCACGTTTTGGTACCACATGCATAGAGTCTGCATTGCATATAGGATTGTAACATGCTAGGATGGTTTCCAGTGTTGCAATTTCCATTGTTTGTTATCTACATGTTCATTGTGTGAGATGCCTTGTGAATTGACTACGATCATGTGTTTGGTTAATGGATTAATGTGTTCGATTATTCTGTTGTATTTAAAAACGTATAATGCATGTTATATTGAAATGAAATCTCACCCTTACTTTAACGATTTCAGATCCGAAGTGATTAGCTTCTTGGAGTTGGTGAGGATAGCTCTAAAGTCGAGTCAGTTAATTAGTCTGCGTGTCAGTGTCGTGCTCTGGTAGATGTAACACTGGGGAAACGGTTGTTTTAAATCCTTTAATGGATATTTTTAATAGTTTTGAATTGTGTCTGGATTACATATCCTGGAATAACTATTGAATGATGTATTCGAAATTTTGTTATGTTTCATTTCCGCTGATAAACATAACTTTAAGTATGATTTATTTAAGAATTTATTCTTCAGTGAAAGCATGACAACTGTGTTGATTGATTTGAATTATTTAAATTGTGACGCCTCTTAATTGTGGATAAAACTCTGATTATTATTTCTATAAAACGCGGGTAATTAGAAGGGGTGTTACAATAGTGGTATCAGAGCATAGTCGGTCGTTGTGACCAGTGTCTTAGTGTCATTATCCCTTTGTACGCGACAAGTGTGTACAACACTGTCGGTACTTGTTACTTTTCTAATTGATTATTTCAGGAGTAGTGTGAAACTAAGTGGGGGAGGAGAGATGCTTCCCGGATATGTCCCGATTGTAAGTCATTGGTACGAGGTACTCTTGAGAAGACAGTGCAAGTGTGGTTAGAGTTGTTGGAATCGTTTAGACCATGAGACATAGTTGGAAGTGCAAAAAGGCGAGTACGATTCTGAGAACAGAAAGTGTTGGTAATGATGGTTATACTCCAGTATGATTATCGGATGTCTATTGACAAATTGAGGACTTGATCACCCTTAATCTCTTGTTGATAGTAGACGGAATCGTATTGGATGGTATACAATTGCCTTACTATCTAAATGGGGCATATAGTGATGAATATGAATGAAGTTTGATAGAGGCTTGTGCACCATATGAGTTAACGAAGAATCTAATAGGAACAATGAATTAAGATGGATGATCAGAGTTGCACAGCTGTTAATGATGGTGTTGTGGTGTTTATGTTGTATTCTTCGACGGAAGTGAAAGGAAAGGCTAAGAGTGATGATTGTCGGTGGTGAAGAATGGTTGGGATGTTGCTCCGATTGAGTAGTTTAGAAATGGATTGAGTTGGATTGCAAGCTGCTGCCAAAATAGCAAGTTTTTGGTTCTGCAGGTTGCGGGAACCGGTTACTCCTGGGGAGGAACTGGGTTCCCAGTTCAAAATTTCCAAACAAAACCATTTTTCTTCGTGGGAACTGGTTCCCAGTATGGAGGAACCGGGTTCCCCATACAAAATTCCAGGGGGAGTGCTTTTGAGAATTGTGGGAACCGGGTTCTCCCAGGGAGGAACCGGGTTCTCCCGGGGAGGAACCGGTTACCACTGTGTTGAGTTTCAAAATGTTTAAAACTTTAAAAATTCATATTTTCCAAACCGTAGCTCCGATTCGAGTACCGTTTTCGGCAGTATTTCTTAAATTAAAAATACTATTTTATAAAATAAGAAAAATATTATTTCATGAAAACTATTTTAAAAAGAGTCGAATCCCCGATTTTTGTAAACTTGGTAGTTTGGAAATGGTGAATGAACTTCCAGAAGTGTTTCTGGAAGATGTTAGTGAGTTGCCACCTGAGAGAGAGAAGTGGAGTTTTCTATAGATTTGATTCCTGGAACTAGAACGGTGTCGATGGCACCTTATCGCATGTCGGCATCTGATATGTCTGAGCTGAAGAAACAGTTGGAAGAGTTGCTTGAGAAGAAGTTTATTCGTCCTAGTGTTTCACCGTGGGGTGCGCCGATATTATTGGTTAAGAAGAAGGAAGGAACGATGAGACTATGTGTTGACTACATGCAATTAAATAAAGTGACAATCAAGAATCGGTATCCATTACCGAGGATTGATGATTTGATGGATCAGTTGGTTGGAGCTTGTGTATTCAGTAAAATTGATCTGAGGTCTGGATATCATCAGATTCGTGTTAAGGCCAGAGATATTCAGAAGACTGCATTTAGAACGAGGTATGGGCATTACAAATATTCTGTTATGCCATTTGGAGTTACTAATGCACCTGGTGTTTTTATGGAGTATATGAACAGGATATTTTATCCGTAGCTTGACAAGTTTGTGGTGGTGTTTATTGACGACATTTTGATCTATTCAAAGAATGATGAAGAGCATGCAAAGCATCTTAGGATTGTATTGGAATTATTGAAGGAAAAGAAACTTTATGCGAAGTTGTCTAAATGTGAGTTTTGCTAAGCGAAGTGAGTTTTCTTGGTCATGTGATTTCCAAGAATGGTATTGTTGTTGAATCTACAAAAGTAGAAGCGGTATCTTAGTGGGAAGCGCCGAAGAATGCTTCGGAGATTCGTAGTTTTCTTGGTCTTGTGGGTTACTACAGGAAATTCATTGAAGGATTTTCGAAGTTAGCTTCACCGTTGACTAAGTTGACGAGAAAAGGTCAAGCGTTTGTTTAGGATACAGATTGTGAGGAAGGATTCCAAGAGTTGAAGAGGAGGTTGACTAGTGCTCCGATTCTGATTTTGCCGAATCCGGCAGAATCTTTTGTGGTGTATTGTGATGCATCCTTGATGAGTTTAGGAGATGTTTTGATGTAAGATAGGCAGGTTGTGGCTTATGCTTCAAGACAGTTGAAGATTCATGAAAGGAATTATCCGACTCATGATTTAGAGTTGACAGCTGTTGTATTTGTTTTGAAATTATTGAGGCATTATCTGTAGGGTTCACGGTTTGAAGTGTTCAGTGATCACAAGAGCCTGAAGTATCTCTTTGATCAGAAAGAGTTGAATATGAGGCAGAGAAGATGGTTAGAATTTCTCAAGGACTATGATTTCGGTTTGAATTACCATCCTGGTAAGGCAAACATTGTGGCAGATGCGTTGAGCAGGAACTCCTTGCATATGTCGATGTTGATGGTTCGTGAATTGGACTTGGTGGAAAAATTCAGAGACTTAAGTTTAGTATGTGAAACTACTCCGGATAGTGTGAAATTGGGCATGTTGAAGCGAACTAGTGGTATTTTGGAAGAGATTCGAAATGGGCAGAAGTCTGATGTTGGTTTAGTGGAAAAGCTGACATCGATTAACCAAGGTCAATGAGGTGAGTTCCGAATTGATGAGAATGGCGTTATGAGATTTGGTGATAGAGTGTGTGTTCCGGATGTTGCTGAGATTAGAAAGAGTATTTTGGAAGAAGGACACCGTAGTGGATTGAGTATTCATCCCGGTGCTACTAAGATGTATCATGATTTGAAGAAATTATTTTGGTGGCCTGGAATGAAAAAGGAAATTGTCAAGTTTGTGTATGCATGTTTGGTTTGTCAGAAATCGAAGATTGAACATCAGAAGCCGTCGGGATTGATGGAACCGTTGTTTGTTCCAGAGTGGAAATGGGATGGCATTTCAATGGATTTCCTGTCTGGGTTGCCGAGGACAACGAAGAACTGTGATTCTATTTGGGTTATTGTCGACCGATTGACAAAGTCTGCTCACTTTATTCCGATAAGAATGGATTATCCCATGGAGAGGTTGGCAGAATTGTATGTTGAGAAGGTTGTAAGTTTGCATGGTATTCCGTCTAGCATTGTGTCGGATAGAGATCCGAGGTTTACTTCTAAGTTCTGGACAGGATTACAGGAAGCTCTGGGTACTAAGTTACGATTGAGTTCCGCATATCATCCACAGACAGATGGTCAGACAGAGAGGACGATTTAGTCGTTAGAAGATTTGTTGAGGGCTTGTGTGTTAGAGAAAGGTGGAGCTTGGGATAGCTTTTGTCGTTGATAGAGTTTACCTACAACAATAGTTTTCATTCGAGCATTGGTATGACTCCGTTTGAGGCATTGTATGGTAGGAGATGTCGGACGCCGTTGTGTTGGTACGAATCTGGAGAAACTGCTGTGATTGGGCCAGAGATCGTTCAACAAACTTCAGAAAAGATCAAGATGATTCAGGAGAAGATGAGAACTTCTCAGAGTCGTCAGAAAAGTTATCATGATAAGAGGAGGAAAGATCTCGATTTTAATGAAGGAGACCACGTGTTCATGCGAGTTACTCCGATGACTGGTATTGGTCGAGCTTTGAAGTCAAAGAAGTTAACTCCGCGCTTTATTGGTCCGCTTGATTACCAAGAGAGTTGGGAAAGTTGCTTATCGATTGCTTTACCGCCGTCACTTGCGAATTTGCATGATGTTTTCCATGTATCTCATTGAGGAGGTACATTGCGGATCCGTCTCATGAGATTCGTGTAGATGATGCGCGGGATAATCGATCGCTGAAGCCTGCGAGAATCGAGGATCGGAAAGTGAAGCAACTGCGTGGTAAAGAGATAGCACTGGTGAGAGTAGCTTGGGGAAGACCAGCTGAAGGAAATGTAACTTGGGAGCTGGAGAGTCAGATGAAAGACTCGTATCCCGGACTTTTCGTCTAAGGTATGTTTTCGAGGACGAAAACTCTTTTAGTGGGGGAGAGTTGTGACACCCCGATTTAATTCGAATATTAAATGAGTGGGAAATTAATTATTTATTTAATTAAAGTCTTAAGTATTTATATTTTGGATTTAATTGGATCAATTGAAGAAAGAACAGATTGGAGGTGTGCATAGTAAATAGTGGGTGTGAGGAGTAAATCACTCTACTTTTACTACTTATTAATTATGTATTTTATTTGGAATAATAAAGGAGTATTAAAAGGAATATAAAAGGAAAAGAAGGAAAATGAATCTTTTGGGAAAAGCTATTTAACGTAGAATTGGAGAAGAGAAGAGAGGAAAAAGCCGACGCCGAGGAAATCGAAGATCATCGCGAGGTAAGGGTGATTTCATTCGGTTTTAATGCCTTATGGGTTTTGGGAATCAACCGGGTAATTGGGTATGTTAGGAAAATTGATTATAGGTTTGTAGGATGAAACCCTATTTGTGTCGGATTATAGAATTAAGATCCTTAGTGTGTCAAACAACTAATAGGAATGATGAAACAAATATGTATGATGTTATAATGGTGTAAAATGGATGCATTTTGGTGTTCCTAATGTTGCAATTCGTATGGGAATGATTGGAAGTGTTTTAGAATGCATAATGCTGTCAAAAATAGCAATTTTGGATTCTGCAGGTCGTGGGAACCGGTTCCCATATGGGAGAACCCGGGTTCCCAGTGTTTTGATCACTACAAAAGACATTTTTGAACTCAGGAACCGGTTCCCCATATGGAGGAACCGGGTTCCACTGTTTCTTTTTGAAAAATACTAAACTTTAAAAATTCATAACTTTCAAACCGTAAGTCCGTTTTAGTCGCCGTTTTGGACGTTGTTTCTTAAATTAAATACTCTATTTTATAAAATAAAGAAAATTATAATTAATGGATTTTATTTTAGAAAGATCCATTTTTCCGATTAATGAACTATGGTAGTTTTAAGAATGGTGGATGAATTGGTTTAGATTGTTCTGACAGGTTGAACGAAGATTGACGCTTATGTGTTGGTTTCCTTGTTGTTTATTCATGATTATATTGACATCATGTGTTGTTGTCGATGTTGTGTATTCATGATGGTTGTTGATCTCAGTTGTTACTGTTGTATATACTGGTGTTAGTCTTACTAATTGAAGAGTAAGCGTTTGGCATATTTATGCTTTGTGATAATTATTTCATGATTATGCTGTTATCATGTGATACTCGTTGATGTTGGCATTATGTGGAGTTATGTTGTGATCATAATCCATTGAATTGATGTTGCATGCTTTTATGGTGCATGCATGAGCCTTTGTTAAATTGGTTCATTCTCATTGTGCGGAAGTGAACTGGCAGAGCCAATAGACTTACGCAGATTTAGAGGTAGTGAGGCTAGATTCTTGACCCAATGGTTGTGGACGAATCATGGATTTCCGCTGTCTTTCCACATGTAAACGGAGCAGTGGGTGAACTCGGTTCACGTTTTGGTACCACATGCATAGAGTCTGCATTGCATATGGGATTGTAACATGCTAGGATGGTTTCCAGTGTTGCAATTTCCATTGTTTGTTATCTACATGTTCATTGTGTGAGATGCCTTGTGAATTGACTACGATCATGTGTTTGGTTAATGGATTAATGTATTCGATTATTCTGTTGTATTTAAAAACGTAGATTGCATGTTATATTGAAATGAAATCTCACCCTTACTTTAACGATTTCAGATCCGAAGTGATTAGCTGCTTGGAGTTGGTGAGGATAGCTCTAGAGTCGAGTCAGTTAATTAGTCTGCGTGTCAGTGTCGTGCTCTGGTAGATGTAACACTGGGGAAACGGTTGTTTGAAATCCTTTAATGGATATTTTTAATAGTTTTGAATTGTGTCTGGATTACATATCCTGGAATAACTATTGAATGATGTATTCGGAATTTTGTTATGTTTCATTTCCGCTGTTAAACATAACTTTAAGTATGATTTATTTAAGAATTTATTCATCAGTGAAAGCATGACAACTGTGTTGATTGATTTGAATTATTTAAATTGTGACGCCTCTTAATTGTGGATAAAACTCTGATTATTATTTCTATAAAACGCGGGTAATTAGAAGGGGTGTTACAATAGTGGTATTAGAGCATAGTCGGTCGTTGTGACTAGTGTCTTAATGTCATTATCCCTTTGTACGCGACAAGTGTGTACAACACTTTCGGTACTTGTTACTTTTCTAATTGATTATTGCAGGAGTAGTGTGAAACTAAGTGGGGGAGGAGAGATGCTTCCCGGATATGTCCCGATTGTAAGTCATTGGTACGAGGTACTCTTGAGAAGACAGTGCAAGTGTGGTTAGAGTTGTTGGAATCATTTAGACCATGAGACATAGTTGGAAGTGCAAAAAGGCGAGTACGATTCTGAGAACAGAAAGTGTTGGTAATGATGGTTATACTCCAGTATGATTATCGGATGTCTATTGACAAATTGAGGACTTGATCACCCTTAATCTCTTGTTGATAGTAGACGGAATCGTATTGGATGGTATACAATTGCCTTACTATCTAAATGGGGCATATAGTGATGAATATGAATGAAGTTTGATAGAGGCTTGTGCACCATATGAGTTAACGAAGAATCTAATAGGAACAATGAATTAAGATGGATGATCAGAGTTGCACAGCTGTTAATGATGGTGTTGTGGTGTTTATGTTGTATTCTTCGACGGAAGTGAAAGGAAAGGCTAAGAGTGATGATTGTCGGTGGTGAAGAATGGTTGGGATGTTGCTCCGATTGAGTAGTTTAGAAATGGATTGAGTTGGATTGCAAGCTGCTGCCAAAATAGCAAGTTTTTGGTTCTGCAGGTTGCGGGAACCGGTTACTCCTGGGGAGGAACTGGGTTCCCAGTTCAAAATTTCCAAACAAAACCATTTTTCTTCGTGGGAACTGGTTCCCAGTATGGAGGAACCGGGTTCCCCATACAAAATTCCAGGGGGAGTGCTTTTGAGAATTGTGGGAACCGGGTTCTCCCAGGGAGGAACCGGGTTCTCCCGGGGAGGAACCGGTTACCACTGTGTTGAGTTTCAAAATGTTTAAAACTTTAAAAATTCATATTTTCCAAACCGTAGCTCCGATTCGAGTACCGTTTTCGGCAGTATTTCTTAAATTAAAAATACTATTTTATAAAATAAGAAAAATATTATTTCATGAAAACTATTTTAAAAAGAGTCGAATCCCCGATTTTTGTAAACTTGGTAGTTTGGAAATGGTGAATGAACTTCCAGAAGTGTTTCCGGAAGATGTTAGTGAGTTGCCACCTGAGAGAGAGAAGTGGAGTTTGCTATAGATTTGATTCCTAGAACTAGACCGGTGTCGATGGCGCCTTATCGCATGTCGGCATCTGAGTTGTATGAGCTGAAGAAACAGTTGGAAGAGTTGCTTGAGAAGAAGTTTATTCGTCCTAGTGTTTCACCGTGGGGTGCGCCGGTATTGTTGGTTAAGAAGAAGGAAGGAACGATGAGACTATGTGTTGACTACAAGCAATTGAATAAAGTGACAATCAAGAATCGGTATCCATTACCGAGGATTGATGATTTGATGGATCAGTTGGTTGGAGCTTGTGTATTCAGTAAAATTGATCTGAGGTCTGGATATCATCAGATTCGTGTTAAGGCCAGAGATATTCAGAAGACTGCATTTAGAGCGAGGTATGGGCATTACGAATATTCTGTTATGCCATTTGGAGTTACTAATGCACCTGGTGTTTTTATGGAGTATATGAACAGGATATTTCATCCGTAGCTTGACAAGTTTGTGGTGGTGTTTATTGACGACATTTTGATCTATTCAAAGAATGATGAAGAGCATGCAAAGCATCTTAGGATTGTATTGGAATTATTGAAGGAAAAGAAACTTTATGCGAAGTTGTCTAAATGTGAGTTTTGGTTAAGTGAAGTGAGTTTTCTTGGTCATGTGATTTCCAAGAATGGTATTGTTGTTGAATCTACAAAAGTAGAAGCGGTATCTCAGTGGGAAGCGCCGAAGAATGCTTCGGAGATTCGTAGTTTTCTTGGTCTTGTGGGTTACTACAGGAAATTCATTGAAGGATTTTCGAAGTTAGCTTTACCGTTGACTAAGTTGACGAGAAAAGGTCAAGCGTTTGTTTGGGATACAGATTGTGAGGAAGAATTCCAAGATTTGAAGAGGAGGTTGACTAGTGCTCCGATTCTGATTTTGCCGAATCCGGCAGAATCTTTTATGGTGTATTGTGATGCATCCTTGATGAGTTTATGAGGTGTTTTTATGCAAGATAGGCAAGTTGTGGCTTATGCTTCAAGACGGTTGAAGATTCATGAAAGGAATTATCCGACTCATGATTTAGAGTTGACAGCTGTTGTATTTGTTTTGAAATTATTGAGGCATTATCTGTATGGTTCACGGTTTGAAGTGTTCAGTGATCACAAGAGCCTGAAGTATCTCTTTGATCAGAAAGAGTTGAATATGAGGCAGAAAAGATGGTTAGAATTTCTCAAGGACTATGATTTCGGTTTGAATTACCATCCTGGTAAGGCAAACGTTGTGGCGGATGCGTTGAGCAGGAACTCCTTGCATATGTCGATGTTGATGGTTCGTGAATTGGACTTAGTGGAACAATTCAGAGACTTAAGTTTAGTATGCGAAACTACTCTGGATAGTGTGAAATTGGGCATGTTGAAGCTGACTAGTGGTATTTCGGAAGAGATTCGAAATGGGCAGAAGTCTGATGTTGGTTTAGTGGACAAGCTGACATCGATTAACCAAGGTCAAAGAGGTGAGTTCCGAATTGATGAGAATGGCGTTATGAGATTTGGTGATAGAGTGTGTGTTCCGGATGTTGCTGAGATTAGAAAGAGTATTTTGGAAGAAGGACACCGTAGTGGATTGAGTATTCATCCCGGTGCTACTAAGATGTATCATGATTTGAAGAAATTATTTTGGTGGCCTGGAATGAAAAAGGAAATTGTCGAGTTTGTGTATGCATGTTTGGTTTGTCAGAAATCGAAGATTGAACATCAGAAGCCGTCGGGATTGATGGAACCGTTGTTTGTTCCAGAGTGGAAATGGGATCGAATCTCAATGGATTTCGTGTCTGGGTTGCCGAGGACAACGAAGAACTGTGATTCTATTTGGGTTATTGTCGACCGATTGACAAAGTCTGCTCACTTTATTCCGATAAGAATGGATTATCCGATGGAGAGGTTGGCAGAATTGTATGTTGAGAAGGTTGTAAGTTTGCATGGTATTCCGTCTAGCATTGTGTCGGATAGAGATCCGAGGTTTACTTCTAAGTTCTGGACAGGATTGCAGGAAGCTCTGGGTACTAAGTTACGATTGAGTTCCGCATATCATCCACAGACAGATGGTCAGACGGAGAGGACGATTCAGTCGTTAGAAGATTTGTTGAGGGCTTGTGTGTTAGAGAAAGGTGGAGCTTGGGATAGCTATTTGCCGTTGATAGAGTTTACCTACAAAAATAGTTTTCATTCGAGCATTGGTATGGCTCCGTTTGAGGCATTGTATGGTAGGAGATGTCGGACGCCGTTGTGTTGGTACGAATATGGAGAAAGTGTTGTGATTGGGCCAGAGATCGTTCAACAAACTTCAGAAAAGATCAAGATGATTCAGGAGAAGATGAGAACTTCTCAGAGTCGTCAGAAACGTTATCATGATAAGAGGAGGAAAGATCTCGAGTTTAATGAAGGAGACCACGTGTTCATGCGAGTTACTCCGATGACTGGTTTTGGTCGAGCTTTGAAGTCAAAGAAGTTGACTCCGCGCTTTATTGGTCCGTTTCAGATTACCAAGAGAGTTGGGAAAGTTGCTTATCAGATTGCTTTACCGCCGCTATGAATTTGCATGATGTTTTCCATGTATCTCAGTTGAGGAGGTACATTGCGGATCCGTCTCATGAGATTCAGGTAGATGATGTGCAGGTGCGGGATAATCTGACTGTTGAAGCAGTACCTGCGAGAATCGAGGATCGGAAAGTGAAGCAACTGCGTGGTAAAGAGATAGCACTGGTGAGAGTAGCTTGGGGAGGACCAGCTGAAGGAAATGTAACTTGGGAGCTAGAGAGTCAGATGAAAGACTCGTATCCCGAACTTTTCGTCTAAGGTATATTTTCGAGGACGAAAACTCTTTTAGTGGGGGAGAGTTGTGACACCCCGATTTAATTCGAATATTAAATAAGTGGGAAATTAATTATTTATTTAATTAAAGTCTTAAGTATTTATATTTTGGATTTAATTGGATCAATTGAAGAAAGAACAGATTGGAGGTGTGCATAGTAAATAGTGGGTGTGAGGAGTAAATCACTCTACTTTTACTAATTATTAATTATGTATTTTATTTGGAATAATAAAGGAGTATTAAAAGGAATATAAAAAGGAAAAGAAGGAAAAAGGAGTCTTTTTGGGAAAAAGCTATTTCACGTAGAATTGGAGAAGAGAAGAGAAGAAAAAAGCCGAGGAAATCGAAGATCATCGCGAGGTAAGGGTGATTTCATTCGGTTTTAATGCCTTATGGGTTTTGGGAATCAACCGGGTAATTGGGTATGTTAGGAAAATTGATTATAGGTTTGTAGGATGAAACCCTATTTGTGTCGGATTATAGAATTAAGATCGTTAGTGTGTCAAACAACTAATAGGAATGATGAAACAAATATGTATGATGTTATAATGGTGTAAAATGGATGCATTTTGGTGTTCCTAATGTTGCAATTCGTATGAGAATTATTGGAAGTGTTTTAGAATGCATAATGCTGTCAAAAATAGCAGTTTTTGATTCTGCAGGTCGTGGGAACCGGTTCCCATATGGGAGAACCCGGGTTCCCAGTGTTTTGATCACAATAAATGACATTTTTGAACTCAGGAACCGGTTCCCCATATGGAGGAACCGGGTTCCACTGTTTCTTTTTGAAAAATACTAAACTTTAAAAATTCATAACTTTCAAACCGTAAGTCCGTTTTAGTCGCCGTTTTGGACGTTGTTTCTTAAATTAAATACTCTATTTTATAAAATAAAGAAAATTATAATTAATGGATTTTATTTTGGAAAGAGCCATTTTTCCGATTAATGAACTATGGTAGTTTTAAGAATGGTGGATGAATTGGTTTAGATTGTTCTGACAGGTTGAACGAAGATTGACGCTTATGTGTTGGTTTCCTTGTTGTTTATTCATGATTATATTGACATCATGTGTTGTTGTCGATGTTGTGTATTCATGATGGTTGTTGATCTCAGTTGTTACTGTTGTATATACTGGTGTTAGTCTTACTAATTGAAGAGTAAGCGTTTGGCATATTTATGCTTTGTGATAATTATTTCATGATTATGCTGTTATCATGTGATACTCGTTGATGTTGGCATTATGTGGAATTATGTTGTGATCATAATCCATTGAATTGATGTTGCATGCTTTTATGGTGCATGCATGAGCATTTTTTAAATTGGTTCATTCCCATTGTGCGGAAGTGAACTGGCAGAGCCAATAGACTTACCCAGATTTAGAGGTAGTGAGACTAGATTCTTAACCCAATGGTTGTGGACGAATCATGGATTTCCGCTGTCTTTCCACATGTAAACGGAGCAGTGGGTGAACTCGGTTCACGTTTTGGTACCACATGCATAGAGTCTGCATTGCATATGGGATTGTAACATGCTAGGATGGTTTCCAGTGTTGCAATTTCCATTGTTTGTTATCTACATGTTCATTGTGTGAGATGTCTTGTGAATTGACTACGATCATGTGTTTGGTTAATGGATTAATGTATTCGATTATTCTGTTGTATTTAAAAACGTATAATGCATGTTATATTGAAATGAAATCTCACCCTTACTTTAACGATTTCAGATCCGAAGTGATTAGCTGCTTGGAGTTGGTGAGGATAGCTCTAGAGTCGAGTCAGTTAATTAGTCTGCGTGTCAGTGTCGTGCTCTGGTAGATGTAACACTGGGGAAACGGTTGTTTGAAATCCTTTAATGGATATTTTTAATAGTTTTGAATTGTGTCTGGATTACATATCCTGGAATAACTATTGAATGATGTATTCGGAATTTTGTTATGTTTCATTTCCGCTGTTAAACATAACTTTAAGTATGATTTATTTAAGAATTTATTCATCAGTGAAAGCATGACAACTGTGTTGATTGATTTGAATTATTTAAATTGTGACTCCTCTTAATTGTGGATAAAACTCTCATTATTATTTCTATAAAACGCGGGTAATTAGAAGGGGTGTTACATTTTTAATATTAAAGAAGAATATATCAATATTGAAACAATCTTTACTCCTTAAAACTAAATTTAATAGACAATTGAGTTATTTTATTATAAATTATTCAATTATATTATGTTGCAATTAGACTTTGTAATTATGTACTATTTTATTATATATGATACTTATATTTAAAATTTAAATTTAAATTATTAAATTATAAATTTATTTATGATATAATATTTTCAAAATATTAAAAATTTAAATTTAAATTATCAAATTGTGAATTTATTTATGATATGATATTTTAAAAAATTTAAGTTCTAGTTATATTTTGTAGAGATTTGGTCATCATGTTCGACAAGTTTTATATTTATATAATTTTATTATAAAAATATGTCTATAGATCTATTCAATTAAATTATTCAATTTTATCCAATTTAATCACGTGATTTGATTTACATGCATCCCTCACTTCACCTAGCAAATCAAAATCATTCAATTGAATTTATAGTTTTTCATATTCTCCCTTGCATTTTTATCACTCATTATCTCTAATAAATGTATTCGATAAGACAGGAAGACTGAACAGGAACAAAACCTTGTATCTTACCAAATCATTGTATAATCATTCGCATGTAACCAAAATATACAAAGCTTACAAACAAGCAACGTATATATGAAAGCGAAAATCAAACTCTCACAAAAACGCATGGATTAAGGATCCATGATATCCCTAATCTATACTATGTGCAAGATAAAACAGACATGTTACGTCCCACACATTAAGCTAGAATCTTATGACATGCCATCTTCAAATGATGAAATCCCTTTTGGAGAGTAGACCTGAGTTTACCTGGAACTGCATAAAGCTTGTATTTGGTCACCCTACGTTTTCTATCCAAATCCCTCTCATTCCACCACGACGTCCGGAAAGCTGATTTGCTCGCAATCTCGGTGCACCCATCATGTGGAGAAGGATCATAATTATAAGAACTAGGAGAGATCTTATCATGGTTCCTTGCTACACGCTTACCGTGCTGATTATACAAATCTGGAGCTACATAAATTGATTGAGGTCTCCGATACCCGATTGCTTCCATCTCTTTGATTTTATATACCTCTTTTTTGTGTATATAAATCTAATGTTGGATTATATGCCTCTCTTCTCCTTCTATAGAGAAGGTAAGAGAGGAGTTTGAGAGTTGAAACTAAAGAATCATGTAACGTTTGGAACAATATTATATAGGCAACTTTACTTGTTATTTTTGGTAAAGAGGGAAGGAGAGGTGAATAAGGGAAAATGTTATGCGTTGTTGCAATAAGTGTGGGCGAGAATATGTAAAGTCTAAATTTAGCCAAGCTCTCGACGTTCTCAAATCTCAGCTACATTTTATATAGTACTGTTTATTTTGAGAGCTATAAATATAGAATGTCCAAATTGTCACATTCTAAACAAGCATTTTCTGTCTAAAAAAAGACATTTGAAATAAAAAAATCAAAGATAATATTCAACGAAATCTGATGGATAGAAAATATTTACATTTCATAACAATATTTTTCTTGTAATTGAAAGTTTCTATCGTACTCTAATAAACTCAAATAATTACATGTTAGACCATCAAGACTTCTTGGTCTAAATCACGGTCTCTTTAGTATGGGAGCTTCGTTTTTCACTGTTAGAAAATCATGGTGGAAAAAGAAGCTCTCCTTCAATTTTTGGTACGTTTCTTGTACTTCTTAGTCTTGGTCTTGGTGGCTTCCGTGTGGGACTCCTGGGCAGCAGTTTGAACTTGAACAGTACAAGTAATTAGGCATACAAACTGAGGATGTTCTAATGCAATTTAATAATTCGATTTAGTATATAATTAAATAAAATAATATATATGGTGAGATATTGAATTAATTAGAAAGACACTCACTTATCAAACATAAAAATACTAAAGTAGTACAGTTAGTTACTCGCCTTGTTCCACTTACTATCATAGTTAATCTCTTTTCCAATTGAATTGAGATATTTAGTCTAACTGAATTCAAATTAAATTCAATTTAGATAGGTTTTGTCATATAAAGTTAATTGTAATAGATTATTAATAACAATTCATTAATAACTTTTTACATTTTTCTTCTATCTTTATATATATATATATATATATATATATATATATATATATATATATATATATATATATATATATATAGATAGAGAGAGAGAGCAATTTATTAAAATTTTATCAATTTTTTTTAATATTTAGAAGTGTTATAAAAAGAGAATCTTATCATAAATATTTTTCTACTAATTATACTAATATTTAGTATAAATTAAGGAATAACATTTTTTATTTTAAAAAATTAAATAAATAATAATATTTAATTTTTAATTCTCCAACATCCAATAAGAGCCACAATTATTATAATATTTTTGCAATAGTAAATATATTTAAAATAGTCAGAATTGTAGAATTTGTAAGAGTAAAAAATATCCTAACTTGCAAATAAATAAATAAACCAATTAAAATATAGGAAATAATTTTACATTCTCTAATATTTTTAATCAAATTAAAATATATAGGTGATAAATAATGTGCTTTTATTTAAGAGGTCACAATAATAAAACATTTTAAAAAAAAAAGTTGATTTTTTTATAATGTATTTATTTGATACTTTAAAATTGATATAGTTATTTAATTTATACTTTATAATTCTTATAATTTTATTCATTATATAATCATAAATATATTGATCTATACTTTATTTCGATGAAAAAAGTTTATTGTTCTAATATATTATCTATATTTTAAAGTATAAATAAATACATAATAGATAAAATCAACTTTTTATTTTTGAATGTTCTACTATTCTGATCATTTTAAATAAAAACACATTATTGATTTATCCAATATATTCATTTGATTAAACATGTGAAAGAATTTAAATGATTAACTATATTTTAATTTGTTGGATTTTTGTATTTGAAAGTTAGAATTTTTATTTTACTTTTGAAAGTTCTACTATTGTTGCTATTTTAAATAAAATCGCATTATTGATTTATTGCCCATATTTTATTTTGACTAAAACTATTAGAGAATGTGAAGTTATTACCTATATTTAATTTTCTTGATTTACTTATTTGCAAGTTAAGAAATATTTTATTTTTATAAGTTCTATTATTATGACCATTTTATATAAAAACACTTGATTGATTTATTACCTATATTTTAATTTGATTAAAATTTTTAGAGAATCTAAAATAATTATCTACATTTTAGTTTGATTGTTTTTTTTTCTCAAGTTAGAATGTTTCTTTATAAATTCTACAATTTTGACCATTTTAATTAAATTCTACTATTGTAACAATATTATAAAAATTGTGGCGACTATAATCTTATTATTTATTTAACTTTTTAGATAATAAATTAAAAAAATGTTAGAATAAAATTTATAATAAATATTAGTATAACGAATATAGAAATATTATGGTAAAATTATTTTTTTATAAATTTTTTAAATATTTAGTATAAAAAAAATAAACTCAATTTGTTTCTCATCTTTTGAGAAAAATCAATTTGTATTTAAAATAAGTTTCATCTTATTCAACCTCTAGCATTCACCGTGTTTTTGTGTTTAGCTTCTGAACTTTAAGTGTATGAGATTTGTAGAGAGGAGGAGTGTTGACATTTCATATCTAAAAAGTATATTGTGGTTGTGTACATCGGATTGAAAATCTAGCATATAAAAGAGAGCATGTATGTGTTTTTTCTCCAAAAATCTCCAACAGGCATGCCATAAGGGTATAGATGAAGGGGATTTTTAGTTTATTTGAAAAGATCAAGGTTTGGACGAGTGACCGGCTGAGCTAAGCGAAGCTCTTGCAAATGGAAGCTTTGATATAAAAGATGAAGATGAAGATCAAGAGAACATTTAGAAAGAATCCGTATCGGCTTTGTTTAAATCATCAGAAGTAAGGCAAAAATATATTTGAGATCTTTTAAGTTTTTTTTTACAATAATTTGATCCTTATGTATGTACTCTTAGTTTTCTTAACAGAGAAAATGTATTATTAATTATATGTAATTATTTTGAATGGAATAAAAATAAGAAGTGTAATCAAAATTTCTAAATGTTGAAAATGTGAGAAAAATGAGATAAAAATCATCTAAAAAATCAAATTGTTACAAAAAAAATTTAAAGACTCAATATATTAAAAAAAATATAATTTAAAGGATCCTTGAGATAATTTTACCTAAGTAAAATTTAAGTATAGTTTAATTTTTGGCATAATCCTTTTAAAAGATATAGTAACAAGTTAACTGATAACACGAAATCGTATCATATATTTACTATGAAATTAACCCGTTTTATATCATATTGACCCGATTAACTCCCGAATATTTCGAGTTTGTTATGACTTTTTGCAGGTACCACATATCTCAGCTCAAACTAGAAGAAAACATGAAACATGCAAAGCTAGCAACAAAGAACAGAAGAAAAGACAAATCTGTCAAGAAATGCAGAATTTGCTACTGTGACAGTCGTCAGCCCCTTGCCACGACCGTAAGATGCTTCAGAAGCGCGTGACGAGCGTCACGCCTTGGCCACGACCGTAACACGCTGACTTATGAAATATGCTCGTCACGCCCTTGCCACGACCGTAACAAGCCTTATATCAGTTGTAAAACAAATGCAGAACGTGGAAAAGCTTAGCAGAGGAGTCAAAGACTCCTGATTTCACTCAACCACCCATTCAACCACGATCAAATCCCATGTTCCGATTATTTCTGGAATTTTGAAGTGAAGCCACGAAGCTGATTTCCAACTGCCGGTTCATTATTCCTCTATAAATAGCTTAGTCTTCAAAGTGAAAAGCACAGAGCATTTGAGAAATTAATTGTGCGGAAGCTCTGCCAAATTGAAAACTCATTGTTCACCAGTTCTTATTTTTCCAGCATTTCGTATTTTCCTTTGTTTATTTCACTGCCCAAATAAAAATTTCCAACATTAGGAAATTGTTATTCTAGTTTAGAGTTTATTTCAAGCTTCAGATTTCTTTTTACATTCCGAATTCCGAAGTCCGAATTTCCGATCTGTGGAAGAAGGACATAGGTTACTGCTTATTTCAGGTTTTTAACATTACGATTGTATTACAGTTTATTTCAATTATTTAATTTGAGTTTTATTAATTATTTATAATGTTTGTTTTATATTTCTTTTACTCTGTTTACTGTGAATTTATTCCAATTGCCATTGCTAGCTAAATCTTAAGTGTCGGTATGAGATAGTTAAAGACATTAGTGTCACACCCAAAAATTTGCCTCACTTTCTGTTTTACTACTCATATCGAGCATGACTGTTAGCCCTAGTCCAATTGCATGCATACATGCATTATCTTTGTGATGGATTAAAAACGGGTGATGAATTTGATGGTCAACTTGATGGTTTCTCGTTGTGGAAGGTTAATTACCGGGCCATTAGTTTCATTTGTGATTGGGTTTTGTGTGGTTTGCAATATTAGGAGTTTGGTGATTAAGGCTTGGAATTTAAAGAAGAAAAAAAACAATTAAACTTGGAGCCAAATTCGTATTTTGAATTTTAATTCAATGGTTGGATTTTTGGACTCAATTTCTAGAAAGAAAAGGGAATTATCAAGTTAGAAGTAAACTTTTGAAATATAATTTGGAGCCAAATTTATATTTTGAATTTTTTATCCATTTCTCTTTAATATTCAAATTTTGAAACTAGCATGACTCCATTAGAGGCATGTGTAAAGTAAACCCGATGTGATTAAGTTATATAGGAAGTGTTGTAATAATGCTACAAGCTCGATAATCTTGTTCGAGTCAAATTACATTTCAAGTTATGCATAACTTTTAAGAGAAAGAATGAACATAGTATGGGATAATGTGAATAAATTTTCAAATCCCATTGGAATTTTGCTTCTATTACAACAGGTCATTTTTAAAAAAAAAAGGAAAAGGGATCTTGGAAATGTTGAAAAGGAATAGCCTAATGCAGCTTCACACAGGATGATGAAATTTCCTTCCATTTTGCCAAGCTGGAGGTGCCACGGATTTGTTTGCTTTTCACCATCTTTGCCAATCTGGATGTGCCACGGATCTGCTTGCTTTTCATCATGGCTGGATGCTTTAGCCATTTGAATTTGCTTTAAGTTGCAGGCCAACAGTGACATAATGCAAGGAACCTGCATACACTAACAACAAATCAATTTTCATGTTCTTTTGTAAGTGACAAAACAGACCAGAATTTTACATCGTGCCTTGCGTTATCAAATGACATCAGTTCAGTGATAAGTTAATGTGTACTCGGCGATTTATGCATGAAACAAATCTGTCGACATATAACGCAGCAAGTTCACCACTCACCGTTACATTCTAAAGAGCGATAACAAGCAGCCCACGTTGCAAGCCCATGGCAATATAATACTCTCCAGCCGGTGCATACGGTTCAGCGGCAACACAAGCAGCCATTCACAAACCGTTTCAATGCTCCTGCAATGCAAATCCAAATCAAAGACGTAAAAGGGAAGCATACTGCACAATTCCATGTCTAAAGAACTTATGTCCAAATTTCCAAGAAGCCGATTCTGCCATCAGTTTCATGATAAGAATATTCAGAGGAATATTAGAGAAAAAACGGCTGCAGATTTTACCACATATTGGAATGAAAAGCAACACCAGCTGCAGGATTCTGATGCGAACAGACAGGAGTTGGTCCATCTCAAGCAACTGGTCACAGATACAGAATTTGAGAAATCGAGAATTTCAAATCTTCTACACATGGCTCAAGTATCTTCATAAACATGCTGCTGTTCTTCAATTCTTCACAAGCCACCTGTTGCAAGAAAGACAAACCATGAGAACTACAAGAACATAAATCACAGGGACAGCATTGAGAAATGTAGTTTAAATTTTGTTTTAAGAGAAGAAAGCTTCAAGTGCAAGAAATGTTATACACAATTGTGAATGAAGCAGAATATTCTGTGTTATGTTTCTACACATAAATGTACAAGCAAGGGGGGTCCACCTTATCAGTTTTTACCGCAGATTAAAATTCAGAATTTCTAGCCTTTACCTCTGTTTTTGTCCTATTGACAACTCATTATTACTGGTTCAGGAAGGCTTCACATCACTCACACAGTTTCAGTTTTTATACAATCCTCATAAAGTAGCTCTAATCCCAACCATTCATGATAACATCTAAAGGCCATGTGTTGCTAGCTTTTTTTACTGTTACATTGGTAAAAATCTCATAAAAAACAAGTAGTACATCAGAGCTGTTTTTTTTTGAATTTTTCCACTACCTGCTGCACCAAGGTTTTGTCCCTCCACTCTAACCAACTCTGCAGAAATTCCACCCTAACCTAGGCCCAAACCTACACTCTATATAAACAGACCTGCTTTCTCTCATTGGGCAGCCACTCTCAGCCTAGCAAAACTCTGCAGAAATTTCTCCCTAAACACCTATTCACTCAGAGCTCTCAACCCTAATTTCTTCTTCAAATTTCACACTGAAATTTGAAGTGGAAAGAGCTAAACCACTCACTTATCTCATTCAGTCCAGAAAGTAGAGGGAAAGAAGCTTACCATACTTGCCACTGCAGCCTCACTCAGGTAACACATCTCTCTGCATTTTGGCTTTAAGTTTTTAACCCATCCTTGTGTATGCATCAGTCTAATACATTCTGCATCATATTTCATGACTAAACATTAGCTTTTACCAAAATACAAACCAAATACAAAAGCGAAAATTTAAAGTTTCTTTGTCATTACCTTATGCACTTCTGCCAATTTAAGCGTTTTATGTTCGAAATCTGAGCAATATCGATGACAAGCCCAAGGAGAAGCTAACCTTCGATTAGTACTCCATGAGGCTGAGATATTCTGCCAGTCTTTTAAACTCTGTATCATCTGTCATGAATAGGCAGCTTACATTTAGAATACAAGTTAAGTGTGAGATGAATGTTCTTTTAGTTTTCATGTTACCTGATACATTCCTGCCAGTTTAAATGCCTTATACCCGAAATCTGTGTGATATCGATGACAAGCTCAAGGAGAAACTATACTTTGTTTAGTACTCCACAGAGCTGAGATATTCTGCCAGTCTAGGATATCCTGCATACCATTTCGTAAACAAACGTGAAATTTCAGTACAACGCAAACCATGAGACGAATGTTTTGAAATTGTTATGTTACCTGAGATGGTTTTTGCTTTCTGGAGGTTTCGAAATCCGAACGTATCGCCGATGAAAGCTCAAGGAGGAAACTAATCACTGATTGGTACTCCATAGGGCTGAGGCGATATACTGATGTTGTGTCCACACTTTGATGGTTTTCCTTGTAAAAGGGTAACGAAGGTTATTATTCTGAACATTAAAACTTCAAAAATTGAAAGTTATGAGAAAATGTTAATCTTACCGATTGGATACTCGGAGATGATCCAGAAGTGACCACGAACACATCGCTTCGTTGAGATCGCAAGGGAGATCCGGATTCAGATATGAATCAACCGTGTTGGTAACCGTCGAAACTTTGGGTTGTTGATTCGAAAAACACACGATGGTTCTGGTTGGGGTTTTTATAAAAAGAAATTGGGTTGAAGTTTGGATTTGTGAGAGCGTCGGAATCAACGAAGGTTGGGTGTGGGTTTACGGAAACTGTTTCCGAATCGGCCATTGTTTCTCTCCTTTCTCGTTTTCTCTGTCTGCGTAAGGAAGAAGATGGATTTGGGAATTAGGGTACAAACCCAATTACCCGTTCTTCCTTTGGTGATGGCCTGGATCCGGGTTGAACCGGTCCGGCCCAGTGATCCAACCGGTTCTCTCTTGAACCCATATATTTTTTATTTTTTTTTCCTTTTTGTAATTTTGTTTATTCATATTCATTTCATTTTCTTTCTTTCTAAAAAAATAATAAAAATTCTAATTAATCTTAATCGTTTTTTTGTGTTTAAATGCATCATTATATTATATTTAAATCAGTTTTCTTCACACATTGGTTTAATCTTATTATTTAAATTATCAAAATTTACATTGATTTTCATGTGTTCAAATTATCCGTTATAAATTCATTTTTCCTCACTTGCTTATTCACAATCGTATACTTATTCCAACCCAACAAACTTCGCGTCCTGGTCCATATACTTAGTTAACCATAGTCCGATACCATTTCTCACGCATCGTACCTCCAAAACACTTTCCTAATTAAATTACAAACCTCGATCCAACGTCGAGTGCATTTTCTAAATTCTTTCATAAAGAAAACTCAAGTGTTTAAGCCATTGGATGCTAGACTAGTTGTTTAAACACTTGCAAAAAAATGAACTTCGAATCTTTAAGTCGTTGGATGCTAGACTAGCTACTTAAAGATTCATAATAACGTGAACCTTGTTTCACTTCACTCTTTCATAAAAGAAAAAAAACTTTTGGGATGATAGACGACTCGATGGGCATTGAGTTCATCTTGTTTCTAGTATTTGAATCATAAGATGCTAGACTTATGGTTCGGTACTTTTCACCCGCATAAAAAAACAATTCAACTCATTCAAATTCTTTTATCGCTCATATGCGATCGTAAAAAACTCTTTTCGGATAAAGAGGGTGTAATAGTCGTTTTAAATACGAACGAGGACTTAAGCTTTTCAAACAAACAAAACAAGTCCTGGTTCAAAGTATTTGAAATGTCTAAATGCACGATTTTTTCTTATAAAATCAAAACAACAAACTTAAAACCTTTTTAAGAGGAACTACAGAGTTTTGACTTTCCCATTGCACGAGGGAATATGTAGGCACACGGTTCTAACACCGTGCCAAACTCAAAATAATAATAAACAATTTCTTTTCCTTTTGGTATTCATAACTTAGCAATAAACACACACACAAACGCGTAGAATTAAATGGGTCCCATCGAGTACGATGGATGTAAGGGGTGCTAATACCTTCCCCTTACATAACCGACTCCCGATCCCACTTTTTTTTTTTGGTCACGTAGACCGCCTTATCCGCTTGTTTTGGGTTTTATCTATATTTTCCCGTTCTTTTTAGAACAAATAAAATTAGGTGGCGATTTCACTAGTTTTCGAGATTTAAAAGATTTTTGAAAATCAAGTTGCTTCAGTTGGCGACTTCACTGGGGAATATTTTTAAAGCGAGTTAACCCTAATTTAATTCTGCGCTTGTGTGTTTATGTATTGCTTTGATGTTTATTATTATTTCTTTATGTTATCCTGTGATATATTTTGATTGTTGGGGCGTTTTATTGGTTATGATTCATAGATAAGCCCAATACCCAGGCTTCTAGGAAACATAAGTTTAGAGTGGTTGAGTAGCTTAGGTCCGTTGGACATCCGTGTTCCTTGGATCGACGTGAAAACCACGACTTAGAGTTGGTCTTTTTAAGGGAGTTATTGCATCGTACAATAGTGCGGGATGATAATTCTTGGATAAAGGGCCTATAACTCTAAGTATTAGGATGTCCAAAACAAACCGACCGCTCAAAGGATTTTTTAGTATCCCTTTAAGAGCTGCTTCTTGGAGTATAGTTTTGGAAGTATTATCCCCACATAGTCCGATCGCGTGGTGATAATATTTCTAAAAAGGGGATCTGAGACTCCGAGAGGCATTTAGCATAGAAACATTAGAACCAACCTTGTTTGGGGAATTGTTGGGTAGACGTCGAAACCATGTCCGACCGTCCTTTTAAACCCTTGTGCTATTTGGCGTTACATGTGATTTTGCGCATAACATCAATATGTATCGCATCACATTGCATTCTTACATGCATTACCATCACATTGCATTCTTACATGCATTACCATCATATGGCATTCTTAGATGTATTACTGTCATGGTGCATTCTTACATGCATTACCATTACATTACATTCTTTAATGCATTATCATGCATTTCATCTTCATCAGAAAACTCATTTCATCTCTTCTGTCCAGAAATATCAAACTGTCTACTCGACACACGTTCAGAACTCCAAGGATGTCTCAGAGGGCCATAGACGAGCTTCAACGTGGTCAGGAACTATTGAAGGCAGAAGTTAAGCACTTGAAGAGTCAGATGAGTCTGGTCTTGGATCTCTTGCAAGTTGTGTTGAAAAGGGAATGCAACACCACACCAATCTCCTCAAGTTTGGTTGCTGCTCTATCATCTGATGTTTCCATGAGTCAAGGACATCCATATGTGGCGAACTCTCCAGTTCGGAATTTTTCTTCTGAGTATCATCCTCGGCCTTCACCTTCGAAGGTTCCTCGACAACAGCAATTGCTTGCTCCCCGATCGAAGAAGAAGGATCCAAATCAGCGTATTAATCCGCATTATCGCCGATATGCTCAACAAGATATTCAGCCAATCCCGATATCATATTCTCGACTTTTGCCTTGCTTGGTTCGGAGTGGTGTTGTGATACCAAGGGAGTTGAAGCCAGTACCAGGGGTTGCTAAAGCTTGGTTTGATGAGAGAGCTAAATGTGCTTTTCATGCTGACTCTGCAGGACACGAAACTGAGAATTGTTCGTCCTTCAAATGCACAGTTCAAGAGCTAATTGATGATAAGATTCTGTTTTTCAAACAGAATGGATCGAGCTTGGACATCTTGCTTGCAAGGTCTAATCATAGCAATTTTGAGGAACTTCCAAAACTCATTGGGACAATTGCTTGCCAAAAGGAAGTTGAGACTTTGAAGAATGGTGATGAAGTAGACCATATGGTCACTTCCGAGAAGGTGGTAACCTTCAGCAAAGATATCTCAAGTTCTAGCAAAGGGAAGTCGGTTGCAACACCAACTCATTATCCTCCATTACCATCTTTCAAGTCTTTTCATCAACAACATTTGTCTGATCTTCCTCAACTTCAGAGTCAGAACTCTCAAAATCAAACTGTGCCTCGGAATAATTTGGAAAGAAGGAATGCTCCTCTTGATCCAATTCCAGTGACCTACAGTCAACTTCTGCCATATCTGGTTCAAAGCTCATTGGTGGTTCCCAAGTTCATTAAGCCACCAAAGTCATTCCCGCCACAATATGATCATAATGCACGATGTGGGTACCATGCTGGTACGGTAGGACACTCAACAGAAGATTGCAATCCTTACAAAGCCAAGGTTCAACAATTGATCGACCAGAAGTACTTGACTATTCAAGGAGGGGTTCTGTTTGTGAATGGCAATCCGGTACTCAAGTGATCACCAAGACTACTGAAAGTCATCTGAATCAACAAGTCAAGACGGAGCCCCAGTCTCCTCAACAACGACAGTCTTTTATTTCTTTACTGCATTTTCATGTGTATCTTGTTTAATTGTTTAAACTTTGTTTGCATGTAGAAACTTGTTTGTTTTAACTTTAATGCAATGAGTATGTTTGTCTTGAAGTAATCCATTCGTTGTCACTCAATCCATTCCTTATCACTCTTTAAATGATTTGCGAGCATTTTGATACCAACGTTACCAATCATTTCGCCTAGGCAAAGATTGGAGGGAGAATGACGATAATTGAAAAAAAATGCTAGATCTCTGAATGTATGCTTTTGAGTAGAACCCTGCTAATGATGTACAGGCCTTGTTTCAAATCCAAACACCGGAGTTATAAGGGAGATAAACCATCGTTAACCCCTTCGAGCCTTGAAGTATGAGTTTCCTTTCTGTTCAGAAAAAACCCTCATTTTTAACCCTGTGGGCGGGTAGTGTTCAATTGATCTGATCGAGCGTTCAAAACTCATCAAGAGAGTGTGAAATCAAAGGATACAATAATGACTATCCTTCAGAAGGTTGAGAAAGGTCAAAACCACGATAGTCGACTTTCGTCTATCAATAGTGTGCATCAAAGGACAATGATACCGTGTTGGGTGTCTCTCGCACATCAGAAAGGTCAACGGATGATGACACCATAACGATTATCCTTCATCTACCTAAAGACTCAGACAGTCACCATCACTTTTAACAAATCAAAGACAGTGTATAGATCCACGACTTGTTCAAAAAAAAAATGAATAGAAAAAGACAAAGAGCCCGCTAAGTCGGAACTTATTAATAAGTCGCTTAGGTAAAAGTCAGGCAAAAGTCAGGAAAATAAAAAGGAAAGAAAATCCCGAAATGCATTTTCGAAGAAAATTTTTCAACAAAGAACAAGTTGTGTGGTCGAATACCAAAGGCAAAATATGAGTGTCTGTTGTGTCCAAAAAAAACCCTATATTGGTTCCTCAACCATCATAACGCCTCTCGAAAGATGAGTGCTCGTATCAGGATAGTTGAACTTAGGACTGAAGAACATCATGGAGAATGAGCGGCCACCAAATATTTTGAGCCTAAAAATATTTTTTCTAAAAAAAACGTGAACCAAGCCACGTTACAACCCTTAAAAGTCCTAATTGAAGCATGGGTTAATTCAAAAACATACAACGAAGAGATCGCGTTTACCTGACTCCTACAGTGTGTGTTAAAGTATCTGTGTTGGTATCATATGCTCGTCTTATCTTTCAAAAAAGAAAATTTTCAATGTTGCACTCCAAAAAGTGTTTCACTCACAAAAATCAAATGTTTTTCATACAAAACTTCAAGACGCATAAATGTTGCATTATAATTGTCACAAAAACATTCTTCTACATGTAAAATAATTGTTTGACATTGAAGAAGTTCTTATAATGAATATCAGTGAAGAGTTTAACTTTGTCCAAAGAAGAGAAACTTGATTATTCTGCTGAGTTAGCAATTATTTGTAGCAAGGGGCAGGGCTTAAGGACTCCTTTGAGCATATCACAATTTGTCTTCTCAAGATTCTATTAATTTGGGGGCAATCAAATCAAAATTCAGCTCCTCGAATTTCTGCCAATCCGGGGAAAATCCTTAAAGAGCAATCACCAATTGAGTTAGTCCTCCTCAAAAGAGCAGTTAGCCTGGGACAACTGTCGTTCCATGTTTCAGTCAACTTGAAGCAATCATCTCGAGACATGGGAGTCTCTCTAAGGCTGTTTACATTGGGATATTTCGAACTAATCGTTTTATTCCAATCGATCCGAGGCAAAATACTTCGACCCATTGAAGCCTTCAAAAAAGAGCTTTCATTCCATCAAGTTAGTGGCTCACATGTTGTTGATCTGAAGTAGTTACTTCGAAGCTCTTTTAATTGGAGCAAGTGTTCGTTTCAAGAATCAATCAGTCTGAAGCAATTACTTCGAGACGTAGGAGTCTCTCCAAGATTTAAAGCAAGCTTGCTGAAAAGATTCATTTAATCTGAGGAAACTCCTTCGAGACGTTGGAGCCTCTCCAATGTTCATCCTGGGGCATGTCGTCCATCTATGCAAAGTCTGCCACTCTAAGATTTGATAAATCTAAGGAGGTTATATTGAAATGCAGAAATACCCCCAAAGCTCATATCAAGGCATGATATTCCCGTATCAGAATATCCGGTTCCTTTGCGATGCTGATGGTCAGTAAAGTATTGCGTCAGAGTACAGGTTGCTGGGGTACTCCTTTGCAGGAAAGATTTCTAGAAGGTCTAACAGACCGGGGCAGGTTGAGATTTTCTGAAGTCGATATATCTTTTAAGTGCAAAATCTAATGCAGCTGCATTCCCACGCATGGGGCACGCCTCTAATCATCATTATCTAATCAATTCAGAAGTTTGATATTCTTTTTCTACAAGAATTAGCATTGCAGCCCTTCCAGCGGCAATTCAATATTTGGAGTTTGGTTGATCATCTTGTTGTGCCATGTTCTCTTATCCTTCGGACTAACGGTGTCGAGGATTCAGTTTGATAGCCAGTGCATTAACCAGTATATTCATGCATTCATTCATTCATGCATTCATATCATATCCTACATAGCACATTCATTCATAAACCTCATCCAGGACTCAGGTTATTCCAAGATCTGCTAGTGATTTTTCTCAGCAGAATCATAATTTGAAGACTATTTTGAATGACAAACTTAGTTCTTCCGATCACAAGTTTGAAGGCTCAACCATAATTGGTCTACAACGATGATGATTCTCGAATCGAATCCATTCCAGAGTGATTGGGTTTCCCCAAGCAAACTCTTGTATCAATGGACCTTCTTTATAGAGCTTCTTTTAAGGGTACCCCATTAAAAGCAGAAGACTATTCTCAAACGACAACTTATTTCTCTCCCCAGTGCCAGGAGAATGCTTGTGTGAAAGACAATCGACAATAGTGTCAATTCTCCAATGAAGTCTTTTCCCCAGAGAATCGATTGATCATCCCCAGTGAACTCTTATGACAACAAGATCGTTCAATTGGATTCCCCAGTGATATCTTCCTTCTCTCAACAGTATCAGGAAATCATACACCATTTGCATTAGAAAAAAAATCATATCATGCATATCATACTCATGCATTAGCTTCGGCTATCTGTTTTGCGGGTTTTTCAACTGAAACTGCAATTATCCTCGTAAGGATCAGATTGAAGGATTAGTTCTCGGACGACAAGTTATCCTCTTTTTCTACAAGCAAGTTACACACTTGTTTGGATCTCAACAACTGAGGTTTTCTCTAATCGAGATTTCTTCCCCCAGCGAAACAGTTGTCTCTTTCAGATGGACTCTAACGTCAACAAAATTATTCAACCGGGAATCCCCAGCGAATTTTCCACATGGTTTTCTACCGAAGTTTCCCCAGCGAAGCTTATTTCTCTCCCCAAGTGAATCTCCTTCAGAAAGGATTACTACAACGTTATTCTTGGTATTTTCAAAGATTTCTTTCAGACAAGAATCTTCTCAGCAAATACTATTGGCAGTGGCTTCCACAATATACTCCTCTGAGTTGTTCTCAGAAAATTACATCAAACTTCTGGTGCGTTTATTTCCCCAGTAAGTCATCAACTACTCAACAAATAAATATCCACCCGGCGGGATGTTTATTCAAATCTCAAGATTTTTCTCCAACTCAGACGTTGATCTACATATCTACTTGCTGCAACGCATTGTCCATACAATGTCAGCAAATTGAAGCTCGTTACCTTAGAAGTTTTCCAGTCACAGGTGCTGAATCTGATTCTTCTATCAACGGTAGAGCTATCTGCATACAAATTGAAGATCTTGTCAACTCAGAAGTTGTTCAACATGTCCGTACATGTTCAGTAAGATCTCTCATCAGCAGAAACGTCGGAAACAAGATTTACCGACTTCATAAACATCTATATCACGCCGGTGTTCTAGATATTGTTTTGTTTATCCCCAGAGAATTGTACTCTAGGGTGCGCCATCGATTTTGTTCTTGGGTAACTCGGAGGTTACACGTTAAAGACATTCAAATGCCATGGCTCCTCGCACTTCGTGCACCAACAATTCCGATATTGTTCTAGCCATATGTTCAGAGAACTCTTTGTTAAGTTCTCAATCATGTCATTTCAAATTTTGTTTAAGGTCTCCAGGTATTCCTTAGTTCAGAGAACTCTTTGTTAAGTTCTCAATCTTGTCAATCAGAGAACTCTTTGTTAAGTTCTCAATCATGTCATTTCAAATTTTGTTTAAGGTCTCGGTATTCCTTAGTTCGAGAACTCTTTGTTAAGTTCTCAATCTTGTCAATCGAGAACTCTTTGTTAAGTTCTCAATCATGTCATTTCAAATTTTGTTTAAGGTCTCTGTGTATTCCTTAGTTCAGAGAACTCTTTGTTAAGTTCTCAATCTTGTCAATCAGAGAACTCTTTGTTAAGTTCTCAATCATGTCATTTTCAATTTTGTTTAAGGTCTCCAGGTATTCCTTAGTTCAGAGAACTCTTTGTTAAGTTCTCAATCGTGTCATTTTCAATTTTGTTTAAGGTTTCCAGGTATTCCTTAATTATCAGAGAACTCTTTGTTAAGTTCTCAGTCATGTCAATTTTTTCAATTTTGGTTGTTTTTCTTTTCGCTTGAGAAGGTCGTTTCTCTTCTCTTAGCATTTTTCGTAAATTATTGTCAAAGTCATTTCGGTTACACGGTTATCCCCAGTGTGGTTAAAATCTCCTAGTAATTGTGTTAAAGCATTCCGTTGATGCTTAGCAAGTTTTCTCTTCAAGCGTTTTTTCTTGGCTCCGTAGTCAAGATATGTTATCTGTTTTCTTTTGTGGCTTCGGTTTCCCGCGTAGGGCAAATTTTTGGGGTTCTTTGGTATCCAATCCTCTTCCACCTTGAATGTTCGAAAGCTGTCAATCTTTCTCACTTATCAGGTTTAAGATGATTGAATAGGGGCAGCTGTCACACCCAAAAATTTGCCTCACTTTCTGTTTTACTACTCATATCGAGCATGACTGTTAGCCCTAGTCCAATTGCATGCATACATGCATTATCTTTGTGATGGATTAAAACGGTGATGAATT
Source organism: Vicia sativa (assembly GCA_021764765.1). Taxonomy (NCBI): domain Eukaryota; kingdom Viridiplantae; phylum Streptophyta; class Magnoliopsida; order Fabales; family Fabaceae; genus Vicia; species Vicia sativa. The sequence continues at coordinate 137,901,557 of CM038794.1, forward strand.
TGATGGTCAACTTGATGGTTTCTCGTTGTGGAAGGTTAATTACCGCCATTAGTTTCATTTGTGATTGGGTTTGTGTGGTTTGCAATATTAGGAGTTTGGTGATTAAGGCTTGGAATTTAAAGAAGAAAAAAACAATTAAACTTGGAGCCAAATTGTATTTTGAATTTTTATTCAATGGTTGATTTTGGACTCAATTTCTAGAAAGAAAAGGGAATTATCAAGTTAGAAGTAAACTTTTGAAATATAATTTGGAGCCAAATTTATATTTTGAATTTTTTATCCATTTCTCTTTAATATTCAAATTTTGAAACTAGCATGACTCCATTAGAGGCATGTGTAAAGTAAACCCGATGTGATTAAGTTATATAGGAAGTGTTGTAATAATGTTACAAGCTCGATAATCTTGTTCGAGTCAAATTACATTTCAAGTTATGCATAACTTTTAAGAGAAAGAATGAACATAGTATGGGATAATGTGAATAAATTTTCAAATCCCATTGGAATTTTGCTTCTATTACAACAGGTCATTTTTAAAAAAAAAAGGAAAAGGGATCTTGGAAATGTTGAAAAGGAATAGCCTAATGCAGCTTCACACAGGATGATGAAATTTCCTTCCATTTTGCCAAGCTGGAGGTGCCACGGATTTGTTTGCTTTTCACCATCTTTGCCAATCTGGATGTGCCACGGATCTGCTTGCTTTTCATCATGGCTGGATGCTTTAGCCATTTGAATTTGCTTTAAGTTGCAGGCCAACAGTGACATAATGCAAGGAACCTGCATACACTAACAACAAATCAATTTTCATGTTCTTTTGTAAGTGACAAAACAGACCAGAATTTTACATCGTGCCTTGCGTTATCAAATGACATCAGTTCAGTGATAAGTTAATGTGTACTCGGCGATTTATGCATGAAACAAATCTGTCGACATATAACGCAGCAAGTTCACCACTCACCGTTACATTCTAAAGAGCGATAACAAGCAGCCCACGTTGCAAGCCCATGGCAATATAATACTCTCCAGCCGGTGCATACGGTTCAGCGGCAACACAAGCAGCCATTCACAAACCGTTTCAATGCTCCTGCAATGCAAATCCAAATCAAAGACGTAAAAGGGAAGCATACTGCACAATTCCATGTCTAAAGAACTTATGTCCAAATTTCCAAGAAGCCGATTCTGCCATCAGTTTCATGATAAGAATATTCAGAGGAATATTAGAGAAAAAACGGCTGCAGATTTTACCACATATTGGAATGAAAAGCAACACCAGCTGCAGGATTCTGATGCGAACAGACAGGAGTTGGTCCATCTCAAGCAACTGGTCACAGATACAGAATTTGAGAAATCGAGAATTTCAAATCTTCTACACATGGCTCAAGTATCTTCATAAACATGCTGCTGTTCTTCAATTCTTCACAAGCCACCTGTTGCAAGAAAGACAAACCATGAGAACTACAAGAACATAAATCACAGGGACAGCATTGAGAAATGTAGTTTAAATTTTGTTTTAAGAGAAGAAAGCTTCAAGTGCAAGAAATGTTATACACAATTGTGAATGAAGCAGAATATTCTGTGTTATGTTTCTACACATAAATGTACAAGCAAGGGGGGTCCACCTTATCAGTTTTTACCGCAGATTAAAATTCAGAATTTCTAGCCTTTACCTCTGTTTTTGTCCTATTGACAACTCATTATTACTGGTTCAGGAAGGCTTCACATCACTCACACAGTTTCAGTTTTTATACAATCCTCATAAAGTAGCTCTAATCCCAACCATTCATGATAACATCTAAAGGCCATGTGTTGCTAGCTTTTTTTACTGTTACATTGGTAAAAATCTCATAAAAAACAAGTAGTACATCAGAGCTGTTTTTTTTTGAATTTTTCCACTACCTGCTGCACCAAGGTTTTGTCCCTCCACTCTAACCAACTCTGCAGAAATTCCACCCTAACCTAGGCCCAAACCTACACTCTATATAAACAGACCTGCTTTCTCTCATTGGGCAGCCACTCTCAGCCTAGCAAAACTCTGCAGAAATTTCTCCCTAAACACCTATTCACTCAGAGCTCTCAACCCTAATTTCTTCTTCAAATTTCACACTGAAATTTGAAGTGGAAAGAGCTAAACCACTCACTTATCTCATTCAGTCCAGAAAGTAGAGGGAAAGAAGCTTACCATACTTGCCACTGCAGCCTCACTCAGGTAACACATCTCTCTGCATTTTGGCTTTAAGTTTTTAACCCATCCTTGTGTATGCATCAGTCTAATACATTCTGCATCATATTTCATGACTAAACATTAGCTTTTACCAAAATACAAACCAAATACAAAAGCGAAAATTTAAAGTTTCTTTGTCATTACCTTATGCACTTCTGCCAATTTAAGCGTTTTATGTTCGAAATCTGAGCAATATCGATGACAAGCCCAAGGAGAAGCTAACCTTCGATTAGTACTCCATGAGGCTGAGATATTCTGCCAGTCTTTTAAACTCTGTATCATCTGTCATGAATAGGCAGCTTACATTTAGAATACAAGTTAAGTGTGAGATGAATGTTCTTTTAGTTTTCATGTTACCTGATACATTCCTGCCAGTTTAAATGCCTTATACCCGAAATCTGTGTGATATCGATGACAAGCTCAAGGAGAAACTATACTTTGTTTAGTACTCCACAGAGCTGAGATATTTTGCCAGTCTAGGATATCCTGCATACCATTTCGTAAACAAACGTGAAATTTCAGTACAACGCAAACCATGAGACGAATGTTTTGAAATTGTTATGTTACCTGAGATGGTTTTTGCTTTCTGGAGGTTTCAAAATCCGAACGTATCGCCGATGAAAGCTCAAGGAGGAAACTAATCACTGATTGGTACTCCATAGGGCTGAGGCGATATACTGATGTTGTGTCCACACTTTGATGGTTTTCCTTGTAAAAGGGTAACGAAGGTTATTATTCTGAACATTAAAACTTCAAAAATTGAAAGTTATGAGAAAATGTTAATCTTACCGATTGGATACTCGGAGATGATCCAGAAGTGACCACGAACACATCGCTTCGTTGAGATCGCAAGGGAGATCCGGATTCAGATATGAATCAACCGTGTTGGTAACCGTCGAAACTTTGGGTTGTTGATTCGAAAAACACACGATGGTTCTGGTTGGGGTTTTTATAAAAAGAAATTGGGTTGAAGTTTGGATTTGTGAGAGCGTCGGAATCAACGAAGGTTGGGTGTGGGTTTACGGAAACTGTTTCCGAATCGGCCATTGTTTCTCTCCTTTCTCGTTTTCTCTGTCTGCGTAAGGAAGAAGATGGATTTGGGAATTAGGGTACAAACCCAATTACCCGTTCTTCCTTTGGTGATGGCCTGGATCCGGGTTGAACCGGTCCGGCCCAGTGATCCAACCGGTTCTCTCTTGAACCCATATATTTTTTATTTTTTTTTCCTTTTTGTAATTTTGTTTATTCATATTCATTTCATTTTCTTTCTTTCTAAAAAAATAATAAAAATTCTAATTAATCTTAATCGTTTTTTTGTGTTTAAATGCATCATTATATTATATTTAAATCAGTTTTCTTCACACATTGGTTTAATCTTATTATTTAAATTATCAAATTTTACATTGATTTTCATGTGTTCAAATTATCCGTTATAAATTCATTTTTCCTCACTTGCTTATTCACAATCGTATACTTATTCCAACCCAACAAACTTCGCGTCCTGGTCCATATACTTAGTTAACCATAGTCCGATACCATTTCTCACGCATCGTACCTCCAAAACACTTTCCTAATTAAATTACAAACCTCGATCCAACGTCGAGTGCATTTTCTAAATTCTTTCATAAAGAAAACTCAAGTGTTTAAGCCATTGGATGCTAGACTAGTTGTTTAAACACTTGCAAAAAAATGAACTTCGAATCTTTAAGTCGTTGGATGCTAGACTAGCTACTTAAATATTCATAATAACGTGAACCTTGTTTCACTTCACTCTTTCATAAAAGAAAAAAAACTTTTGGGATGATAGACGACTCGATGGGCATTGAGTTCATCTTGTTTCTAGTATTTGAATCATAAGATGCTAGACTTATGGTTCGGTACTTTTCACCCGCATAAAAAAACAATTCAACTCATTCAAATTCTTTTATCGCTCATATGCGATCGTAAAAAACTCTTTTCGGATAAAGAGGGTGTAATAGTCGTTTTAAATACGAACGAGGACTTAAGCTTTTCAAACAAACAAAACAAGTCCTGGTTCAAAGTATTTGAAATGTCTAAATGCACGATTTTTTCTTATAAAATCAAAACAACAAACTTAAAACCTTTTTAAGAGGAACTACAGAGTTTTGACTTTCCCATTGCACGAGGGAATATGTAGGCACACGGTTCTAACACCGTGCCAAACTCAAAATAATAATAAACAATTTCTTTTCCTTTTGGTATTCATAACTTAGCAATAAACACACACACAAACGCGTAGAATTAAATGGGTCCCATCGAGTACGATGGATGTAAGGGGTGCTAATACCTTCCCCTTACATAACCGACTCCCGATCCCACTTTTTTTTTCCGGTCACGTAGACCGCCTTATCCGCTTGTTTTGGGTTTTATCTATATTTTCCCGTTCTTTTTAGAACAAATAAAATTAGGTGGCGATTTCACTAGTTTTCGAGATTTAAAAGATTTTTGAAAATCAAGTTGCTTCAATTAGGTATCTGATCAAACTTAAGCTAAAACCTTAATTAACTTAGGCTCTGGTTATAACTTTTTATGCTTAAAAATAAAACCTTTTTGTTACGAAAGTAAGAAAAGTAAATAGGTTAGGATCGAGACCACGAAAGTGTGAGATTTTTACCGGCTAGCTAAAGTTAGGCATTCGATTTAAATACAGTGAAAGCGCTTTAAAACGAATTAGAATTAATTAAGTTTTCAAAAAGTATTTTCTAAACACTTATGGGCTAGCGTAAGCAGACATAGGGCTTTAGACGTATAATCCGAGATAAGACCACGAAAGTGTGAGTTGAGGGTATTTAGACTGATTATTTCTACAGAACGATTAAGTTAACCATCCTTATACGCTTAGGTCCAATTAGATCCCTTAGGTCCACTCTATTACATACCGACCGTTTCATTTATTATTAATTTAAAATCAATTAGTTTACCTTCCTTAACCTTTCTAAAACCAACCGTGACATTATTCACCTTAGTTAAACTAGCATTACTTTCCCGCACTAGAGTGATTACAAAGTCCCTGTGGATTCGACAATCTTTTATTACTACCGCGATAGGCTGTGCACTTGCAGTTAAGATACCGTTAGACACATTAGGTCGATCGCACATCATTAACATCTATATCTCTTAGGATGTTTCTGAAATACATTTTCCTTCTCTGTTGATATGTGTAAACTCATTGTTTCAACTAAATGATTCAATTAACTATTTATTTTATTAAGTTAATTTTAATTTTAATTTTAATTATGATTAACTATGTAACACTGCAAGGGAAATCCAATGTGTATAAATAATTGTTATAGCAATTAGTAGTCTTTTATAATGTATTTTATAAGTTGATGACAGGTTATAGAAAAAAAAATTATTTTGATCAGACGAGTTTTAATCTGATTTTAATAAAACTGATTTTGAAAAATATTTTTGAAATTGGTTTTTGAGAATTGATTTATCCAACCCCCACTAAAGAGAGTTAAGATTCTTTCTATTTTTCTAAAAGAAGTGAGAGTACAATTACTATAGTATTAATATAAATATATATATTATTAAAACGTATGACATATATTTTATACCATAAAAACATTATAATTGTGTTCACTATTTCTTTGTCGAAATGAAAAGAACTCTGCTCCAGTAGATGTTTTACACTCATATTCTACCTAACATTTGCCTCTCACAATCATATCCTTCTTATTTGGGTCATTTAATGATATATGAACGTTTTCTAAGGTTTGAAATATTGACTAGAAGAATAATAATAAGAAATTTAAGGAAAGTCTTTATATTTGGGAAATCTAGATGGTTTCTTTTTTTTTTAATTCTTTTCTATATAAAAAGTAGTGACGAAATATGGCAAAGGGAACCGCGATGAGGAAACGGGGGCGGCCACCGAAGGTCTTCCCGTCAACAACGAAACCAATCTCCGATAGCTTGGTGGTGGATGCAATGGAGAACACGATGGGAGAAGATGTGAATGGTACGATGCAAGCTGATACATATTTGGTCGACGATGGTGAGAAATTGACACTAGAATTAGGGTTCAGTCAAAACGCTAAGAATGGTGGGAATAAACGAAGGAAAATTCTGTGAATCAAGTTGATGATAAGATTTGAGTGGACATGATTCGAGATAATAGGAAAATAGCGAATGGGAAAGCCTTGAAGTTTGTGGCTCCGAAGATGGTAGATGGTGAAGCGGTAGTTGAAATTGAAGAGGAGGATGTCGCAAGTGAGCTCCGGTTCTGGGAAATGTCTCTCATCATGTACGCAATTGGAGGTAACATGAACATGACAGCGGTGAAGAACTATATGGTGAAGGAATGGAATTTTGTGAAGCTTCCGGAGATGTTTTTCAATGAAGAATGATACTTTATCCTGAAATTCAAGACTAAAAAGGAGCATGAGAAGGTGTTGATGAAAGGTTCATACACTATTCGCAATATGCCTATGGTGATCATGGAATGGAGGCCTAATTTCTCGATTGAGATAGACATGCTTTGTACAGTTCCTATATGGGTGAAACTCCCCTAACTTCATGTGCATGTGTGGGGAGCAGAGTCTTGGCAAGATTAGGAGTGTCGTAGGTACGTCGCTACTCACAGACGAATGTACTGTTGGAAAATTGAGAATTACTTTTGCTCCCATATTGGCGGAAGTGGATGTTACTCAGATGTTATGTTAGGAAATTGTGATAAAATATGAGGGTAAAGACAAGAAACAAATAGTGGAATATGAATGGAGGCCTTAATATTGTGAACGGTGCCAAAAGGTGGTCATGTTTGTGCTAAAGAGAAGAAACCCACAATGAAAATGTGGCAGCCAAAAGTTGACAAGGCAATAGAAGGACCCAGCCAAGCTGGTGAGGTAGCATCTAGTCACAAAGAGACGCCTGCAGAAGCTAGTGCTATAAATGAAGATGAAGGTATCTGGTCTGAAGTTGTAAAAGGCAGAAGAGACAGAGGTAAACCCCCAGATGTAACCTTGGAGCAACTTTTTTGTAGTAATGGTTTTAGCTCTTTAGGAGATTGGAATTACTCTAAGGAGCACCCCTTTGGGGTTCCATAATTATTTCTTAGAATGTGAGGGGGCTAAATAAGGTAGATCAACAAAAAGAGATAAGTTCCCGTCTCTTTAAGCTACAATCCATAATAGCCATTCTAATTGAAATTAGAGTGAAAAAAGACATGGCTGAGAAGTGTTGAAGTAGAATGGGTGGAAACTGGAACTTTCGAGACAACTATAGTAAACATGACAATGGAAAAATGTGGTTCATGTGGCAAGATAGAAAGGTTAAAATCCAAGTTATGTCTGAAACTGGCCAACTGGTCTACTATGGAATGTATAGTTTGGACGACAAGTTTATAAACTGGATTACTGGTGTTTATGACTCTAATAAAGCTGACAAAAGGAAAACCTTGTGGAGAGATATAGGCAGTATTGGTGCTTCTCAACAGGGGACTTGGATTGTTTTGGGGGACTTCAATAATGTGTTGGGCCCTCAAGATAGAATTGGTGGAAAGGAGGTACGGGAATCTGAATTTAGTGACCTTAGGGACATGATGAATACTGTTGGCCTGTTTGAAATTGATAGTAAGAGGTATAAGCTCACCTGGTACAACAGGCACCCTAAAGGGGAAATTTACTCTCACATTGATAGAGTTATTGGAAATTGGAGTGGATTCAAAATAATGGTGATAAAATGGAGTATACATTGAAACCAGTGGTGTCTGATCATGCCCTTGTCTGCATAAAGGGTGATGATAATAGAATTAGAACCAAAAGTAGATTCAAGTTTATTAATGCAGTCATTGAAGTGGATGGATTTATTAAAAGCGTGGAAGAGAGCTGGAATATCCCTATTAAAGGTAGTCAATGTCAGAAAATGTGGAATAAACTTGTGAGGCTTAAGCCTACTATTAGGAACCTTCGTAAACCCATGCTAAATATCAGAAACCAAATTGAGTAGAAGAGGGAGCAACTCATTGATATACAAAATAAGTTGAGAAATGATAAGATGAATGCTAGCCTGATTACGCAGGAGAATAATTATACTTAAAATCTGCTTAATCTTAGTGATCTTGAAGAACAGGTTTTGAGGAAGAGAGCTAAGATTGAGTGGATCCATAAGGGATATGGGAATAACTCTTATTTCCATGCCACCCTAAAAAGTAAAAAATCATCATAAAAAGATTAGTAGGTTGGTTAAAGAAGATGAAGGCACATGTGACAATCAAATTGAGATTGAGAAGGAGGTCCTAAATTTCTATAAAAGCCTCATGGGCACTACAGATAGTAACTTGAGGGGTGTGGATATTGTTGCCATGAGAAGTGGCAAGCAGTTGAATAAGGAGAAAATAACCATGTTGGCCAGTAGAGTTTGCGAGCAAGAAGTTGTTAATGCTTTAACGAGTATTGGTGACCTTATTGTGCCTGGGATTGACGGTTATGGGGCCAAGTTTTTCAAGCACTCATGGAAAGTGATCAAGGATGATATAATGAATAATGTAAGGTAATTCTTTGAGGAGGGCAAGATTGATGGTAGGATTAACAAGACTCTGGTGACTTTTATCCCAAAGAGTGATGTAGCTAATAACATTAGATATTTTAGACCCATATCTTGTTATAGACTTCAGGATGAATATGTTATGCCAATGGCTGAAATGCTAGTCGATTCAGATGCTGGCTTTGAATATTTAATTATGCTTGATGGTTATGCTGATTATAACCAAATTTTCATTGCGGATGAAGATATGCCAAAGATGGCATTTCGTTGCCCGGGGGCGTTAGGAACCTACGAATGGGTGGTCATGCCATTCGGCTTGAAGAATTCCGGAGCAACATACCAAAGGGTAATGAATACTATGTTCCATGACTTTATTGAAGATTTTATGCAGTTTTACATCGATGATATTGTAATAAAGTAAAATAGTAAACAGACACACTTAGAACACCTTCAAAAATCCTTCGAAAGAATGAGAAAATATGGATTGAAAATGAATCCATTAAAATGTGTTTTTTGTGTGCAGGCAGGATATTTCCTTGGTTTTGTAGTACATAAAAAGGGCATAGAAGTCAATCAAAGCAAGACCAACGCCATCATGGACATCAAACCTCCGTCGACCAAGAAGGAACTCCAGTCTTTGTTGGGTAAAATAAATTTTTTAAGGAGGTTCATATCCAACTTAAGTGGTAAAACTAAAGCATTTTCACCAGTGCTTCGACTAAAGAATGAGGAATTCATCTGGAAGGAGGAGCATCAAGAGGCTTTTGACAAAATCAAAGAATATTTAGTGAAGCCTCCTATATTGGCACCTCCAATTAGGAATAGGCCTATGAGGTTGTATATAGCAGCCTTAGAATCTACTATAGGAAGTATGTTAGTTCAAGAAGATGGAAATAGTGTCGAAAGACCTGTGTATTATCATAGTCAAGTGTTAAATGGCCCTGAAACTAGGTATAGTGATACAGAAAAACTATGCCTTTGTTTGTATTTCTCTTGTATTAAACTAAAGCAATATATAAAACCAGTTGACGTGTATGTTTCTTCTCATTTTTATATTATTAAGCATATGTTGTCTAAACCAATTTTGCACTGTCGAATTGGAAAATGGGCATTAGCGTTAACGAAATATTCCCTAAAATATCTGCCTTTAAAGGAAATGAAAGGGCAGATAGTGGCATACTTTCTGGTCGATCATTCTATGGTTGCTATTCCATAAAACTTTGTCGAATTGGTGCCTTGGAAATTATATTTCGACGATTCTAGTCACAAAGATGGTGTCGGCATAAGAGGAGTCATAATTTCTCTAAGTGGAATTCCAGCAGAGTTCAAGTATGCAATCGACAGTATTTGCACTAATAACGAGGCAGAATATGAGTCTTTAATAATTGTACTTGAACTGCTACTAGAATTAGAGGCAAGGAATATCGAAATTATGGGAGACTCTGAATTGGTAATCAAACAAGTCTCAAAGGAGTATAAATGTGTTAAAGAGAACCTAATCATGTACTTTGTGATTTCCATTAGACTGCTTAAACAATTCGAACAAGCGAGCATTCGACATATACCCCGACGAGAGAACCAAGAAGCTAATGATCTAGCACAAGAAGCTTAGGGATACAGGAAGAATGAAGATGAAGAACCTATTCAAGTAAGGAAAAAGGTTTGAGCTACTCTGTTATCTCTTTCATATTTGTCAATTACAAAATTAGGGGCAACAGATGCTGAAAATTTTGAAATTTTAACAATTGATAATGGGCAAGATAATAACTGGATTAAACCCCTGGTTGACTACCTACATTCTCCAACGGGTTCGACAGAGCGTAAAATAAAATATCGTGCCCCAAGTTTTGTTTTAATTGAAAATGAACTATTTAAGAAAACTGCTAAAGGAGTATTACTTAAATGCCTGGGAGGAAGTGAGGCATACGTAGCAGTGTCGAGTGTGCACAGTGGAGCATGTGGTGCACACCAAGCCAGACATAAATGAAATGGCTCTTGATGCAATCATGTGTCTATTGTCCTTCAATGCTGAAAGATTGCATCGAATTTGCTAAAGGTTGTCAAGAATGCCAAATGCATGGGGGAATCCAACATGTTCCTGCAAGTGAGTTGCATGCCATTGTAAAACCTTGGCCATTTAGAGGATGGTCCTTAGATGTGATTGGAGAAATAAAACCAGCCTCATCAAAATAGCAAAGATACATTTTAGTCGGCATTGATTATTTTACGAAATGGCTGAGGCTGTAGCCTTAAAAAATGTCGACCAAGAGCCTGTGATTGATTTTATACAAAATTATATTATGTGTCGGTTTGGAATTCCTAAGACAATCATAACCGACCAAGGAACAGTATTCACGGGGCAAAAAATCCAAGAATTCACGCAGGTAGTTGGAATAAAACTGCTAACATCCACCCCTTATTATGCCCAGGCAAATGGCCAAGTTGAAGCTGCCAATAAAGTAATAATTAGCGTGATTAAGAAACATGTAGGGAAGAAGCCAAAAATTGGCATCAAACACTAGACCAAGCCTTGTGGGCATGTAGAACGTCTCCTAAAGAAGCAACGGGAGCAACACCATTTCGACTAGCATATGGACATGATATTGTGTTGCCAATAGAGATACATGTTCAATCAGTAAGGATTCAAAGACAACATGAAATACCATCTGAAGATTATTGGAAACTAATGGAAGATGAACTAGTCAACCTAGATGAAGAGAGAATGTTGGCTCTTTATTCACTAAGGAGACAGAAAGATAGATTGGCCAAAGCCTATAACAAGAAGGTAAAAGATAAAGTGTTTCATGTCAATGATTTAGTTTGGAAAGTAATATTACCTATGGACAAAAATGATAGAGTCTTAGGGAAATGGTCACCTAATTGGGAGGGACCGTTTAAGGTAATTCAAATCTTTTCCAACAACGCATATAAACTTGAGGAATTATCCCCAGATCAACGGATTCTAAGGGTAAATGGTAAGTACTTAAGGAATTACAAACATATTCTTCAAGAAGTCACAATTTCGACAACGTAAAGCATGTGTCGGACAGAGCTGGAGTGAGTAATGTCGAAACCAGCGTATCAGGCATGCATTGTGTATAAAAAGACAAAATATGAAGCAAAAAATGGAGCATTACATTATAAGTGGTTGAAAACCATTGTACAAATTTTACAAGTGAAAAAAGGGTCACAAAATAGTTACATTAATCAGAAATTGCCGAATTTATTTTGGAATGTCTTCAAATCAGCATAAAGGCGTACTGCATTATTGGTTAGCCCATTTGCTTTTGTCTTAACTGCTAATATTTCCTCTTTGACTTGAGCAGTAGCAGTGTTGACAATAATGGCATCCTTGGTCATCTGGAGCAATGTCGCTTGAGTAGAAGCGATGGCTTGATCGAGATCTTCGTCTTGATTAATGACAAGATCCAACTCAGCGTTTAAGGTATCTATTTCCTTTGAAAAATCGGCAATTCATCGCAGATTTCAAGATCTCTTTTCCTTTTAGGATCTTGCTCTTGCCGTTTATGATTAATTTGTGTCCTTAGTCCTTCGATCACCTTTTTGGTCCTTATCACCATGTCCACATTCCTCTTCACCACTGCCTGCTTTGCTTCGAACGACTGCTCATTCTCTTTCACCTGATTGATGTTTTCGAGAAATGAAGGGAGAATTTCCTCAAATGTTGTCACCACAAGCTTGGAGAATTCAGAAATCTCTAGACCCTTCAGTTGAGAAATAGCATCTAAAAGTTTTGGGCCAAGAGTCGAATCCTCATGAAGCAGATAAGGCAAGTCGGAGCTGAAAGCATATGTCTGGACCTTATCCGTCAGATTCTTAATCTTTGCTGCTTCAGGCCCTAACTTGTCGTTATAAGTTTGAGAGCAGTCAGAATCGGAAGAGAGAGTATAGTAACTCACAAAGTTTTCCAACCTCGATAAGGCAGATCAATATCCATGTTTGTCTAGTCTCGAATCCTTCTCTCTTGAAGGGCAGCAAGTCCTTTTGTCTCTGCATGCTTGGGTGAAGCATTTGTCCGACTCAAGGTGGCAGTGAATTGACCTTTTGACCCTCCACAATTTGCTGCTTCTCTGCTGATGTCGAAGCAGTGTCCTTTTAAGTAGAAGAAATTTGGAGTATACCTTCAAAAGAGGGAAGAGGAATAGTACCATCTTTATTAGCCTCTAGAGCCTGTATGAAAGTTGAAAGGTTTTCATCCGAAATCACCTTACCTCTCTTTTTGGTGACAAGAGGTTGATGGTCATGGTTCGGCTCTTCCACTATTTCAACGACCATCATCTCATTTTGAGCCCCATAAATCTTCACTTTCTTTTTCTTTTTTATCTCTTTAACCTCAAAAGAAGACTCATTCTTCCTCTCGTGCCTTTTGGATTGGTGGGAATGTTGAGGAGCCTAAGCATCAGATGATGGCTGAAGAAGTAAAAGATAGTATGAGGTCGGAGCAATCAATGGGGTAGATAAAGAGAGTGAGTCGAAGGTTATACCTTAGTCCCCTCAGAAAGTTGGGTCTTGTCCCTCTTGGACGTTTTGGATTTGGTGGAGGAGGCAGTCGAAGCCGCTGAGCGTTTCTGACTCTAACATGCAAAAAAGGGTATTGGCACTTAGCAAAATTTAAAGCATCGAGTATGAAACAAGACCAAAAGTGCTTACAGAAGAATCAGTAAGCTTTAAAGAAGTAGAAATGGGTTCGTCATCAAAACGGGAACGAATGGGGGAAAGTTGTAAGGTGTCGACCAATTAGGGAAAAACTGAGTCAAAGGCATATAGACAAAATTTTGAAAACATACCTTTGAGGTTTCCTTGTCAGTAGTCTCGAATGGTACACTCGACGGGCCTTCTTGATTGACCTTAATGGAAGGAGTTTCCATGGGAATTACCTATTTTAAGGGAATGGCTAAAAGAAAAATGGATAAGTTAATACAAAGAGAGTCGAAGGAAAAAGATATCAAGCTTTCCAAAACTGTTACCATTTGGTATGACAATAAGAATTCTCTTATATTGAGGATCGACATGTAGAAAACCCAGGTAAGTATCCAACCAACACTTTGTCGGCTCCACTATGTCGGCCTTTTTCTTGTAAGCATTTCTGATATGAGACTCAGGGCAATACCACCAACCTGGGATAGGTGGTCGAAATTCCAAGGCCAAAGGGCTAGTTGGTAAAGGAGGAAATTTAAGTTTTCCAAAATGAAGTGTTGTTCACGTTAAAAGTGACGCGCTAGGGGAATCGAATGTGAATTCGGATCCTCTGGCTCGAAACGATTTACTCTTTTGATTTGTTTATAAAGATGCCGCGAGCATCAAGCTTTATTATTTTCAACACAAGAAAAGATGATTTAATGATTATGAAAAAGGGGAAAGCTGCAATACCCTCAATTGATTTTGATATGCGTAACGACTAGCGCAAACTAGACGTAACGCATTGGGGAGTATTCCGGGTAAGGGGGTTTGTTATATAAAGGGAATAGATGGAGCGCCCTAAATATATATGGTTATCCATAGCTTTATATATGAATATGTTTGATATGTTTGTGTGTTTTTTAATTGCTATTTCTATGATTGGGAAAGTTTCTCCTTTGGGATTTTAAGAAGGAAAGATTGTGTGGGATCCTAGGTTTTGTTATTATTGTGCTCGCAAAGATCTTTGGATCTTCTGCATACATATCCCATAGTGGGAATCAGAGCATTTGTAGCTCGGATCTATAGGGATCTATGGTTTGTTTGGTCTGAGGGAGGAAGAAATTTGCTCGGCAAGGATGAGACCTTGTGCCTACGTATTCTCAAAAGGAAGTTGAGAAAGTCAGAGCAATCGTAGTTCCCACTTATGCTAGTGGAAAGCAACGGGATGTTAGTAAGAGACAGACAAATGTCATCTTAATGAAAAATGTATCTAATCTATTTCATCACATACATTTTTGAAAGGTTTGACTGATAAAAATCTTTCGTCGTAAGTTACAGGTGTTTTGCTTGAGTGTACAAGCATTACCACTTACATGTTTAAGAAAGATGTTTTGAAAAAAACAGATGATTGAATCTTTTAATTGTAAGTATTGGGTGTTTTGCTTGAGTGTTCAAGCGTTACCACTTACAATTAAGAGATGTTTTTGTTTGAAAACGGTTTGAAAAAAAGTTTGAAAAAAAGTTTTGACTGTATGTGATGTGATAGATAAGATACTTCTTCCATAGAGATGATAAATGTCTAAATCTCAAGGAGAAATTGATTGGATTAAAGGGATGCTTTTAAGAAGCCCATGGGTCCTTGTATTGTAAGCCCAAGAGGAGGGATTCTGAGGTTCATCGAGGGTCATCGAGGGTCCTTGTATGAAGCTCAAGAGGAAGCTATAGGGTATGGATGGCTTTGGCTTTAAAAGGGATTTCACCGGGAAACCATCCTTTTGGAATTAAGAGCAATTTCACTGGGAAATTATACTCTCTGGGTTCTATCCTAACGCGGGTGATTCTTTGTATTGGAAGCCCAATAGGAGGCTGTTAAGAGATTTCCTGATCTCTTTCATTGTATGATTCCCAAGAGAAGGCTAAACTCAATAAGGAGTTCTTTTGAACGAAGCCCAAGAGGAGGCTGACTCAACAGGGGAGTGTTGTCTTATATGAAGCCTAAGCGGAGGCTAAACTCAGATGAATGAGTTTGCTTGTATAAAGCCCAAGAGGAGGCTAACTCATGCTGGGGATGAATTATCTTGTATAAATCCCAAGAGGAGGCTAACTCTGCGGGGAGCCTATTGGTTAGACTAATTGTTATGTTATAATTAGACAGTTGTATAAACAAGTGTGTGTGTGTGATATGTATTCACAGGAGTTTATGAAGGAAATATAAACAATGCATGATGTTTATTTACAAGAGTTTATGAATGAAATATAAACAAGTGTTTGTGAACCGAACGTTTAAAACGAGCGTAACTTGATTATTTACAAGTTTGAACTGTGTACAAGGAAGTAAATATGTACACGAATGAGTATTTATGTACAGACAAAGATGGATGTACATAGGAGGGTTGGGACTTACACCGTAGGGAGGCCCATTGGTTTAAAAGCGTTTCATTGTGAATAATGCTCCTTTTATACCAATGGTATTTAGTGTATATGTACAAATGAAACGAGGACGAATCAAGTTTATCTGTTTGAGTATTTACAAAAGTATCCGTGTTATATGATAAAGCTTTGTATGTATATGAAAAGAATTTGATATGTACAAGGAAAATATGTATGTACATAAAGAATATTGGTTTGTGTATACACAAGAGTGAAAACAAACGATCAAGTTTGTCGTATTGAGTATAAAAGTATCAAATTATGTACGAGATAAAAATTTGTATGTATCTGAAAAGAATTTGATATGTACAAAGAAATAATTATGTACATAAAAGAATGTGTTTGGGACTTACACCGTGAGGGAGGCCCATGACCGATTAAGAAATTCGAGAGAAAACGAAATCGGTTTTATCGTTTAAATCGGATCGACCATGGTAAAAAGATGCAAGTTTGATGAAAAAAGTTTTGAAGAAATGATTTTGAAAGTGTTTTGAAATGTGAAATTAACTTATGAGAAGTTTTGAAAAGAATCGGAAGTCGAAAGTTTGAAAAATTCACCTTTTAAAGGTGTTTTGAAAAGTGCTCAAAGTGTCATTTCGGCTCGACTAAAACATAATCAGATGAAAGTTTTTTCTGAAAATTTTTGCACTATCATAAAATAGATGTATTTATTGACAAGTGTAAAAAAAATCACCTCAAAATGAGGAGTTTTGATTGGTTAAAAAAAATGTTAAAGTTTGTGAAAAAACATGAAGAAAATCACAAAGTTTTGAAAAAAATGGTCCATGGGAGGTTTGAACCCATGACCTGTGGGTGGTATACGTGGCAGAGAGTACTACGAGCGTGCTGGCAACCACTGGGACAAGAGCGCTTTTGTGTATTTGAACAAAAACACGTGTTAATAAAATATTGGAAAATTTGAATTTGAAAAAAACTCAAGAACACGCGCGTATTGTTCTTCATCTTCATTGATTCTCAGATTTCGTATCTTGCTCGTTTCTTGATGAATTTGGACGAAGTAAACATGAAAGTTACTCAATTTTTAACAAGGAATATGATAATGGTTGTTAATTGCATTTACTTTAGTCTAACACGATTGAATTTCTGGAAAACGTGAAGAACCCTAGAACTGGGAATTCTAAATTAAATGATGTATGGTTGATGATTTTTCAAATTGTTTGAGGGTTAAGGATCGTGATAAGTGAAGAAAACAATTGGCCAAGAGTTTTTTCATGTAAATGCAAGGAATCATGAGATTGAAGTTTGAGTTCTTACCTGTTCAAGCTGAAATCGAAGAAGGTGTTGGAGTGTTTCCAGAACGGATTTTGTGATTGCTATAGCATCATCGGCCTATGTGGAAGGTATGAGGATGGTCTGCTTGCTTCGAATCACTTTAAATCACTCCAGCCAAGTCCACCTGCATCAACTGAAAATGGAAGCTCGATTTCTATGTTAAAGTTGTTACAGATTGTTGTAATGGATCTGGATCACTCATATGATGTTCATGGATGATGTTTGGATGCTTGGAACACAAATTGATCAAGCCTAACCATGAATTCGAATCTTAAGGCAGTTTGTTCAAGTTTGAAAAGCATGACATGTAATTCTGAGTTTTGGCTTTGATCATGTTGCTTTTATGTTTTAGACAAGTTTGATATTGATTATGAAATGTGTTTGACACCAAATATCTTATGTTTATTCACAATTTTTCAAAAATGCATGATCTCTTCATTTTGAACTATGTTTCTTGATTTTGAAGGAAGAAGAGAGGAAAGCATAATTTTGCATTGCTTTGGTGGGTATTCAAATGGCCAACATGACCTCTATTTATAGGTCAAAAGTTCTGAACAATTAGGCACAAGTACATGGCATTGTAATTCAAAGTTGCCTTAAAGGGCAAGAAAGACATTTGCAAAAGGAAAAGGAAGCTTCCTTTTTTAACCATGTGTAAAAATCTCAATTTGATCTTATCTCTTCTCAATTATCTCTAGCTGATATTTATCAGCTCTAAACTCCATTTGGCAAGGTGGCATTGCTTCTAGATGAAGAATTTCAAAAATGACCTATAATTTGAAGTTTTGATCTTTGAAAATCATGTTTATGGAGCCTTATGTTTCAATTTCAAAAGTATATCTAGACTCCATGGATTTGAGAGTTCTTAGACATTTTGGAAAGCTTGTTTCAAGGGCTACAACTTTCATGTTTTGAGTTTTTTCCAAATCAAAGTGGAACTATGTGAAAAAATGGCATGAAGTTTGGAAAAAGTACAAAATTTTAACACTTAGAAATTTTTCTAAGTGTTGAAAATTTTGACTTTTTGTTGACTTTTTCAAATTCCTTGATTTTTTATGATCATGATGGACCATTTGAAGTATTTTGATGTTGGAAAAAATTTTGTCTTGAAAAAGTTGACCAAAAGTCAAAGTTTGACTTTTCTGTGCAGATGAAATTTCATCAGATGTTTCAGAAATTGACTGATGAAGTATGTGAACTTCTGAGATGTTTTGAATCCAGAAATTAGGTCAAGATGTTTTATCTAAGATATAATGACCAATCTCTAACCAAGAAAGTCATTCATTGCTCAAAAACTCAGAGAATACTCATGCTCGACCAAAACCCTAATTGGTCGATCCTCGATTAATCAATGAGAAAAGTTGGATATCTGGTGATCAGAGGTTGATGTTTTGATCAAGATAGATCAAATGAGGTGAGAAAAAACTTAAACCCTAATTGGTTGCCTCTTGAATCAGATGAAAATTTGATGAAACCCTAATTTTGACCTGTGAATGCTACACCCGATTAATCCTCTTCTGGACTGTTAGTGATGCAATGATGCAAATGTGAGGTGGTATATTAGGTCAAAAATTGGGGTATGAAAGATGCCCCTATTTAAGTTTCTTTAACCTGAGATATGAAGATGAATATCTTTGTTTTGATAGGTGTAAAGAGACTTAAATATCAGAATACGCAAATTTTGGACCTAAGATACCAAAAGATGCGAGTGATGCAAAAGTGATTGTAAAAAGTTTCACCCAGATGATATCAAAGAAATGACATGGTGGGGAGAAATTTGTGAATACGTCCCTGATGGGGAAAGAATGATTCACAAAACATGTGAATATCTGTCTCGCTTTGGAAACAGAGAAACTACCTTTTGTCAGCCTTGTGACAATGTTTAAGGTGAGTGAAAATGATATTACCAATCATCAGCCTTGTGATAATTTATGGTAATAAATTCTGAAGATGTTACCAATTATCAGCGGAGTGATAACTATAACAAGGTAAATCTTTTGAGAAAATTCTTGAATATTCACTTTGTGAATAACAGAGATAATGGAAACAGAACTCGAATGAGTTTTGGAGATATTACCAATTATCAGCAAAGTGATAACTATAACAAGGTAAATCTTTGAAAAATTTTGTTGATTATTCAGCCTTGTGAATAACATACAATGAGAGAAACAGAACTCAAAATGAGTTTCTATTTCCTTGGATACAATCTTGCCGAGATTTCTCTCTTGAGAAAAATGCGGGCATTTTGATTGGAAGGCACATTTTTCTTTAGACGAGAAGACAGCTGTTGGGATTTTTGAATCGTCATGATTTAACTTTGTTGAGAAGAACAAATTTTCATGACAAGTTCGGAGATAAAAAGGAAAAATAAGCGGCTCACATAATGAGACTATTGCTTATTGCTTTGATTATAGAGCGGGGTTCTATCCGAGAAGCACTGGAAAGAAAAGGTCAATCAAGACTTTGTTCCAAATGAGGGATGACCTCAGCTGGGGAATGTGGTAGAGAAAAAAAATGTATTTCTCTGCTTGGGGATAATCTACTGGCGATAGAATTGTACTTGCATGAGTAAGTGTGATTTAGACCAGTGATGTGGAAGCAAACATTTCGAGGAATGCAAAAATGCATGAATGATGCTATTATGTATGAATGTCATGAATGTTATATGCATGCTAACAATACTTTGACAAAGACACTTAAAGAGATATTTGGGAAAAGGACCACGTCACAGTTCGAACAAATATTCAGTGAAAATTGCGGAAATGGTGCAGACGGTTACTGATGAAGAGTTTGAGTTGCATGCTTTAAACTTTCTGAGAAAGGCATTTCATTGGCAACTTCGTTGGGAATTCTCTTTGGATAAGAATACCGTCCTTTGATGTTATCTGCTGAGGAGAAGACTTTTGTAGCAGTCGTTTTTATCCTTCGGAGATTGAAACACTTATGTAGGAACTGTTGAAGTTCTTTCCGTATTCATAGTTCAAAGGAAAATTTCGCTTTTGTTTCAAAATTTTGAAGTAAAAATTCATTTAAAACATTTTAGTTTCAAAAAGTGATTTTCACAATAAAAGCGTTATTTTGCAAAACAGCATAAAACAAGAATTGCAAACAAAAGGCACAAGGCTCAAATTTATTGATTAGAATGGTAATCAGCGAAAGGCGTGATTCCATGAATTATTTACAAAAGTCGGAAATGATAATTTATTGGGAAAAGGCTACATTGAAAGCAAATAACCGTTATTATCCCTAACAACTTTGAATTCCAACTACGCTTGTTGCTTCAGAAGATTTGATTGAAGATCCGTTGATGAAAGATTCTTCAAATTGACGAAGTACAGATTGATTGTAGTTACTTTGTCATTCTTTTGTATCCTTATTTTTGCCTAGATTGCCTTTTCAGGTTTTCAATCTATCAGGATATTTTCTGTTTATTGTCTCTAATTTTTGCCTGGACCGCCCTTTCAGGTTTTCGATCCACTGAGACGCTCTTTTTTGCCTAAGCCGCCCTTTTCGGTTTTCGACTTACAGTTGTTCTTTTGTTTTTAGACAAAGTATTTCTTGGTGCATCAACATTCTGGGATACGGGAGTTCATCACCGTCCATGGTTGTGAGTCATAGCACCGCCGAAAAGCTTCTTTTGACGATGTATGGGCCTTCGTAATTAGGAGTCCACTTGCCTAGAATCGGTTGAAAAGAGAATCTTTTTAAGCACGAGGTCACCTTCTCAAATTCACGAGGTCGGACCTTTTTGTGGCTTTCTTCATCTTTTTGATACAATTGTCCGTTGACACGGAGGGTCGAAGCTTTCCGATCAAGTTCAGCGATCGTATCATTTTGACACCATTCGGCCTCGGATAGCTTGGTTTCCATGAGAACTCTCATTGATGGGATCGACTTCTCACGAGACCTTGCTTCCATGCCGTATACTAGAGAAAAGGGTTGCCCTTTTGAAGTGCGTCTTGAAATACGATACCCATCAGAGCAAATGGCGACATTTCATGCGGTCTTTGTAAGTGATGACCATCTTCGGACAATCTTTTGATGTTCTTGTTGGCAGCTTCAGGCGCGTTCATCTTTAGGCGGTAAGGAGATGAGTTATGATGCTCGATCTTGAATTCCTCACGCAGTTCTTTCATCATTTGTTGTTCGAGTTCGATCCATTATGTAATGATCTTGCTTGGAATTCCATATCGGCAAATGAGGTTGTTCTTGATGAACCTCACACCACTTGTCTTGTAGCGTTGGTAAGGCCTTCTTCGACCCATTTGGTGAAGTAATCAATAGCAGAATGAGCGATGTCGTTGGACGCTTTTGGTTCAATCATTCAATCATGTCGATGCCCACATGGAGAGCGACCATGGAGAGCGTTGAGTAGAGTCGGAGGCACATGGATCTTATCTGCGTAGATCGGCACTTGTGACATCTTTTGGCGTGTTCTGAATCGTGAGTTCCATCGTTATCAATAGTATCCTGCTCTTAAGATTTTTGGACATTGCATGCCCATTTGAATGGGTTCCAAAGGACCCTTCATGCACTTCATGGATGATCGTGTGTATGCTTCTTGTGCTGTCGATGCATCGAGCGAGAACCATATCAAAGTTTCTTTTGTATAGCACATCCGTTCGGGAAGAATTCCTAGAAGCCTCATAGACTTTTCCTATCTTTGTACGATGCCCCGTGGGTACTCTCGTGTTTGAAGGAAGCGTTTGATATCGTGGAACCACGGTTTCTCATCGAAGTTGATTGCGAATACATATGCAGGTATTTCAAGGCGTCGATGGGATCTTAGGCATATCATTCAATTGTTGACTTTGAACATGGAAGATAGAGTAGCCAAAATACGCCATTGATTACGATCTCGGGGTATGATGCGGTTCTTGTTGAAGAAAGTCAACAATCGCCTTGCATAATCTCTTGAGAATCAAACCAAAGTGATGAGTTTCATACTTGTCTTTGATTTGGTTGATCAAAGGTGAGTCTCCATATATGTCAAGGATCTTGATCCTCAAGTCGATACTTCTTCAATACCCATGATACAAGCTTCATATTTTGTTGTGTTGTTGGTGCAATCAAATAGCAATCTGGCGGAAAATGGGATATGAGAACCCTCGGGAGTAATGATGGCCTGATTCCATTGCCAAAAGCGTTCTTTGCTCCATCAGATTAAACCCCATCTAGATTACGGATCTGGACCTTCTCGGGCGATGGTTCATCACAATCTTTCATCTTTAAGTACATAACATCCTCGTCGGAAGTCAAACTTGAGAGATTGGTATTCGTTGAGTGGTGATAAGCCAGTGATCGTGAGAATACTTCCTTTGACAGCTTTTGAGCATGATCTTTGGATATCATACTTTCGGATAAGGCATCTTCGAGCAATTCTTCCCGTTAAGGCGGTTTTCAAATCGTGCTGATCGGATCCATTTTAGATTAACCAAGTCGTGTGATTGATCTATGTCTTGGCGAAGACGTTTTGAAGCCCACCAAAGCATGACATGTTTTCTCGGCATGGATAGCGAGTTTCTGAGTCTGTGAACTTTTTACTTAAGTAGTAGATGGCATGCTCCTTCTTAGGTGTCATCTTGTTGTCCAAATCGCAGACCATGGACTCTTCTATGGTAGTATAGGATTAACGGTCTTCCCATTTGGAGGGATCAATATTGGTGGATTACGGCGGTACCTTGATCTTGTCAAATGCTTTTGGCAATCTTACATCCACACAACCTTTTGATCTTTACGGAGAATCTTGAATATCGATAGTGCTTGATCATTTGAGAGATAAATGCGGAGATGTAATTCAACCGTCCAAAATCCTCTTACTTTCTTTTCCGTGTATAGGCATTTTTGAATAGAGGTCAACTTCAATACCTCTTTGGTGACGATGAAACCTAGGAGCTTTCGGATCTTACCCAAGGTGCATTTGTTAGGATTTGGTAATTTGAAACTTCCTTATCATTGAAACAACTTTAAGAGATAGCTATCTTCTTGATTAATAGGATTGCTATCATGTCTTCCACATACACCTCGATCTCTTTGTGCATCATATCATGAAAGGTGTAGTCATTTCCCTTTGGTAAGTTCGCATGCATTCTTTAATCAAATGGCATTGCGCAGCAAAAATTACCCCATGATTATAACCCGAGAAACCGTCCATGAAGGAAAAGGCGTTGAATTTTGCGTTGCTATCCCACTAGCATGTCAATATCTGAGAAGTAAATCGTCTTTTGGACTTGCTTTGTTTAGATCCGGTAATCAACACACATTCGACCTTACCGTCTTTCTTGGAGACAGGGCACTATGTTGGCTAGCCATTGAGGATATTCGAGTGACTAGACCAATTTGGTACTTTGAACTTCCTTTTGATTTTCTCGGCCATTTTAGGGTGAACTCTTCTGGTTTTGTGTGGCGGACACTCTGGTTTTTGACAAGTGATGCTCCTCGATCTTTGGTATCTAAACCGGCATGTCCTGGTAGGACCAAGCAAAACATCCATATATTCTTTGAGAGATCTATCAATTTATTCTTAGCGTTCTTTGTCAGGCTCAATATTGACTTCTTTTTATCATCTTGGACCCAGTTGATTGCTTCAAGGGCTCTTTGTGAGGTTGAATGATCACATTCCTCGTGCAAAGAGTAGAAATCTCATCTAGGATCTCTTCTTCACTTCTTCTCAGCGACTTCACGAGTTTCAAAGTTGGGAGAGAGCATAGAGTTATTGCTTTCAATGGATTTGTCTATCATTCATACATATTTGTTCGTTTGATTATTTAACTCTTCTTTTTTTTCATTTTTGAAAGTCAATGTGAAAGTGTATGCAGATTTTATTTTTTATTTTGTGTTTTTAGGATTGTGTTTTAGGATTATCATTTTGAAAAAATAAAATAAACACAAAGTGTGGAATCAAAACATTTATGATTCTGATACAAACAGGGTACTAAAATACAAACTCATTTGTCTTGGGCAAGACAAGAGATTATTTAAAATAAACTGCTATAAAACATCTCTTTCGCTTTGGTGACGGGAGTTCAAAACAAAGCAAAGATAAATTACTTAGAACTAGGGTGTTAGTCAGAACTTCAGCAGGTTTCAGTGGTGGCGAACTCCTTGGTGGTACTCGGGTAATTTTCCACTTGGTTTAATCTCGAGTAAACTTTGGTTGTTAGGCGGAGCGAGGCTTTGAAGACTGGATGATGGCCCTTGCCTTTTGTCTGCTAAGCGATCTTCTTGGTTTGATTAACGGAGTCAGAGGCATGGATTCTGTTGTCATTTGATTACGAGGATGTACCTCAATCTTACGGTGAAGAGACTCGTTGTCGTGACACTCCCGTCATTATCCAGTCGTATTCTTGATCTTGGTGATCATGTTGATGTAGTGGTAATGGGATCGATTTAGTGAATTCCAGGCGTGTTAAGCGAGAGACCTTCATTGGGGATCTCGATTTGTTGATTGGATTGAGAAGGCGTATATTCTTCTTCGATTGACTAGGAAACTCAAAGGAATCACCCCGTCCGTGGGTTGGATATCTTGATTCGATTTTCGAGCTTTAAGTGCGTATATTTCACCATGTAATCATACTTGCCACTTGGTTCTCCCAAGGTATCCCAAACTTAGTGAGGACGGTGATTTTCATGTCTAACTGCGGGGACATGTCTTTGATTGATCGGTCGGTCGTACAACTCTTCTTGAGACACATATTGGGGGCTGTTAAATAAGTGCTCCATTCTTGATTCGGAGGATCATCTTCATCATCTTCAATGGTGACAACATTAACCTCTTAGACGGGGTTTAAAACCCCGCTATGAAATACTATCCAGTGACACTGGTTCTTTGCTTGTCTTTGGAGATATAGATTTGCAAACCGAGTCAAACTTCGTCTAGATTCTTGGCTTGATTACTCGTCCCGTCCTTGACATTGCCATCTTTTACTCTCTTCTTTATAAGAAGAGATAGATGATACATTTTTCTTGTAGATTCATCTTCTAACGGATGTCTGGGAGATATGTCCTTCAAGCGTCATTAGTCGTGATGAAAGCTGGACAAATGGCTTATGGTAAAGCTTGTTCACAGGGATGGTTACTAGCTTCCCATTTATTGTGAATTCGACGATGGAGTGGAAGTCCTGCTCTATGTGTATCCATGGTCTTCCTAATGAACAACTATAAGCGGTTGGCGTCCATGACACGGAAAGTGATCGGAAGTATCTGGAACCAATTGTCATCGGAGATCGACTTCCCAATAAGCTGACTTAGTGGTCAAAAAGCTCTTGCTATGTCATTGAACTTCATGGCGTCCCTTTGTAAGCTAAAGCGAGTGTCGTCTTTGGCATTGTTCAGATGGCTGGTATCCATATCGTTAGACGGAGATCGTGACAAATTATCGAAATATCGAGGCGGTTGTGATCTTTCCTTCTCAGGAAGTTCCTCATCACTGAAACTTAGATTAACCGGGCTGTTGACCTCCAAACTGGTCCGTAGTCACATCATGGTCTACATAAGCGCTTGATCTAGTACCTTCATCGAGCTTCTCGGTGAGCCGGAGTTCAATAGTAGAGCGGTGTTGAAATCTTGGAGGATCTGCATCGGTGATCCACGACTCGGCATTCGCTCTTTTGATTAACTTGATATCTCATCAAAATCAATGTTGGCGTTGGTTCTATCGGGAGGACCAACATTTGTGCTAGGTTAGCAGTAGGAATCGTTGCTGAGTTCTCGGAGATATATTATTTGGATTTTGTCTAAGCTGAGGCTGCAGTCTTGGTGGTAGTAGCAGACATGTACTCGTCGCCGTGTCACTCGTCCTATCTACATTATATTGACATTAGTTGGAAGAGTTGGCATGGGTTTATCCTTCCGTCTCTATCATAGTTGCATTGTATTGGTGCTTTGTGTAAACGGGATGGAGTGGGCAAATCACCAGGAGAACACAGGGCGTTTGAGGTTGTATTCGATCTCCATTTGGGTACATTGAAGCAGGGGGATGATAACGTTGCCGGGATTTTTCGAGTTGATATCACAGACTAAAAGCTCATGTGGAAAATGCCCTCTTGTATTTACGTCATGGTCATCTACATTTACGTAGATCTGTGTGGATCACCAATGTCTAACAAATGTTGGATATACGCTCTTATGATGGAACATCCTTGAATATATTGGAGGCGGATGTTGCAAAAATTCGTGCTTAGTGAAATCGCTTGTTACTGCATGCTTCATGGAGATGTACTAGGTTTCCTCGATTAGATTCACATCATGGCCGGTATCGATCATATTCCTTAATATCAGTATTTTGTATTTTGGGAAGTGGATTGGCTTGCACATTTGGATTCGTGTCTAAAAGGAAAGAAGATTAGACTTCACTAATCTACACTTCCGCTTTCAACTATGCATGATGTTCAAGATCGTGGCTTGGTGCCCCTTGGTGAAAAGGGCAAGATGTCCGCTTTATACCACCATGGTAATTTTACGGGATAGGAGGTGGTGACCTTTATGCTGTCCATTCCTTTCTATTAGCGGTATAGTTGGTGTGCGTCATTGGAATTGGGTGATTGCGGACCCAATTTTGATTATTGAGCTATGAGCACTGTTAGAAATTTGCATTGAGTTTGTTGATTTGTTGGAATTGTGGAGCAATTCACTGTGTTAGGACTTGTGTTACTTAGTGGTTATAGAGCTACATCATTTGTTGGTGACATTCTTTCATGACTTCCCGGATACCATTCCTATGTACGTATTCTTTTTCTTTGGAAAGCTGGTCCAGACCTTCCTAGTTCCACTAGAGATCACGCCTCTTTGGTTAGGCGTCGGTTCGAACTCCTTCCTCTAATCGCATTCCCGCTTACCATCTCGGAAATCTCTGGGGCGCTAGCGATCATCGTTAAATAGTAGAATGAGCCAAGAGTGTTTAAGAAGACCTTAGTCGTCTCTTTCTCTTCCAATGGTGGGTTGACTTGGCGCAATTTCCCTCCATCGTTCGGCGTATTCTTTAATGTCTCTCTTTCTTTTTGAGACATGGGCCGGAGTTGATCCAGATCGGGAGCCATATCTAAGTTAATTTGTATTCTTTGGACAAAGGCTTAAAGTCGTTGAATGTTTGAATACTTGCCTTTGTCGATCCATGTACCACTTGATCTTGTGCACGTGAAAATCTTGGAAGTAATGGATTAAAAGCGGTGATCGTCGTTGTATGTGGACATTTTCACAGCATACATTGAGATGACTTTGTGGACAGGAGTTTCCCTTGTTTTTCAAAGTCGAGGACTTTGAATTTGTGAGTAATCCTTATAGAGAACTAAGCAAAGATCACAGGTTTTCCCAAACAATTCTTTCAGAATCGTTTTTATTTCAAGCGCATTTTGAGGTGTTGTTCTGGAGATTCTCCATTGAACTACATGGAATTGATGTTATTGCCGGAATGGTGAACTTCCCGTCCATGGTAGTGTAGTTTGCTCAGGTGAGTTAAGTCATGATTGGTTGAGAACCGTCATTGTTACTTGAGGAAGTTACTCCGTTGTGGAGTAAGTGTTGATTTTCTTTGCAAAGTAGGTATTTCTGGTTGTTTGCACTTGAAAGTCGGTTGGCGAAATTCGATGCCAAAGTTGAAGGCATTCCCCATGGATAACCGGGCATCTTTGAAAAGGCTACTAGTATATGATTGAAGCTGGAGTAGTAGTATCCTCTGAAATCTACACGATTTGGTACTCGATCTTTGCTTGTTGACTTTACTACGAAAATGAGTTGACCAAAGATGTGAGTCTCTCACTTCTTCTTGCGGGGTTGTTACCGTGCTCTGAGTTCAACGTTCTCTTGTTCAAATCCTTCCATCACTTTCCTTCTTTTGATCTTGTATTATGTTGGGTTGGTTTTGTGGCGAGTCGAGAAACTCTAAGGCCAGCGACAGCGATCTTTCCTATCTATTGATTGTTCGAATGGGACTCTAGACAATGAACTTAAATGCAAGTATGATGCATGATTACGATTATGAAAGATTTCCAAAAAATTTATGCTAAAAGAGATATTTCGGAAAATATTTGGATGGAAAACACACATTTATTGATTATGAAAGAAGATTACAATATTGTTTTGGAGCATTGCTCACACAATGATAAAATAAATGATAAAAATTACAAACTAAATTAATTAATGTCTTACGTCGGATGAAGATCCAAAGGCTTGATGCGACAAATCTTGATTTCCTTTCCATGGCGAGCTTTTAGTTGACTTTCGGCTTTTAACTTGCATGACTTTCTTCCACTCGTTGGGAGCAGGATCGGTTGTCATTTCCTCAAACTTCCTTTTCCTTTCTTTGGCGTATCTTTTGATTGCGTTATCTTTCGTGAATCTTCTTATCTTTCTCCATGAGCCACTCATCACAGAGTAAAGCGTCTTTATGATCTTTGACTTGCTTCTTGAGCTTCTCGTTTTCAAGATTAGTCTTGAGAATTTGTTTTCAAAGCTTCTTTCTCAAGTTTATCTTGGTCAAGGTTTCTTGGTATTCTCCCACGATCACGGCGAGAAAATGGTTGATTTGGAGCGGTTGAGAACATGGGTTCTTCATAAGCGTAAGGCATTGAATTCCATCGCTCTTTCTTTACCCAGAAGTGTAGGTTTCCATGGCTACACAATTCTTTGCCTACCTTTTCTTTCTTTCGGATGTGATGCCAAGCTTTGATCATCCTAGCCTTGAACCTTGAATTCTCCCTTCATGATAGAAGTAGCTCTCACGTAAATCCAAGAGGTTTACTAGGTTTGCGTATCCGAGTTGACGTCTACGCAAAGAATGGGTTGTAGTTGATTCCTCCTTTCATTGCCAATGAGAGACGCGTTGGCAAATTCTCCACAACTCTCAATGATTTCCATCTCATTATACGCTAAGGTATACCAATGGATATAAATGTTTGTAAGAGACATGAGTCTTCTTGACCAATGCCACTCGTCTTTGTTTTCACGGAAGATAGGAGATTTAGGCAAGTGTGATACAATCCATTTAAAAAGCAGTACACAACACACGATAGTTCCGTCTCCTTGGCGATTTCTATGATGAATGGAGAATGCGTATCACCAAGCGAGTGGGAGCAGGATTTCCAATCGAGAAAGATCCTTATGGCATTGATATCAGCGAAATTTGGGACGTTGGGAAACAACACCAATCCATAGAGGAGTAAAGCTAAAATAGCTTCAAAGGCTACCATACTACGGCCAGAAAATTTAAGAGCCTTCTCCATTAGGAACTTGAAGTTAGTCCTAAGAGTTTTCCTCTGGTAGTTAGGTTTTGTCTATCTCGATTTCTTTAAATGAGTCATGTTGCAATGATGGTGACTTAGGAATGGCTTCCAAACCATTGAAAGAACTTTGTCGATCTTGAGATACCTAGGATATGCGCGTACTCTTCCAAAGTAGGCATCAGCGATAATCGGGGAAAGTGAAACGATAGGCGGATCGTAAAGCGAGCGAAAGTTTTGAGAAGTCCTTCATCAACGTTAGCGTTTAGAATAGTTAAAAGAGTTCCATAGCGTTTTACGAAATCAGGGATCTTCTACCAAGGATGCTAACTCTTTTAACTTTCCTACATCGAGAATTCTAAAGCTGTATCTCTTGGTGAATCTTCCTCGGCGTCCATCACTCTAACCTAAAATATTTTACAAAGAAAAAATCTCTAAATTCTTTGGAAATGGGAAGAAAAATGAAGTTTTGAATGAATGAATGCATGAATCGGCAAACATGGTTAGTAGTTAACACACGGTCAAGCGTTGAGTCGAGCATGAGGCCAGCGATAAGAATCAAGCGTGGGTAAGTTCTAAGGGCTTATTCATCGTAAAGCGGGTTCTCTGATGTCTGAGGCTCAACACTCCTCTTTGAAATATTATCGGTTTGTTGAATACTCGATGGTCCAATAATATTTTCAAGAGAAACTTTGATCGTAGTCTCGCATGACAATTACTCTAAACTTACACCGAATAATCTACTACATCCTAATGGCGAGGATGGGTTATGTGTTCTGACATGACCCGACCGTAAGTTCTCTTGAAAGCAAAATCTTATAAATACTTGCTAAACACAAATACCCCAAGATAACCTCCTTTGAGAGGAATATTAACTTTGTAAGTACTGAGACTTCTCACAGGTTAATACCCCCACCTAGATCTTAAAATGTTTCTTAAATCCAGGTTAGGATTTCTTTCCATCAAATGAAATCGCGAAAACACACAATAAAGAAAAACAAACATATGCACATATGAAAGCTTAACCCCTTTTTTTTCTTTTTGAAAACAAAAAAAGCGTGGTGCTCTTGAGCAGAGTCACATTTTTTTTGAAAAATCAAAATTTTGATAGGCTCCTCAGCAGAGTCTCCATTTTTCCTATTCGCGTTAAAAAGTGACGCGCTAGGGGAATCGAATGTGAATTCGGATCCTCTAACTCGAAACGATTTACTCTTTTGATTTGTTTATAAAGATGCCGCGAGCATCAAGCTTTATTATTTTCAACACAAGAAAAGATGATTTAATGATTATGAAAAGGGAAACGCAATACCCTCAATTGATTTTGATATGCGTATGACTAGCGCGAACTAGATATACGCATTGGGGAGTATTCGGGTAAGGGGTTTGTTATATAAAGGAATAGATGGGCGCCCTAAATATATGGTTATCCATAGCTTTATATATGAATATGTTTGATATGTTTGTGTGTTTTTAATTGCTATTTCTATGATTGGGAAAGTTTCTCCTTTGGGATTTTAAGAAGGATAGATTATGTGGGATCCTAGGTTTTGTTATTAGTGTGCTCGCAAAGATCTTTGGATCTGCATACATATCCTAGTGGGAATCGAGCATTTGTAGCTCGGATCTCGAGGATCTATGGTTTGTTTAGTGCAGGGAGGAAGAAATTTGCTCGGCAAGGATGAGACCTTGTGCCTGTATTCTCAAAGGAAGTTGAGAAAGTCGAGCGATCGTAGTTCCTTATGCTAGTGGAAAGCAACGGGATGTTAGTAAGAGAGCAGACAAATGTCATCTTAATGAAAATGTATCTAATCTATTTCATCACATACATTTTGAAAAGTTTGGTGATAAAATCTTTAAGTAAGTAAGTTACGGTGTTTTGCTTGAGTGTCTGAAGCATTACCACTTATGTTTAAGAAAGATGTTTTGAAAAAAGCAGATGATTGAATCTTTTAAGCTGTAAGTATTGGGTGTTTTGCTTGAGTGTTCAAGCGTTACCACTACAATTAAGAGATGTTTTGTTTGAAAGCAGTTTGAAAAAAGTTTGAAAAAAGTTTTGTTGTATGTGATGTGATAGATAGATACTTCTTCCATAGAGATGATAAATGTCTAAATCTAGGAGAAATTGATTGGATTAAAGGGATGCTTTTAAAGCCCATGGGTCCTTGTATTGTAAGCCAAGAGGAGGCATTAGAGGTCATCGAGGTCATCGAGGTCCTTGTATGAAGCTCGAGAGGAGGTATAGGGTATGGCTGGCTTTGGCTTTAAAGGGATTTCAGGAGAAACCATCCTTTTGGAATTAAGAGCAATTTCAGGAAATTATACTCTCGGGTTATCTAGCAGGTGATTCTTTGTATTGGAAGCCCAATAGGAGGCTGTTAAGAGATTTCTGATCTCTTTCATTGTATGATTCCCAGAGGCTAAACTCGATAAGGAGTTCTTTTGAGCGAAGCGAGGAGGTGACTCAGCGGGGGTGTTGTCTTATATGAAGCCTAGCGGAGGCTAAACTCGAGATGAATGAGTTTGCTTGTATAA
Organism: Vicia sativa; assembly: GCA_021764765.1. NCBI lineage: Eukaryota > Viridiplantae > Streptophyta > Magnoliopsida > Fabales > Fabaceae > Vicia > Vicia sativa. The sequence continues at coordinate 137,933,396 of CM038794.1, forward strand.
AGCGAGGAGGCTAACTCATCTTGGGGATGAATTATCTTGTATAAAGCCCGAGGAGGCTAACTCTACAGGGAGCCTATTAGTTAGACTAATTGTTATGTTATAATTAGGCAGTTGTATAAACAAGTGTGTGTGTGATATGTATTCACGGGAGTTTATGAAGGAAATATAAACAATGCATGATGTTTATTTACAAGAGTTTATGAATGAAATATAAACAAGTGTTTGTGAACGAGCGTTTAAAAGCAGTGTCACTTGATTATTTACAAGTTTGAGCGTGTACAAGGAAGTAAATATGTACCTGAGCAGTATTTATGTCAGACAAAGATGGATATACATAGGAGGTTGGGACTTACACGTAAGGGAGGCCCATTGGTTTAAGCAGTTTCACAGGGAATAATGCTCCTTTTAATACCAATGGTATTTGATGTATATACGGATGAAGCGAGGCGAGCGAGAAGTTTATACGTGTTTGAGTATTTACAAAAAGTATACGTGTTATATACATAAAAGCTTTTTATGTATATGAAAAATTTGATATGTACAAAGGAAAATATGTATGTACATAAAGAATATTGGTTTGTGTATACAAGTGAAGTGAAAACAAGCGATCGAAGTTTATACATACTTGAGTATAAAAAGTATCGTATTATGTACAGATAAAAATTTATATGTATGAAAAGAGTTTGATATGTATAAAGAAATAATTATGTACATAAAAGAATGTGTTTGGGACTTGCAGTGAGGGAGGCCCATGATCGGTCAAAAATTCGAGAGAAAATGAAATCGGTTTATCGTTTAAATCGGATCGACCATGGTAAAAAGATGCAAGTTTGATGAAAAAGTTTTGAAGAAATGATTTTGAAAGTGTTTTGAAATGTGAAATTAACTTATGAGAAGTTTTGAAAAGAATCGGAAGTCGAAAGTTTGAAAAATTCACCTTTTAAAGGTGTTTTGAAAAGTGCTCAAAGTGTCGTATTCGGCTCGATTAAAACATAATCAGATGAAAGTTTTTTCTGAAAATTTGTGCACTATCATAAAATAGATGTATTTATTGACAAGTGTACAAAAAATCACCTCAAAATGAGGAGTTTTGATTGGTTAAAAAAATGTTAAAGTTTGTGAAAAAACATGAAGAAAATCACAAAGTTTTGAAAAAAATGGTCCATGGGAGGTTTGAACCCATGACCTGTGGGTGGTATACGTGGCAGAGAGTACTACAGGCGTCTGGCAACCTTGGGACAAGAGCGCTTTTGTATTTGAACCAAAACACGTGTTAATAAAATATTGGAAAATTTGAATTTCAAAAAACTCAAGAACACGCGTATTGTTATTCATCTTCATTGATTCTCGATTTAGTATCTTGCTCGTTTCTTGTGAATTTGGACAAGTAAACATGAAAGTTACTCGATTTTTAACAAGTAATATGATGATGGTTGTTAATTGCCTTTATTTTTAGTCTAACACGATTGAATTTCGAAAGCGTGAAGAACCCTAGGCTAGAATTCTAAATTAAATGATGTATGGTTGATGATTTTTCAAATTGTTTGAGGGTTAAGGATCGTGATAAGTGAAGAAAACAATTGGCCAAGTTTTTCATTTAAATTCAAGGAATCATGAGATTGAAGTTTGAGTTCTTACTGTTCAAAATTTGAAATCGAAGAAGGTGTAGTGTTTCGAGCAGTTTTGTGATTGCTATAGCATCATCGGCCTATGGAAGGTATGAGGATGGTGCACTTGCTTGAATCACTTTGAATCACTCCAGCCAAGTCCACTGCATCAACTGAAAATGGAAGCTCGATTTCTATGTTAAAGTTGTTACAGATTGTTGTAATGGATCTGGATCACTCATATAATGTTCATGGATGATGTTTGGATGCTTGGAACACAAATTGATCAAGCCTAACCATGAATTTGAATCTTAAAGCGGTTGTTCAAGTTTGAAAAGCATGACATGTAATTCGAGTTTTGGCTTTGATCATGTTGCTTTTATGTTTTAGACAAGTTTGATATTGATTATGAAATGTGTTTGACACCAAATATCTTATGTTTATTCACAATTTTTCAAAAATGCATGATCTCTTCATTTTGAACTATGTTTCTTGATTTTGAAGGAAGAAGAGCATAATTTTGCATTGCTTTGGTGTGTATTCAAATGGCCAACATGACCTCTATTTATAGGTCAAAAGTTCTGAACAATTAGGCACAAGTACATGGCATTGTAATCCAAAGTTGCCTTAAAGGGCAAGAAAGACATTTGCAAAAGGAAAAGGAAGCTTCCTTTTTTAACCATGTGTAAAAATCTCAATTTGATCTTATCTCTTCTCAATTATCTCTAGCTGATATTTATCAGCTCTAAACTCCATTTGGCAAGGTGGCATTGCTTCTAGATGAAGAATTTAAAAAATGACCTATAATTTGAAGTTTTGATCTTTGAAAATCATGTTTATGGAGCCTTATGTTTCAATTTCAAAGTATAGCTAGACTCCATGTATTTGAGTTCTTGGACATTTGGAAAGCTTTTTCAAGGGCTACAACTTTCATGTTTTGAGTTTTTCCAAATCAAAGTGGAACTATGTGAAAAAATGGCATGAATTTTGGAAAAAGTACAAAATTTTAACACTTTGAAATTTTTCTAAGTGTTGAAAATTTTGACTTTTGTTGACTTTTCAAATTCTTTGATTTTTATGATCATGATGGATCATTTGAAGTATTTTGATGTTGGAAAAATTTTGTCTTGAAAAGTTGACCAAAAGTCAAAGTTTGACTTTCTGCGAGATGAAATTTCATCGGATGTTTGAAATGGTTGATGAAGTCTTGAACTTGAGATGTTTGAATCCAGAAATGGGTCAAGATGTTGTATCTAAGATATAATGACCAATCTCTAACCAAAAAGTCATTCATTGCTCAAAAACTTCGAGAGAATACTCATGCTCGACCAAAACCTAATTGGTCGATCCTCGATTAATCATTGAGAAAAGTTGGATATCTGATGATCAGAGGTTGATGTTTTGATCAAGATAGATCAAATGAGGTGAGAAAAACTCAAACCCTAATTGGTTGCCTCTTGAATCAGATGAAAATTTGATGAAACCCTAATTTTGACCTATGAATGCTACACTCGATTAATCCTTTTTACGGATATTAGTGATGATGCAATGATGCAAATGTGAGGTGGTATATTAGGTCAAAAATTGTGGTATGACAAGTGCGTAAAGATACTTATCTTTCGCATAACCAGGAATTTTAAGTTGAGGAATCAGGTTGGTTACCTTCTCCCTTAGCTCTTCGGCCGCCTGATAGATGGTCTGACAAAGATTGTTGGGTAGATACACCACCCTAAAGTAGTTATGGAAAGCTTGAATTGATATTAGTGGCCTTTCATTTGGTCGGCTTACCCTGCAATTGATCAAGAGCATTATTCAGTTCAAAAATCTTTCTGTCGGGATCACCAACCAAAGTAACGAAATAAGACTGCCACCAAGTTTTAAATTCCTCGGTACAAAAGAGCGGCTCGAAGCGGTGAAAGTAAGTGCGGGTTTTTTAGCCCAGAGATCATCAGAATCTGCTGAATAAAATCCCATGAGTTGTCGGCGATCGTCGACCAATAGCTCATGAAAATTAAACAAGGATTTGGGCTGAAGGGCATAGCCCAACTATCGAGCCACCAAGTTGTGTTGGTAGGCAACTAGGTTGGAACTCATCTTTGGTGATCGAATAAGATAAAAATTTGGGAATCAAAAGGCGTTTCGAGAAAATTAAGGGCGCTTTTTATGTTTCTCTTCCAGAAACAATCGGCCAAACCACTCTGAGCGGTCTTCCCATTTGAAAATGGAGCCATATAAGGCCTACAATCGACTCTCTTGACATCATATTGAACATTAAATTGAAGAGGCCAAAGTTTGGAGCCTCTATCGATGGGTGTCATTGGAAGAAGCTCCCACACACTATAAGTTTTTGTCGATATCGTATCACCTTCCTGTTTTAAAACTTGAGTTCTTGAGAAAAGTGGCATTCACCACAGCTGTAAACCAAAAGGTCTATGTACAAGGACATTCTTCTTTTGGTGCTATTGGGATTGTAGTTTTATTTGTTTGGTGACCTCCGTCATAGGCGTCTAGAGGAGGCAAAAATAAAGCCCGGGGCCACACTTCGCCATGATGCAAATAAATGGAAAGGTAAGCATATTGCTTAGCCACGCATCGACCTAGAGCAAAAGACACAGTAGATAACGGTATGTTAGAAAAGCCACATGTTCTCCCTCAAAATGTCATGCGGTGTCTTTATGATGGTGATTGATGAAATTGGTGTATGTAAGGTTCTTGGTATCTCCTCGTCAATTTCCACGGACACCAATCGACATCTGCGTGGTTGAATATTGTCGGAGGCTTTAGCCCGTGATAGCCACAACATCAAGAAAGTCGGAGTAATCGTACCATAGTTTGTATGAAAATTGTTAGTGTACCCTCCCCAAGTACAAGATGTTAACATAATGTGGGAGTAAGGATACAGTTAGAAATACATAATAAAGTATATATACCCATTTCTTTCCATTGTTCCCCTTTGGTGGGTTTTAGGCGCGTCATCAGGTTTCAAACTTTTGTGAGTTTAGAGGTGGAAGCAGTTCTAAAATTTATGTCAAAGTGACAAAGAAAGAGGGTTCAAAAAATCAAGGGTTTGGTTTCTTTACTTGTTGGGAGAAAGGCGTCATCATCATCACATAGATCTCGGATGGTATATCCCGAAGGTAAAGGACCTAAAAATCTAAAGTTTACCCTCAAGGTTGAAAGGATCAATACTTGAGATTGCGGTTTGGTCTTCTCCTATGAAAAAGCGGTTCCGGCACGTGGGACTTTAGTCTACATAGGCGTGTCTGGTAGGTGCTGCTGGAGTGATTTCGATTGTTTACTTGCCATGAGTGAAGTTTGGTGAGCTTCAAGATAACAAGAAAGCGGAACTAAATCTTTGGGTTGAGTTTTTCTAGAAGAAAAAAGAAGAAAGGAGTAAAAGCGAAAAGAAGAGAAGGAAAATGAAGAGCGATGTTATTTATAGTCGACTTGCAATCAAGGAAATGATGAAAAGTTTTGATTTCTCAAGTTACGAAATCGTGGAAAAAGAGACACGTGTAGCGGGATCCTAATAGTAGTGTGGTGGGCCATCTCCCATTAAAGTGCCATCATGATGCATTTAATGGACCCAGTCTCAAAACATAAAGTGAGATCGAGGTCATGAGTGCACAGCGTCCAGAAAAGGCGAATAGTAATCCCTTTTTGGGTAGTGGAAAGCGACTCGATCAAGTGGGAGTCGACACTTCATAGATGTCATTATCTCATAAATCGATAGCTTAAATCAAAAATGGTATTTTCCATTTTCTAAAGGTCATTCAATTCGAAAATGGCATCTCACGGGGCATTTGTTACCACGAAAATTCTTAAGGTATGGAAAAACACTTGTTAGGTATATTGGCCTTAATTAGGGTGGACATTTAAAGAGAGTTTCTGAAAAGGAGAAATCTATCACGAGAAGGAAAAGGAAAGGACAAATTGTGTCAAAGCGAAAAATAAACAAGCTATATCGACCGAATAGATAAGATAAACAATGGTGGCTAATTAAACAAGCGTGGAGTAAGAGAAATCGGTCAAAGATCTAAAGCGCCGAAAATGGAGTCTGTGTCGGTGGGAGAACGACTTTGGATTGTTTCGTTTGATCTCAAATGTTGCGGATAGCAAAAGTCGCGCCGACTTTTCTTTTATCAATTAAGGAAGGTGAAAAGAGCGAGGAAAAGACCTTGTTAGATTACGAGTAAGGAGAAGGTTATGAAAGGGAAGGTATTAGCACCCTTTTCATCGTGATTATCTACGTGCTCTTAGTTGCTTTAGCTCACTTTAAAATTTGCTTTCTCGTGTGTATTTGAAAATGTTTTGAAAAGGCATTTAACTTTGACTTCATAATGATTCATGTTGGAATGTATATGAAGTGTTAGGAAATGTTTCGTTTTGAAAAGTGTTTTAACTTTGTAAAAGTGTGAGGTGTGAAAAGATGTTTTGATGGAGCAAGCAACTAAAAGTCTTCTTAACTACTCAGAACGGTCGTTTCCGTGTAATTTTAGTTTCCTTTAAAATAGTGTTATCCATACCATTGGTTGGTAGGTAACCTGATCGTTGGATGTAAAGGGGCGTTCGAAGGGACATCGGATGGTCATAGAAGGCAACTTGTGGGGTATCCTAGCACATTCGAAGGGCGATCATTACTTTTCGTGAGGCAACAATCGAGGGACTAGATCATGTATTCGTAGGCAACATCGAGGGACTATGATCTTTGTATCTAAGGGACTATGATGATATGTTTGTAGGCAACGGTGCTAGGATACCTCTACATTCGAGGACTTGACCATTTATTCGAAAGCAGCGAGAGAGAATACTCAGAGGGTGCATGTGTGAAGAGTGTGTTGAATTCGAGATAATTTATCTTGAAATTAGAAGTGAGCTACGTTCGTTTTATTTTACCATACGCCTAGTTATTAGCGGTTTATATGGGTGCGGAAAGTAAATTCGGAAAGTAAAGTGCGAAAAGTAAATCCTCGCTATTACATGGCTTTAGGCGATTACATAATATAGGAGTGTGGAAAGTAAATTCTAATTAAGCTATTACATCCCATGGCGATTACATAATATTGAAAAGGAATGCGAAAATTAACCTAACTATTACATCACAGGCGGATACATAATAATCGGAAAAAGGAAACGAATTGCAAATATGAGAAAATATATTAGTGAAAAAAGATTTTTGAGTTAGGAAAAAGTTTTTAGGATTAGTGAACCTAATTAGATGGGAAAATAATTTTTTGGGAATTTTCTAGATTGATTTTAGTAAGGAAACACGATTAAAAGTCAATTATTCGATTAATTAACAATTAATTAAAATATGCATGTAAAATATAATGTTTTATGTCAAAAATTAAATAAGTATTTTTAACCTAAATGCAAAATATTTTTGTGATTTTTTGATGTGTTAGAAAATTGTTTGAAAACAAATTAAATTAGAAAAGAAAAATCGGAAAATATGAAAAAAGTTAGTTTGAAAAGTAATAAAAGAAGTGTGGAGTCAAGGATCGAACACGACCCCTGGATATACCAAGCACATGTTTGCCAATTGAGTTGCGTCGTTATTTGTCTTAAACGCAACCATATGATTATATGTGATCAACGTTCGGTTTGAATTTCAAACCAAGTCAGCGTGGGCACATGTCTGGTGAGCGGACTTTGAGATTTTGTATACATAAAATATGCGGATAGCAAGTCAACACCGACTTTTCTTTTATCCAATTAAGGGAAGGTAAAAGTCAGAAAAAGACCTTCGTTAGATTAAAGTAAGGAGAAGGTTATGAAAGGGGAAGGTATTAGCACCCTTTCCATCCGTAGTTATCTCAGGCTCTTAGTTGCTCTTAGATCACTTTAAAATTGTGCTTCTACTGTGTTTGAAAAATGTTTTGAAAAGGCATTTCGCTTTGACTTTGTAATGATTCATGTAGGAATGTATACAAAGTGTTTGGAAATGTTTCGTTTTGAAAAGAGTTTGAACTTTGACAAAAGTGTAAGGTGTAAAAAGTATTTTGATAGAGCAAGCAACTAAAAGTCTTATTACCTACTCGAATTGGTGGTTTTAGGTGTTATTACGTTCCTTTAGAATAGTGCTATTCGTACCATTAGTTGGTAGGTAACCCCATTAGTTGAATGTAAGCGGGACATTCGAAGGGACGCGCATGGTCATAGAAGGCAACTTGTAGGAAGTATCCTAGCACATTCGAAGGACTATCATCATTTTAAGTAGGCGATAATCGGTCAAGATCATGTATTGTGGGCGATATCATGGGTCTATGATCTTTGTATCGAAGGACTATGATGGTTGATTTTGAAGACAGCGGTACTAGAATACCTCGTTCGAGGACATGACCATTTGAATTAAATAAAACGAGATAATTTCCCTAAAGGCGTGCATGTGTGAAAAGAGTGTGTCGATTCGAGATATTTTATCTTGAAGTTATGAGTGATCTATGTCCAATTTTATCTTGCCATACGCTAATTACTAGCGGTTTATAGGGTGCGGAAAATAAATTAGAAAGTAAAGTGCGGAAAAGTAAATGTCCTACGCTATTACATGGCTTTGGGGCGAGATACATAATGAGTCGGAAAATAAAGTCCTAATTAAACTATTACATCCCATGGCGATTACATAATTGAAAAAGAAAAGCAATAAAAAACGTCCGAAACGGTATAACCTGTGAACAAATACAAAATCGGGAAATACGAGAAAATTGCATAAGAAGAAAATGTTAGTAAAAAGCATGATTTTTGAATGGAGAAAAAGGTTTTGTGTTAGGAATGACATTAATATGATAAGATAAATTTTTGGTAATTTTTGGAATTGATTTGATAATTTAAAAACAATTAAAAGTCATTTAAATGATTAATTAGGAATTAAATAAAATATGCATGCCAAAATAATAATTTTAATTTTAAAATTAAAATAAACATTTTTCCGATGATTATGCAAAAAATAAATATTTTTGGTGTTTTTTAGATGCATGATAAAAAATAGTGAAGATAAATTAAATAGAATGAGAAATATTAAAGAAAATAAGAAAATATGAAAATATATTAGTTTTCTAACTTAAAAAAAAACAAATGCCATGGTGGGAATCGAGCAGGGTCCCTTGCTTCCTGGCAGCTGCCACGACCAAGCCGAGCTAGGCGCCACGTGTTTAAAAGCGAAACAAATTGTTTTAAGCGTTGTTGCTACGATTGCCGAACAGCGCGAAGATCTTCATCTTCTTCGTTTGAATTTTCAAACACTTAGCGTCGGTCTTGTTCGACCTAAGGCCCACTACATATTTCAAAATCAAGCACAAGAAATATAAATAAGTTTTGAAGCCATGGTTCGATTGGAACATCATTCTAAACACGATGGTGGTCTTAGATTAGTCCAATTTCACGTATTTGTGAGTTCCCAATTCGAGCAGTGGAACCCTAGCCATGGTGATTTCCGATTCAGGCCACTAAAATGCAATTAAATCATCCAGAAAGCTTGCAAACTTTGTTCTAAACACAAAACAAACATCAAAACATGTTAAAGATGCATGAATAACAGAATTCGATTTTGAAAAAAGTAAGAACAAACCAAAACTGAATTTCGTGATTCTTGATGTTTTTGAGAGATGTAAAGGTCTGGAATGATTCTAAAGACTCCAAGGAATGTGTTTGGATGCTTGGAATTGGCTGAATCGAAGCAAAAACAAGGCTGCAAGTTGCTTGAACTCCACGGTTTTTTTGACTTTAGGTTAGGGTTCCTTGAGGCAATTTTTCTGTTCTTGTTCATGTGATATGCATTGTACATTTATAGTAGATGGATTTTGGGCTGATTTGAAGAACAAATAATGATCAATCAATGCAAAAATTATTTGATTTTGTACAAAATCAAATATTCCTTTTTTGATCAAATTTCAATCAAATTCTTGCCAAATCTATGCAAATTTCGAAATTTGCCAGCTTGTGTGAGTTACTTGGATCTCAAGCATGAGAGAAAAATCAATTTTGCATTTAATTTTGATTTTATACCTTATTTTTAAATTTAATTTGTCCCTAAATGAATAAAATTCAAATTAAATAGAAAAATAAAGACAAAATTCGTGGCATTGGGCTTGAAGGTTCCAAATAAGATAAGGAACAAGTTTAAACCAAGAAAAACTAGGCCCATTTGCAAAATTTTGGATTTTTACAAGTATTTCTCTTTGTGCACTTCTTCAAAAAGGCCCAACTTGTGCAAGGTATATTTTGCTCAATTTACCACATTTTTGACTGTTCTTGGACTTTTTAGAAAGCTCTAGGTGTCCTCTAAACAACCTCTTTGGTTTCATCTCAATTGGAGTTTCCATGCTCAATAAATCTTCAAAACAAAAAGTTGACTTTTGTTGACTTTGAAAATGACCTGTAATGTTTTGATCCATACCTTCCAAATGAAGCACTTTTGAACATTCTTGTGAGACATGAAGTTGTAGAAATTGAATTTCCTTCAAAATGAGAGGTGGTGGAAAAAATTTTGAGAAAGTATGAAGAAGTTATGCTCGATCAAAGTTAGTGACTTTTCACTTGAAAACCCTAATTTGGAAAGTTTGACTTTTGTGCAAATCTTGAGTTTTCTTGATGAATCATGATCAACCCTTGATCAAATGATGAATGTAACTTCAAAATAAGGATGTTGACCAAAATTAGGAAGTTTGACTATATGTTGACCATAGTTGACTTTTGTCAATCTGGTGATTTTCACCATCGAGCAATTGTTTGAGGAAACTTGACTTGTGAGGCTTGAAACTTGACATGGAGAATCTTTGAAGCATATGAGGAGCATGATGACCATTGGAGATGTTGGAGAGTACATACGGATGCGAGGATAGCCAAACCCTAGTTTGGGTTGATTGTCTAGGAGAGGTTTGTCGATTAACCCTTGAGGAATCCTTGAGCATAGATGTATGAAATGTCTTGAGAAGTAGGAGGAAAATTTTGGGGTATGTGACTGCCTGTTCAATCTTCTTGTCTTGGAAGGGTTAGATTGGTATGCTTGCCTTCGTGACTGGAGGTGAAGATGATTGGACACTCAATACACAAATTTGCACTTTCTTGGGATTGATCACGAGGAATGGGCTTCTGAGATGCCATTTGGAGAAGTTAGAGACTTATTTGGGAATGAGTCGTACACTAGACTTGAGATTGTTGTGTGAATAGGAGATTAGGAGATGGGCTTAAGATGCCATCTGGAATACTGTTATCGGAGGAAGAATTGGATGCAAATCTTCTCAAGAACTTCTTATCATTGTGAGATGCCCCAGAGATATTCCTAAGTCTCAAGATACCTCTTCCGTCATATTACCAAGGTTTCTCTTACGTATCAAGCTCATAACAATATGTTGGTTAGTCAAACTTTTCAATGATGATGAGGGAGCCTCGTTGTCCCATCTAACCTTGAACATAGGCGACATAGTAGCCAATCGATGCTTGTTGATTCTCTTCTCGTGGAATGTGATTGAAAGTAATTTATTCAAAGTAGGGATCAATCTTAGAACATGCTCTCGATATGGAATGAGATTCGGATGCTTATTATCCACTCGCTTAATCGGTGATCACTAAATTTGAGTCTCCGTACACTGCAGAACTTGATTCTTAAGTCAATAGCGACTTTGATACCCATGATGCAACCATTATTCGGCCATGTTGTTGGTGCAAGCTGAAACATAATCTGGCGGTGAATGGCGTGTGTCCTTTGTGGGGATGTAATGATGGCGTAATGCCATTGCCAAGTCGTTTGAGGCTCCATCAAAGACCATGGTCCATCGGGATCCTTGTTCGAGTCCTTAAATGCAGGCACGGTTCTTCAATCTGTAACTAGTAAAACATCTTAATGCGGAAATTTGAGCGCATAGGCGATAGTCATCTACGATGATAGGCAAATGATCGGCTACTACACTTCCTTTGATCGCTTTGGGAAGTGTCTTGGATGTCATATTCGGTCAAGATCATTTGCCATCTTGCTATTCTTGGGAGGCTGGTTTCTCAAATATGTATTTTATCGGATCCATCTTGAAATCAACAAGGTAGTGTGAGTCAACATATCTTGTCTTAGTCGTGACGATGACCAAAAGCGTATGCAAGTTTTCATTGTGGTATCTTGTTTCACGATCGGTAAACTTTTGCTAAGGTAGTATATTGCATACTCTTTTCGACCGGACTCGTCATGTTGCCCACACACACCCATTGAGTTCTCTAACAACATCAAGTACATCATAAGAGGTCTTCCTTGATGGTGACATCGGGATAGGAGGATTACATGGTACTCCTTGATTTTGTCAAAAGCGATCGTGATCGTCGTTCCATTCCACAACATCTTTCTTGATAACTTGAAGATTGGCTCACAAGTAGCGTTAGATGTGCAATGATCGCAATGTAGTTCAATCGGCCCAAACCTCGACTTCCTTCTCGGTCACGGGGCCGACATTTCTTGAATAGCTTTAACCTTGGTGGGGTCGACTTGATACCTTTTCCAGCGACAAACCCTAGGAGTTTACGGATCGACTCCAAGGTGCACTTGTTGGGGTTAAGTCTCGACTGTACTTCTTGACCTATCGAATAGTTTCCGCAAATGATCGAGATGTTCTTCTTGATGCGTGATCGAGCTATCATATCGTCAGCGTGAACTCTATCTCGTGATGAATCATGTCATGAAATAATGTCACCATGGCGGCGATAAGTGGCGCCAGCGTTCTTCGATCGAGCGGCATAACCTTGTAGCGAAGTGCCCGTTGTGTAGCGAAGTAGTCTTCTCCATGTCTTGAGGCCATTTTGATCGATTATGTAGGAGAAACCATCCATGAAGGAAAAACCTTGTGTTGGGCGGTGTTGTCAACGAACATCAATATGAGGAAGTGGAAAATCGACTTTCGGACTCGCTTTATTCAGATCTCTATAATCCACACATTAGTACCTTACCATCCTTCTTGAGCACGGGCACCACATTAGCCACCATGGATGGGAAGTATGACTAAGAACGGTGTTGAGCGCTTCATAACCGACTTTGATTTTCTCGACATCTCGGGACGCGTCTGCAGACCTTCTATTTTCTTTGGGAAAACCTTCTTTGTCGTGTAGGTGTACCACAATGTTAATGTCTAAACTAGCATGTCTTCGTATGACCAAGCAAAAACTTCAATATAGTCTCGCTTGTCTGTACCAACCTTTCTTTAACATTGTTCTCAAGACCGCTCCTATCTTGATCTCTTTTACATCTTCGTCGGTACCCAAATTCACAACCTCGATTGGCTCTTCGTGTGGGTAGTATAACTTTCGATCTTATTGTTGTAGCGATCGACAAGTTCTCCTGGCACTTCACAATCTTCCTCACCTTCATCTTGGCGGTAGATCGGATTATCGAAGTCATATTTAGCAATAGCATAGGCTGTTATCAACGAGATTCGGAGTGATTTTGCAATGTATCACGTGGGTGGGTGTAAGAAACACATAGCTTTTTGAAAGGGTGATAAAGTTAAAGAAGGAAGCGACAATTAAATGCAAAATTCCAACAATTTTATTGAGCGAAAATATGCAAATGACAGGATGATAACCCTCACCAGCGAGCCATGATGCCGGGCAGCACTAGGCTTTAGAGTTTATTGTTCAAAACATGAAAGCGAAAAGCAAAACAAAACAAAAAGCAATTACTCTGTCTAAAGGAGATTGGTATGGCGTCTTGATCTTCCAATTCTTGAGTCCGTTGTCGGGAGTTGAGAAGATCCACTGCTGATGTTGAAGTCGTGTCGTGTCTTCTATAGCATGGATTCCACTACGGGCGTGCGGAAAGGAAGTTGGTCGGTAGCGTTCGCGGCATATCATCTTCGACCTTTGATGGTGAAGCCTAAACCGAGTCTTGTCATATTTGAAAGGAAGATCGGGGGCTGTCCCCAAATAGCTACCTCCTTCTCTGCAATGATTGAGCATCTTTTGAGGCCATCCTAAGCGGAACTTGCGGAACCGGGGTGCGGGAGAGTCAACATGCATGACTGCGGGATTGTTTCAAAAGCTTGACAAGGTCTCGAAGAATTCACCTTCCACCTCGGTATCGGAATGACTGTAGATGGTGACCATATATTCTTCCTCGCCACATCTTGTAACAACCTTCCCTTCACGGATACTTGACTTACGATGCAAGGTGATGTATGCCCCATGTATCGAGGCGTCAAGTAGAGCAGAACAAAGTGAATGAGATGTCCATGACAAAAGCGGAATCAAAAGTGCGAGGAACCGACTTTAACTGAGCGAGAATGAGCTCTCGATCTTGTTCGCTTAGAACCATCAAAAGCTCTCACAACAATGTCCTTTGGGTTTGAACCAACCCTTCAACATCAAGTCGATCAAAAGCAGTCTTGGAAGGATATTGAGGCGAACGGTATCCACCAAAACATGAGACAATGTAACGCCCTTGCATTCAAGAGAGATGTGCAAGGCTTTGTTGTGTTTCTTCGTGATCAAATCGACATCGAGAAGCCTAGGCCATTGTTGGCGGCTAGCAATACAAACTTCAAATTGATCGATAGTAGTGTCTTGCGATGCGTGAGCATTCTTGAAACTTCACCAAGGCTTTGGCATGAGCCTCGAGCACAAGCGGTATAAGCATGAAATTTTGAATGAGTCTGTCCCGATGTTCCACAACATTGTAGTCACTCTTCTTGATGATCTTCAAAATTCCTCCATTTCTCGTTTGGAGGTGTCTTGACAACTTCCTTGGTATACATTTGGCGGGGATGAGTCCTTTGGTTCTTTCCTCTAGTCTCGGGGAGCTGGTTGAATAGTTGGAATCTTTGAGTCGCAGTGTCTTTTGGAGGAGAGATATGGAGAGAATACTCTTCGGTTCGGTTACCTTACTAGATCGGTGATGTTGTCAATGTCGGGAATGGTAGTTTCAACTGTAAGATCTTCAACGATCGGAGGTCTTGCTTGGCCATGATAGTAGACATCATATCCATAATTCAAAGGAATAGCTTTGTCGGAGGAATATGGGCAGTGCAGGAGAAGTAATGATGAGAGGTGCCACTCTGAGCCTGAGAATCGATGAAGAGTCCTTATTGTGTTAACATCGGCATAGTCTTACGGAAGTTGTCACCCCATCCGATCGCCTATAACATCTTGATAGGAATCTTGTAGCTCTCGAGGCAGTATACTTCACATGTAATCAAACTTTCCCTTGGCTTCCCAAGGTATCCCACACATTGAGTGCAGTTTCATTCACATCTTGATCTTGATTTCTTAGACATGTCTTCACAGACTCTCCACAGGTGGTTTCGGGAATAGTATTTCACGGTTATCCATCATGCCTTGAACACGTCTTCTCATCCAAGCACAACCATCGGTAGCGGATGGGCACCAACAATTCTCTAGGCATCACAGGTTGACACCGGCTTAGCAAATTCTTCTTACGGTCATCGGAGGAATGGTCAAGTCATCTATGTTGGCGTAGTTCTCACCAATAGCATTGGAACTTTTGTCATGGTTAGGCATAGGTAGCGTTGATCACATTTGGAGTCTCAGCGGGAGGATCAAACTCAATCTGCTTAGCTTGATCATATCTTGAATTTTGTTCTTGAGCCCATGATTGTCGATGTAGGTGCCACAGGCTATGGGAGTGATAAGCACATAGCATTAGGATTGTATCTCGGAGAGAAGTGTTGACACTACGAGGAGGATCCTTCAAAATGTCGCTCTTCTTTTAACATGTGTTGCAAGGCTTGCGACAACGGCATGTTGATCTTAAATAAGCTTGTCTTAGTAGTGCGTTACGCTCTGTAGCGTTGTCTGTTGAGGTTGTCTTGATATAGGATTGGAATCTGGCCCCCAGTTAGGCGGTCGGTCTTGGCTTGGATTTTCGACCATACTGCATTAGCCTTTCACCACAAAGATCTCTTGCGGTATGTCGGTGAGCCCGACTTTGTAGGATTTTGTATATCAAATGTGCGGATAGCAAGTCGCCACCGACTTTTATTTTATCAATTAAGGGAAGGTAAAAGTAGAAAAAGACCTTCGTTAGATTGAGTGCGGAGAATGGTTATGAGAGGAAGGTATTAGCACCTTTTCATCCCAGTTATCTCGGGCTCTTAGTTGCTCTAGATCACTTTTAAAATTATGCTTTATGTGTGTTTGAAAAGATGTTTTGAAAGAGACATTTAGCTTTGACTTTATGATTCATGTAGGAATGTATACAAAGTGTTAGGAATATTTCGTTTTGAAAAGTTTGAACTTTGACAAAAGTGTGAGGTGTGGAAAGCATTTGGTAGGCGAGCAACTAAAGACTTATTACCCACTCGAATTGGTGCGTTTTTGCTTCTACGTTCCTTTAGAATAGCGTTAACCGTACCATTAGTTAGTAGGTAGCTCGTTCGTTGGATGTAGCGAGACATTCGAAGGGACATCGGATGGTCATAGAAAGCAACTTGTAGGAAGTATCCTAGCACATTCAAAGGGACTATCATCATTTTGTGGCGACAATCGAGGTCAAGATCATGTATTCGGAGGCGACATCGTGGATCTTATGATCTTTGTATCGAAGGACTATGATGATTTGTTTGAAACAGCGGTGCTAGAATACCTCGTTAGAGGACATGACCATTTGAATTCGAAAAACGAGAGAATTGCAGAAGAGTGCATGTGTGAAAGAGTGTGTTGAATTGAGTATTTTATCTTGAAGATTAGAGTGAGCTATGTCCAATTGTTATCTTGCCATACACGCCTAATTACTAGCAGTTTATAGGGTGCGGAAAGTAAATTGCGGAAATGTAAAGATGCGGAAAGGTAAATCCTACGCTATTACATGGCTTTGAGCGGATACATAATTTAAAATCACGGAAAGTAAAAGTCCTAAGTTAAACTATTACATCCAAACAGTTACATTATTGGAAAATAATATGATAAAATGATAAAGAAAATAAATGCGAATCGGATCAACTGTACAAAGAAGAAATCGGAAAATGCAATATAGATAGAACAAGAGAAAAATGTTAGAAAAATGCAAATTTTAATATGAGAAAATATGACATGCTAGAAATAAGATAAATATGCTAAAATAATTTTTGGGATTTTTAATGCATAAATAATAATTTAAAATGAATTAAAAGTAATTAAAATGCAAAATTATGAATAAAAATAAATATGCATGCAAAATTATATTTTTAATTTATTAAATTAAATAAAGATTTTCAGAAAATAATATAAAAAGAATAAAAAATTTTGATGATTTTTAATGCGAAATAAAATTGTGAAAGTAATTAAAATGACATGAAAATATTAAATAATTAGAAAAATATGAAAAAATAAGGAAAATAGTGCAAAGTTTGGAAAAAGGAAAAGGATGGTCCTGGTGGATCGAACTCATGACCACAGAGGATCTTTGCACATGCAAGCTATAACCAATGCATGTATGGCTTTTGTGTTGGAAAAGTGAAAAACAAAAGCATATGAATGTTGACACGTCACGGATGCGTTTGAAAACCAAAGTCGAAGCGTGGGGCCCTCATTTGGATGAGAGAGCATCGAGATCGCCATGATTACATGATACCGTCGGTCGGTCGAGTCAACGGCAAGACCTAGCTCGGTTCGATCTCTCCGATCAAACAAAATTGAAACAGCAAAACCACGATTAAATGGAAAGGAAGACCCTACCCCCTAAATGGGACCTGCGAATCCATTGGTGGCCTTAGTTTCTCTGAGAAAGTGCACTGTATAGGCGGTTCGATCGGACACTCGAAAAGCCCAAACAATGGTCGATTTCCAGACGTTCAAGCTCACATGTAGCAGTTCTAATGTGACCTAATCATCATCACGAATCCATACAAACACACAAGAGCAGTTAATAATGCATGAAATATTAAAATCGAATTTGAGAAAGTTTGCAAACCGGTGAGTTGGATATCCGATCTGGTGACTGGGCTTGGGTATGAGTATGGTTCGACTCACGAGAACCTCACTGAGCAAATGGATGGCTAGATCGGGAGTGAGAAAATGGTTTTAAAATTCGAATTTTCAAGATTCTTGAAAAATTTGCAAGAGTTTGGGTTTGTTCTTTGGCTAGGGTTTGCGTCCCTAGGGTTTGTACACCTTCTTTGGTATTTATAGAAGAAATTGGATGGCAAAAGCAAGCAAAAAGATTGGACATTGATTGTGCAAATATTTTCCAATAAAACAAATCAAATTTTCTTAAAAACTTGATTTTTCCTTTCCATATGCATGAGTCACGATTTTGGCAATTGTTGTGGGCTTTCTTGGACATTAAGGAAGATATAAAATCAACCCTTTTGGAAAAATAATTAATTTTCATATTTTATACAATTTATTTTTGAATGTTATAAAATTCAAATATAAATCATAAAATAGAAAATTACCAATACCATGCATTTATGGGTCAAGAATATTGTCATGAACAAGTTTGGATCAAAGATTATAGGCCCATTTGGAAAATTTTACATTTGACCAAAATGTCCTTTTGTCAGTTGTCCAAAATTGCCCACTTGAATGGTGTCTCTTGCTCAATTTTCCACATTTTGAGTGTTCTTAGACTTTTGGAAATCTCTAAGAGTCATCTAAACAATGTCTTTGGTCTCATCTCAATTGGAGTTACCATGCTCATATATCTTCAAAACAAAAGTTGACTTTTGTTGACTTTAAAATGACTGTGTTTGAGCTATACCTCTCAAATGAAGCATTTTTGGACATTCTTGTGAGACATGAAATTGTAGAAATTGAATTTCCTTCAAAACAAGAGGTGGTGGAAAAATTTACAGAAAGTATGAGAAAGTTATGATCGGTCAAAGTTCGATTGACTTTTCACCTAGAAACCCTAATTTAGAAAGTTTGACTTTTGTGCAAATCTTGAGTTTTTGGTGAATCATGATCAACCCTTGATCAAATGATGAATGTTACTTCAAAATGAGGATGTTGACCAAAATCGGAAGTTTATTTGTATGTTGACCACGATTGACTTTTATCAATACAGCGATTTTCAACCATCGAGCAATTGCACGAAACTTGACTTGTGAGGCTTGAAACTTGACATGGAGGATCTTTGAAGCATATGAGGAGGCATGATGAACATTGGAGATGTTGAAACCCATCTTGACTTGAGAGATGCAAACCCTAGTTTGGGTTGATTGCTAGGAGAGGTTTGTGCGATCGACTCTTGAGGAATCCTTGAGTATGGATGTATGGAATGTCTTGAGAAGATGGAGAAAATTTTGGGGTATGACAGCAGCATTTGAAGATGACTCTACTTGAATCTTTCCGCTCGATACCGACTTCAATATGCTCTCCAGTCGATATCATTTCGGTGAACCGGTGAAGAATTTCAATCGAGATGATTGAAGAATGGGCATGTCGGTGTTCCATAAACATATCAACCAACTCCCTATGGGACAAGGGTGGTTGAACTCTTTACTAGATCTCTCCATTTCGAGCATACTCTTTGAACTTCTCATCCGACCCATGGACATGCTCTGTAGTTGCATGCGAGTGGGTGCCAATTCGACATTGTACTATGCATGCATGAAAGCATCGAAGTCACTCCAAGTCGGATCGGTCATTCTCTAGGCGATAATACCACTCCAATTAAGTCTGGACAAACTCTCTTGAAAATAATGCATCCACAACTTTACTGTCATCAACTTGTGGGGTTGATCTTTTGAACATAAGACTTTAAATGCGACGGACGGAAATGCCATCATACTTGGCAAAAGTGGGAGCTTTGAACTTGGGAGGTGTCATACCCAGATTTTGACCTAATATACCACCTCACATTGCATCATTGCATCATTAACTTGATCGAGCAGGATTAATCGGGTGTAGCATTCATAGGTCAAAATTAGGGTTTCATCGATTTTCATCGATTCAGAGAAACCAATTAGGGTTTGAGTTTTCTCACCTCATTTGATCTATCTTGATCAAATCATCATATTGATCCTCGGATATCCCTTTTCTCATTGATCAATCGAGGATCGACCAATTAGGGTTTGGTGAGCATGAGTATTCTCTGAGTTTTGAACAATGAATGACTTTTTGGATGAGATTGGTCATTATATCTTAGATACAACA
This sequence comes from Vicia sativa, assembly GCA_021764765.1. NCBI lineage: Eukaryota > Viridiplantae > Streptophyta > Magnoliopsida > Fabales > Fabaceae > Vicia > Vicia sativa. Next base: position 137,953,066 of record CM038794.1, read on the forward strand.
TCTTGACCTAATTTACGGATTCAAAACATCCAGTTCACAGACTTCATCGATCAATCTCAAGAATCTTCAAATCCATTAAAACACGTTTACACTTCTTGATCTCAACTTGAACAGGTATAAACTCAAACTTGGATATCATGATTCTTTTCATTTAAATGAAAAGCTCATGGCCATTTGTTTCTGCACTTATCACGATCATAAGCCCTCAAACAAATTGAAAAATCATCAACTATGCATCATTTAATTTGAAATTTTCGGTTCTAGGGTTCTTCGTGTTTTCGGAGAATTCAAGCGTGTTAGACCAAAAATAAATGCAATTACGGTCATCATTGTATTCCTTGTTCAAAATTGAGCAACTTTCATGTTTATTTCATCTAATTTCATTGAGAAGCGAAGATTATAGCTTGGATTGAAGAATCGAGAATCAATGGAGTTGAAGAACAACTACTGCGTGTTCTTGAGTTTTAAATTTAAATTTTCCAATGTTGTATCAACACGTGTTCTATTTCACAAACATAAAAGCGTGTTTGTCCCAGCGGTTTATTTCGCTCTTAAGGCTTTACGTAGCCATCCAACGGTCATGGGTTCACTCTTCAAAGGACCATTTTTCAAAACTTTCATATTTTCTTCATTTTCTTACAAACTTCACAATTTTTTTAACCAATCAAAACTCCTCATTTTGGTGATTTTTAAACACTTGTCAAAAATACATCTATTTTATGATAGTGCAAAATTTTAGAAAAAACTTTCATCGATTATATTTTAATCGAAGCAGCGATTACGAGCACTTTTAAAACCACTTTAAAGGTGAATTTTTCAAACTTTCGACTTCGATTCTTTTCAAAATTTCTCATAAATGAATTTCACATTTCAAAACACTTTCAAAATCATTTTTCAAAACTTTTCATCAAGCTTGCATCTTTTTTTCCATGATCGATCCGATTAAAACGATAAAATTGAATTCGTTTTCTCTCGAATTTCTCAATCGATCATGGGCCTCCCTCACGGTGTAAGTCCCATAACATTCTTTTATGTACATAATATTTCTTTGTACATATCAAACTTTCTTCAAACACACAAATTTTTGCATACATATCTGAGATACTTTTATACTCAAATGCGGACAAACTTGATCGTTTGTTTCCTCCCACTTGTGTATACTCAATAACATTCTTTTATGTACATACATATTTTCTTGTACATATCAAATTCTTTTCATAACAAATCTTTTATACATACGAACACGAATACTTTTGTAAATACTCAAACACGGATAAACTTGATCGTTCGTTTATTTAATATACAATTGAATACCATTGGTATTGAAAGACATTATTCCACAATGAAATGCTTTTAAACAAATGGGCCTCCCTTATGGTGTAAGTCTAACTCTCCTATGTACATTCATCTTTCTCGTACATAAATACTCGTTCGTGCATATTTACTTCCTTGTACAAATCAAACTGTAAATAATCAAGTTACGCTCGTTTTAAACGTTAGTTTCACGAGACACTTGTTTATATTTCATAAACTCTTGTAAATAAACATCATGCATTGTTTATATTTCCTTTATAAACTCCTATGAATACATATCACACACACACTTGTTTATCACAATTTGTCTAATTATAACCTAACAATTAGTTTAACCAATAGGTTCCCCATTTAGCCTCCTCTTGGGCTTTATGCAAGATAATTCATCCCCAGTGATTTAGCCTCGCTTGGGTTTTATACAGAATAACTCTCCCCCAAGAGTTATCCTCTTAGGCTTCATATAAGAAAACTCATTCATCTGAGTTTAGCCTCCGGAAGCTTCATATAAGACAACACTCCCATTGAGTTAGCCTCATCTTGGGCTTCGTTCAAAGAACTCCTCATTGAGTTTAGCCTTCTCTTGGGCATCATACAATGAAGAGATAGAAATCTCTTAACAGACCTCCTATTGGGCTTCAATAAAAGAATCCTGTTAGGATAGAACCCGGAGTATAATTTCCGGTGAAATTGCTCTAAATTCCAAAATTGATTTCGGTGAAATCCCTTTTTAAAGCCAAGCCATACCTATAGCTTCCTCTTGGCTTCATACAAGGACCCTCGATGACCCTCGATGACCCTCGGAATGCCTCCTCTTGGAACACAATGCAAGGACCCACGGGCTTCTTAAAGCATCCCTTTAATCCAATCAATTTACGCTTGAGATTTAGACATCTATCATCTACTATGGAAGGAGTATCTCATCTATCACATCACATCAGATCAAAAAAATTTCAAACTTTCAGCGCTTTCAAACAAAACATCTCTTAATTGTAAGTTAGCAGCTTGTACACTCAAAGCAAAACACAATACTTACGTTAAAAGATCAATCATCTTTTTCAAAACATCTTTCTTAAACATGTGAAATGCTTGTACATCCAAGCAAAACACCAGATAACTTACGATGAAGCTTTTGCTCGGTCAAAACCTTTCAAAAATGTATGTGATGAAATATATTAGATACATTTTCATTAAGATGACATTTAATACATCTCTTAATAACATCCGTTGCTTTCCACTAGCATAGTTAGAGACTACGATTGCTCGACTTTCTCGACATCCTTTTTGAGAATCGGCTGAGGGTCTCATCCTTGCAAGGCAAATTTCTTTCTCCCTCAGGACCAAACAAACCATAGATCACAGCAGATCCGAGCTACAAATGCTCGAGATTCCACTAAAGGATATGTATACAGAAGATCAAAGATCTTTGCGAGCACAATAATAACAAAACCTAGGATCCCACGTAATATCCTTCTTGAAATCCAAAGGGCTTTCCCAATCATAGAAATAGCAATTAAAAACACAAACATATCAAACATATTCATATATAAAGCTATGGATAACCATATATATTTAGGGCGCTCCATCTGTTCCTTTATATAACAAACCCTTGCAGTACTCCCCAATACATTCGTCTAGTTTACGCTAGTCGTTCATATCAAAATCAATTGAGGTATGCGGCTTTCCCTTTTCATAATCATTAAATCATCTTTTCTTGTGTTGAAAATAATAAAGCTTGATGCTCATGGCATCTTTATAAACAAATCAAAAATAAATCGTTTTGAGCAGAAGATCAGGATTCGTTCGAATCTCAGCGCGTCACCTTTACTTATGACGGGAGGAATCA